>VZRZ01003383.1:30386-161784 GCA_013398175.1 Climacteris rufus | reverse complement strand
CAGGGTGATTTATTCAGAGAACCTCTGTATTGGGTTCCCCTACAAGGGCCCAGTTAGGCTGTCACATTCAGCTAATCAACATCATCTGACCCTGTGAGAAACACATGAAGCTCTGTTACATATGCCACATTAAAAAAAAAAAAAAAGAAAAAAGAGATGCAGTGAGCTTTCAGTTTAGCTTTGTGTGATATTTAACAAAAATACTCTATGGACTCTTCTGTATAACAATATTTTTAGCTTGGTTTCCCCTTGAAATCAGGTATATGCAAACTTGCTGTCTTAGGATCTGTCATGTCCTTCTCAGAAATGTTATTACCAATGGACATAACTTCAGTCAGATGTGCCACAAGAGAAGCAACCCAAATTCCATATCTTCCTGAGAGGTCTGACGCTGACTGGTTTGACAAAAGAGTCCCAAATTAGTGTAATCACTGGATTAAAAACAGCAGCAAGAGCTGGGTGGTTATCGTTTGACCTCGTGGTTGGTTGGTGACTATCTGTGTACTGACAAGTCGACAGACACATGTTGCAGCATCTGCTGTGTTTTATCTGGTCAGCACTTAGATCTTGAAGGTCTCTTCCAACCTAGTGATTCTGTGATTCTCTTTCTGCTTGGAGAATTTGAAGAGAAGGAATAAGAGACTTGGACATGCTGAAGTATTGCACCTGAGAGCTAGTGATATAGACAAAGCTGTAAAAATATTGCCCAAAAAAACCTT
This sequence comes from Climacteris rufus, assembly GCA_013398175.1. Classification (NCBI taxonomy): domain Eukaryota; kingdom Metazoa; phylum Chordata; class Aves; order Passeriformes; family Climacteridae; genus Climacteris; species Climacteris rufus. Next base: position 161,065 of record VZRZ01003383.1, on the reverse strand, counting down.
TCAGCCTGTATTTTTAATGGCACTGGATTAAATACTAACCAACATTTTCACTTCACAACACTTACCTTAGAACTAACACACAAAATAATGATGTTTGTAAAGTATTCTTAAATTATCCTCTTTCGTATCTGTACGCACATTGTTCATGTTGAATTCTCTGAATTCAGGATTTGTCCAGGACATGATTACGTAAAGCACTGCCCATCTATAAATTTCTCAGTAGAACCCCAGTGTTAATATTTTGTAAGTTTGAAGTGGTTGAACAACATGATTTACAGAATCTGTTGTAATTATCTTGAGCAGTTATCATTTCAATTCTGTAAATATAGAAATGAAAATAAGACAGGATGGAAAAATAAATAACAGAAGTGATACATAGATGATACACAGAAATGGTAATAAATGGGTTAAATGCAGGCCAAAAGACCAGAATGGTAGAAAGTGTCAAATGGTGACTCAGCTTCCAGTAAGATTAATAGCAAGGACCATTATTTTGCTGTTCAGTTTGAAATGGGATTCTCCATTGACTTAAATTTGAGTCATGGTATTGCCAGGATATTCCTATTACTGTTTTACTTTTCTTTTGCTGGTCTTGAGCAGTACCCTCTTGTTAGTATAATATTCTTTGTGTTTTTGATTTCTTTCCTCTCATATACCTCTTCCAGGCTACACTTTCTGGGATTCTTTTATCAGTCTTCTCTCCATCTCTGTACCAGAGCTTCCTCCATCAAGACAGCTTCTCATTCCTCCTCCTTCCCACCCTATCCAGTCCCATCTCTTTTCTTGCAGCATCTATTGCACTCTCAAAGGCCAAATGGATTGTCAGCAGCTTTTCCCTTCATCTTTTCTCTTCGTTGCTCAGTGCCCTCCTGAGCCTTCATTTCCATCATCTTTCCTGTGCAAAGTGAGAGAAGCATAAACAAATGTGGTATTATCTTCATGCCCCATTGAACTATACCATCATCTCATTGCCATCTTTATCAGCTTTCCCTTCTGCCACCTCCCTGCCTTGTCTTGGGTAGGAAACCACATGCAGTCCTATGCAGCAAACTCTTGGAATCAGCAAAAGTGTCTTTCTTTTCAATGCTCTATGACAAGTAATGTGAGTGAGAGTCCATACTGCTAACTACTGCATATTTCACAAGCTCTGAACTGGATGAACCAACACCAGGGAAACCCACTTTTTTTTTTTTCTTCCTGCACAGTGTGTTTAGACTTTACTGTTTAATCAAGTGATGCTTAGCTCATTTGAACTGACTGATGTACAATTCTCAATTGTCAATTCCTGCAGCCTAATCAACAGCTTAATAACACAGGGTAAACAGTCATCACACTTGATCCCAGCAGCACACTGCACACTGAGGCAGAGATCTTGAATTCAAGGACAAAACTCATTCTGGGTCCACCTTTGTTGGGCCAGAAGAGGAACCAGGAGAAAAGCTAGCCATGTGGTGCAATAGAATTGTAAATTTGGTTTTGGGGGTTGAGAGTGTTTTTGGTCAGAGTAAATTTGGCACAAGTTTGTGTTTCTGTACAAAAAAAGCCCCAGTACCTGGAGGTAGTTTTGAATGAATGCTAGAGAAAGTGGCTGTAGCTCAGTAGACTTTGTAACTTGTAGACCATTTGGGCAAAAGTCTGTTTGGAAAGGGCTAATGCAGATAAATTTGAGAGTGGCTTCTAAAGCTTGAGTTCATCAGTTATTCCATTAGAGGTCACCAATTGGAAACACCTACCATCCCCTGAAATCACTTTATGTAGCTATTTCTTTCCATTACATGATTAACTGAAACATCTATGTGAAAAGATGTCAGATTATTTGTAAGGAATACACAGTTCTTGAATTCACTCAGACTTCTCATAGTCTCAATTATAAGACTAGATGTCCTGAAGAATAAATTTGCCATATGGATATATCTATGACACCGTGATGCTCTTTTATGTGTAAAGCTATAATGGCATCATTATGGTGTAATGACATCAGTGCCAGTAATCCCCTACTTAAGAACATTATTAGTTAAGGGACACTAAATCCACAAATCTACAAGTTAAATTTGCCATTTCAGAAAGCATATGTCACATGTATACCACAGGCAGAGCTATGTGTGTGCAGCTGTGGGAGGTGCTATAGGTAAAACACTGCCTGTAGTAGCTCAAAATCTATGTGTGTTATGGTTGGTGAGTTAGAGATGTTGCTTGAATTCCACATTTAATTTTCTAGCTTTGAATTACAGCCAGAATCATAATGTTGTGGTTAATAACTAGCATCAAACTAGCATTTGACAAATTGCATGACAGAATTTGCTGCCGAGATAAATAATTTCTTCCAACTGGAAAACAGAACATCACTCATCATCTCAAAGAATTGTGTACAGGAAATGTATCTTTTAATGGGAAAGCAGCACTGATGTAATAAGTGTATAATTACTTTTTTAAAAAATTATTTCCCAAACTACTGTCAGCAGAGACACATCTGTTCGGCTCTGTGATTTTTATTGCTTAGGTCCCACTCCTGGGAGTTACAAACAAAAATCACTTTCTATTAATAGTTTCCCATTCAAAGAAAATAAGTATTTATCAGAAGAAAATTACACTTTTTGAGAAGGCAAACTGAAAAAGTGTTAAAAAATTTTGTTTGTGGTCTCCCCATCTGCTGTGACTTACCTCCCTTGCAATTTCAGTGCATTGTACTTTATTGTTTAAATTTGCTTCAGCATTTGGATGTGATGTGTCCAAGATACCATGAATGGCTTGGTACTAATTAAAGAGAAAATACAATTATGTGAATGGCTCTAGGGCAGTGGAGGCAGATCAAAAGAAGGAAAATCCAAAGTTCACAAATTTTTTCCACTCCAACTTTGATGATATTTCTGAATTTGAAATTAGCATACAGAGTGCATTTGCATTTTAAATGTTTGGACACAACTTATCCAGAAGCAAACAATCTTTTGGGGGCCATATTGAGCATTTTAACAAGGCTGGAGCATAATAGAATACATCTCACACTAATACACATCCTGCTTAACTCCATCAGGGACAAAATAAAATCCAAAAACATGGGGTCAATGCCTGCAGTAATTTTTCTTTTTAGACATGCTGTACCGAAACGGTGCTTCTATAATAGCAATATTGGCTTAACCAAATCAAATACTAAAATCTGGTTTAATTGATACTGCTTCCCATGAGGACAACATGTAAACTTTCCTAATGCATAAGCACACAGTTTATTACACGGCAGATGTGTCGCTCTGGCCGCTAGCTGCCCGGTGGCCTCGGCCAGCGACAAGGTCCGGTGTCCACGCAACGTGGCTACCGACGACAAGGGAGCAAGGGAGCAAGCCAGTAAGGGAAGGACATGAGGTAACAGGGAACAAATCATAACTTATCAGGGGAGGAACAGATACAAACCAACCAATGGGGAACCGAACCGAACAGAACCTTCCAGCGCTTCATACATAAGGAATAGGCTGCATTATTAAACATGAGGGGTTTGAGGCAATGGGGAGAAAGAACAGCGAAGCTTCTGGACGGGAGGGAGGAGATGCTGCGGGAGTGACACACAGTGGGTGTCAGCTCTAGACTCGGGCTTTGCCCTCGGATCCACCCTCAGGGTTGGAGTCCTGGGTGGGGAATTCTACCCACTGTATGGCACTCAGCCCCAAGGTGGGCTGGGCCACCGCAACACAGATGATCATACATTTTGTGATGGAAATCTGCTTGTTGCCTGAATACCTCTGAGGTGTCTGCATGTAGGTGAAGAAGACTTTGACCAGAGAGAGTAAAGCAATTTTTGAGCAAAAGTATCTGAGATACCCTTTGGCTGAAGAAGCTGAACTACCGTCTTCTCTCTCTAAAGCTATCTGTCTTCTAATTCCTTCCAGCTACATGAATTTTCTGTAGCCCAGATTCTGTTAACATTATATAAAATTTATTTCACATTCATTATTTTATTTAACATATTAGACTAACTCCAGTGTGACTGCAGTATGTGAGATCAGATTTCTGTGTGGTTGGTCTATAAATGGAAACTCACATACTTTGGAAACAGATATGCTGAGGAACTGTATACTCTAAAGACATAGAGACATATTTAAGAAGGCTTAAGTAGGCTTTACTTAGAAACCTTTTTCAAAAAAAAATTAGACATGCTCAATAATTATTCAAAACTGGTAAACTGTCAAAAACGACACTGCTCTAAGGTAAGAACTACAAATGAAATAACACCAGAATCATAGATTCATAGAATCATTATGGTTGAAACAGACCTTTAAGATCAAGTCCAACCATTAACCCAGAACTGCCAAGTCCACAACTAAACCATGTCCCCAAATGCCACATCCACTTGTCTTTTAAATACCTCCAGGGGTGGTGACTCTACCACTTCCATGGACAGCCTTTTCCAGTCCTTGGAATTTCAGTGAAAAATCTTTTACCTAATATCCAATCTAAACCTCCCCTGGTAGAAATTTAGGCCATTTCCTCTTACCATGTCACTTGTTACTTGGGATAAGAGTCTGACCCCCTGGCTAAAACCTTCTGTCAGGCAGTTCTAGAGAGTGATAAGGTCACCTCTGAGCCTCCTTTTCTCCAGGCTGAACACCTCCAGCTCCCTCAGTTCTCATCACAGGACTTGTGCTCCAGATCCTTCCCCAGCTCTGTTGCCCTCCTCAGGACACACCACAGCACCTCAATGTCTTTCTTGTAGTGAGGGGCCCAGAACTGAACACAGGATCCGAGATGTGGCTTTGGCCCTGCTGAGCACAGGAGAAGCATCACTGCCCTCGTCCTGCTGGACACACAATTTTTGGTACCAATTCCTTCTAAAATGATTATAGTTACACATTAGGGTATTCACAATCTATCCAGAGCATAAGAACATCCAGACCCTGGCTCATCTATACACAGTTTGTTTACCAGAGCAGAGATACTATTTTTAACACAGCTGGAACCAAAGTATTTATTTTCTTTACAATAGCAAATGTCTACCTCTGCTGCCTGGCCTGTTATTTCTACAGCAAAGGAACAGAAATCCCTAGACTGTGGAGTGGGAGACAGAAAGAGGCATGACAAAACCTCTTAGGAGGATGACTGAATTTCTTACTAATTACAAAGCTGTTGATAGTTCATGGGGACTTTGGCCTTCATCACTTACACTTAGCACTTACAACTTCCTTCATGGCACTTCATGCAGTTTGGCTTTACACTGCAGCAATATTGTATTAGACCAAAACCAAAAGTTAAAGTACGCCCTGGAAGAAAATAAAAGTATCTTCTAATTCACTGGCATGCGTATAGTACTTGAAAAGTTTCTCTCATTTGAGAATTGCTTCAGATAATTTGCAAGGACATATTCTAGTTTATAATCTTTTCCTTGACCCAAACTGGATTCTGTTCCAAACATAGTCAGAGCTGTCCCTTGTTTGCTCAAATGCAGTGTTGACAAAACCAGGGGAGATGCACAGGGCAGGATTCAGCTTGCAAATTAATACTTCATTTTGTATAGCTGTGTGTGGAGGGGTACACGTGCACTCAGTGTCCAGTAAGTCCCAGTATAGTTCCTGAGGATGCAGTCAATACAGCCAGTGGAACCTGAGGAGCTATTCAGCTCACCTGGAAGCTGGCACGTACAATTGATCAGTGAATTGCTACCCAGACGCCACCAGCTGTATTGACCACATCTCCATGGACTGCAGCTGAAGTGTAAACAGTTCAATTTATCTGTCTTAATCTCTGTGTACATTGATGATATGATTGCTGGTTGTTCTTACTCGTGTCAGACTGAATTACTGAATGGAGCTAAAAATACCCTGAAATCAATGCTATTTGGAAATATTATGAGCAAGAACCTCTTACATAGCTGGGGAGTTTGGCTGCTTAACCAGACCTGCCTGACTCTTTGAAACACCCAAAACTGATATACTTACAATCATCAGTTGTAATTTTATATATTTCCACACCTTATTTCCCACTATTTTTTAAAAAAGAAAAGGACCATAGCAATCATGTGCATTGAGTCTCTGATGTATACAGATAATTACTGCATCAGTAAATCAAGAGGAAAGACTGTTAAAGCATCCTTCCTCCTAGCTACTCCCCTTAACACTACTACATATGGATTGACTCCAGGTTATGGACGAGGGAGAACTAACACAGCTGCGTAGACATGAACCTCCAGCAAGGATTATGGCTATAGGCTATAGCAAAACCCTTCACTTATGGAACAAATGCATCTCAAAAGTCTTTAGTCCCCTGCACTGGCTTGGGGAGGGCACAAGGATCAGAATGGATGCAGTCACATTAGAGCCTTTGAAGCTCTAGTATTTGAGACAAGGATCATATTTCTGCAGCTTGAGCTTGGATGCTGAAATACCAAAAATGTACTACATGTCCCCATGAATAACTGTTCACCTTGAATATTTTTGAGTGAAGAAAACTGTATCTTGTAACAATTTTTCTATGAAGTTGATAAATCAAACTCCCTATTTATTTATAAGTGTGCAGAGGGACTGGCCCTAGTGCCATTCAATCAATTTCACACTTGACTTCAGTAGCAGCAAGGATGGACCCATGGTGAATGCAAATCCAGGGGAAATTACACCCAGGTGGCTTTCAATGAAATGTTTATCCAATTTAAAAAAAAATAAAAAAAGAAAACCTTATTTCTTTATTTTGAGAAAGTGTACTCTCAGTACCTCAGGCTGGTTTACACATGTTGTCTTTCTCCACAATGTATTTCCATAGAAAAATCTAAGCTCAGGTGTAGGCTTTGATGTTGAAGGGGGTGTTTTATACTCGGCTTTACTTAGTAAATTCCTTCCCAGACAAATGTACTGAAGTACTGCAGTGTCACACAGAGAAGCACAGCCTGAGTAGTTAATATTACCTGGAGTGTACAAGGGAAAGAATGTTTTGATGATATTCATGCTTGCAGCTTTTCAGGACTTGTGCGTATCTATTTACAAACCTTAGATATCTTCCATGTATTTCATCCTTGTCAGGCATAACATAAATCTTCCCTGAGCAAATTACACTCTATTATCTACATAGTAAGTAAAATGTACTGATACGTCTGGAAGTGTTGCCTGGAGTTTGAAGCTGTTACAAGCATTATGATCCTAGACATTATTATTAACCTATCAGGGTATTTAAATATGTCAAATTAGAAGTCTGACAGCAGAAGGCTGGTTAACATTGCAGAAGGAAAAAGGTGTGTGTTCAAACATTTCTCCTTACATAAAGCTTTAGAAACAGTATTATCTACGGGGCCTGAAATCAGCCTGCTCAGGTCTGTGTGCTTTAAAAGAATGAGTGAATTTCATGTGTTTGAAAGTGAAGTTTTGATAATGCTGTTCCTGATTCCTGTCCTGCACACCAGCCCTATGTGTGCTGTCACCAGCAGGTCCCCATGGCAGTGCAAGGAGGATCTGCCCACACCAAGAAGAGGCTCTGCCTCCAGGGATGGCTTTTCCAGGACAGGACTGAAATGTGGTCTTTAGATGATGTGTCTGTGCTGGATAAAGAAAGTTTCCTACCATAAAAGTCAAGAGTTTGGGGTACAAAAACATTGTGACCTGAAAGTTTCCATGTCTAAACAAGGGTGGGATTTAGTAACAAGATGTGGTACATAGAGCAGACCCTACAACGTGACTGCCAGATCCTACTGCCTGGAGAAGGAATGGTGCTCACAGTGTCAGGAGCGTTCTCCTGCTGGTGCTGAGCATCTGGGCTGAACATCTAATTCCCCGGTCTCTGGGGCTTTAGGAAACCACACTGGGCACAGGCTCCTGTCCACATTGGCCTCAGTGTGGGTCCCAGCAGAAGGCTTGAAGTGGTGGATTTGTTTTTACTTACTTTCAATTATTTTATCTGCGTATGATCCTTCAGGTGTACTTTCTTTTTAGGAAATATTCTTTTTAGGAAAATGTCAAAATCTTTCACATCGAAGTAACTGTTTAAACACACTGAGATTCACAGTGAAATCCTGAGAGCGGACAGCACAGACACATAGTGTGTAGAATGAAGGCTGCTGCTGGACTCTGAAGTGCTATGGCGCAGCATTCCCATGTGTTAGGGGCACTCAGCCAGAAGGCATCATGATTCTTCTCCAGCAGGAGGAAATATATAGTTATTCTCATGCTCTAAAACAAACATTTCACTTATCAATGTGGCTCATAGAATTTATGACTGCCGCATCAGCAGAGATAAAATGCAGCAATCATGGACTAAAACACTGCATCTTCTGTGACAGCGTTTGGGAGAGCAAATTGACGGATTTTTTTCTATGTGTCTTGGGGGAGGGGATGCAAATACTCGAGAGCATCTGAATTTGCAAACCTTCACTATGACTGTCCATAAGAGCAAATGGAGCACTAGGCCCTTACCAAGTTCAAATATTTCCCTCTGAATTAGCCCTACAGCTGTAATCTGTGAACTCTGGAGCTTGGGAAACAAAGACAGCTTTAAACTCTGGCAATTTGACTTTTAATTCAAGCACAGTGAGGGAGAACAAAAAAAAAAATAAAAGAGAGAGAGCAAAATAGATTTGAGGAACATCTAGTAAAAGGCATAAAAACTACTAATCCTTCTGGAAAATACATCAGAAGGAGGGAATCTGCCAGAAGTCCAGGAAGATGATCAAAGTATAAAGTCTCTGATAAAAGTCTCTGAAAGTCAGAGATTCTCTATGAAAAGAACCTAAAATAAATCTGTACGCACAGTTACTTTGGAGGAGTTTGGGAAGGTTCCCATATTGGAAGTCTTTCTTGCAGGATATTTATCAGATGCTCTTTTTCAGACTGAAATAGAGATAGCAAAGTTCATGGAATAAATAGACTAAATGTATGATAATGTATCAGAAAGATCAACAGCAACAGAGTTTTAAAGGAACTTAAGCATGAAGTATTCAACATTTCAACAGCACTGTTTAATCTCTTTTTAAAACTTCTTTGGTACCAGAAGCTGGGAGATGGTTAATTTTAGCTCAAAGAGTTTAGAGAAGAAAAAAGTTACTGCAGAACAGGAAGCTGCTGGCTGTATTGGCAAAGTGATAGAAATGTTGAATTAGTAGCCACATTGGAAGACATGCCATACATACTGGGGATAGTAAGCATGGATTTCAGAAGTGGAAATTATGGTTTGGTAGAGTAGACCTGCAAAATGCTCAGACAAGGGCAGCAGAGATGAGCAGAGGCAGCAACTCTCTACTATATCAGGACAGACTGAGGATGCCAGGGCTCTTCATCCTTACAAAGCCATGATATACCAGATATAGGGGAAAGGTCTGTATAAAAGTGGAAGATACATGGGTAAGAATATTGTCCACTATAATTTCCAATGCAGGAAGTAGGAACCATCAAAAGAAGGTAGCAGGTGAAAATTTTTAAATAGTTTTCTTTTATTTTCTTTTTCTGTCATCTGATGGATGACTAAGCTGTGGAACTCTTTACCTCAGGACATTATGGACACTGAAAATTTACAAGAATCAGCTGGGCAAATTAATTGAGGAAGGAAAAATTGATGAAATCTCCCTAAGTACAAAGATACATCCACTGAACTGCAGATTGTGTGAGACTGGCAGAATGGCCCAGGGAGGTGCTGCTGCCTGCTGCTGGGGACAGGATGTGGAGACATGGGAATGAGGACAATGATGCAAGGAGAAAATGCTGACCTAGTGCACCTGGATTTGTATTGTTATGTTCTTTTGAGCTTTTCAGTTACACTTTCTTTCTTAGGTGTTCACACACAGATATGTGGAGAACCAGATCAGTAAAGATATTTGGATTACCCATTCCAGCAGATTTTCAAAGGAGCTGAAACAGTCAAATAGCAGTAGGCACCTAAATAATATATACTCATTTGCTGTCAAAAGAAATTCTTTTTCTTTAAAACATGTTATCAGAATGGCATTTATTCAAATGGAAGCTAACAGACCTTATCTCCAAGTGTTACAGAGTCTGTTACGAAGTAGTTTCATATCAGCAAAGGGCTGTTGCTCTGTAGCGGCTGGATGCATTATTGGAAGTGACAGAGCTGTGACAATGCTCCTGCCTACTGGCACTGGAAGAAGGACGTCCTCATGGGACCCCTTTTTGCCATCAAGGTAAGCAAGGCAGTGAGGTGCCTGTTGTGCACTAATAATTTTGGAAAAAAAACCCAAAAGCAATCTTAACAGAAACTGTTAGAGAAATGTTTAGCACCAGTGACTTTGTTACTGGTTTGTGAGGATTGTGATGTGTGAATAATACAGACTAAGGATACTTGAGAGTGGCTTGGACCCCAAGCATTTAGACACATAAAGCATTCAGACATAGTTAAAGCCCAAATAAAGCCAACTAAAGCCAGGTCCCAAAACGAAGATTTGAGTTTTTGAAAAAATATGTGTTTGCAGCTCACTAGAAAGGGAAAGTAGGAATGTGTCTCAGTGACTGACAGCACCAAGGGAACAATCAGCCTGCAAATGTTGCTGACATGTTCAAGAAGGAAGAAAACAGGCAAGAGAAGATGGAGAAATGTCTGCAGGAAGCACGTGGAAATGATCGACTGAGAAGTGGGGAAAATCCTTGCAGAGAAGTTAGAGGAAACATTTGAAGAATCAAAGAGCATATTGGAAGACTGAGAAGAAAGAAGTGAGAGCCCAGGAGCACTTCCCAAAGTCGGGAAGACCATAGGATGCTACCTTTTATTCCACCCTCCTGTCCTCTTGATTTGTTTACTGTAGTCCCTTTTCAATCTCTTACATCTTGGGTCCACACCAGTGCACAGTGCACACCAAAACTGTGGCAAACCGTTCATTTCTGTGTCCCCACTCAGCTGCTTTGAGGGGATGGAGGTCTCACTGCAGGAACTGTGGAAGCCATGGAAGCTGCAGCCAAACAGTGCTCCTACCTGCCCCATTCAAGACAAGGGCACATTACAGTGGCACTCCTGAACTGGAGGGAACACGAGAGGATCCTGACTGGTTGAGTTTGAATTGTGTTTTAACTGGGTTTATTCCATGTGACACAAATTAACTGAGTCTTTAGCAGTCATTTATTCACACTGGAGGCTGCTTGGGTGTCTTCACCATCACAGATAAGATACAGGTACTGAAAAATATTTAATACTGGCACCCGTCTCCAAGAGAGAGGTTTTTTCACTTCCCCATTTCAGACAAATATGTAGGTAAATGTTGAAACTTGAATATAATCTATGTGTTGTGTTGTAGACAATGTATAAACCCCACCCATTGTGTGCTGTGTGGAAAGAGTATTGTCAGAGAGAAAAAATATCCTGAGCAACAGATGGTAGGTGACGTGATAACTGTCTGAGCAGTGATAACCTTAATCTAATTAGTTTCCTAATCAAGATTAAGAAGACACCAAAGGCGTGAGAGAAGGTGAACAAGAAAGCTGTAATCAATAAAACAAATATAAGAAGACGAAAGACATGGTGATGGATAAGATGCAGGAGTGGAGGGAAACCACAAGAAAAATTACCATATGTCTTGTCAATATGAAAACAAAGGAGTCAGACCTTGCATCAGTCAACAAGCACAGAACAAGAAAAAGTGGGCTATATTACTGAATTATGTGGATAACCAAGTGACCAGGAAGAGTCAGGAAGCTAAGCAAAAGTGGTAAGAATAATTTCAAAACCAAATAGGTATTTGATTTTAAAAAAATGGTGGCAAACTTGGCAAGGAAAATCAATTGCTGATAAACCTTGAATTACATCTTTCCTACCTCTGATTAAAATGCACTTTATTTTTGAAGAATTCTCAATAAAAACAGAGCACTTAGTTTTTCTCAGAAATGCTTTTGGGTTGTATTCAATTGGTAGAGTTCACAATGGTCAATCTGAATGTTTGAAATGTTTCCACTGACCTGCTGCACTCTTTATTGGCAAAGAAAGTTTCAGACAAAATGTTTCACTCAGTACTACCAGAAATGAGAGATACTTTGACCTGGTAAAAGGGAAGACATTATAGCTTGCAGCCCTGGCTGGCAAAGGATGTCGGGGCCACAAATCTCTATTGAGAAAAGCTGAAATCCAAGTACGTGAGGCCAAAGTGGATCTTTCTGCACATGGCTCCAAGTGTGCCTGTGCACAGGATCTGCTGGGAAGTCTGCTCACTGTTAGATCAGCTTGGTGATAGTCAGTTGGAATGATTACATTTCTGAGGTTTGTTTCTGACTGGCCACAAGGATTTTAGTACAGAAATAATAATTTGCTTAAGACTTGCAGAAAGACTTTTTTATTTGAACTGGTAAGATAAGGACAGTTATTTGCCCTTCTTATCATAACCCTGCTGGGCAAAAGCAAGGTACCCCCAAGCTGGTACAGGGACATCACAGGAGTCCCAAGGGCACACAAGACAAAGCTCCAAAGAACCAGTCTTTCACTGTGCCCTTTAAGTAATTCATGTATTTCATGCGTTTGGGGAGCACAGGTTAACACATGAAAACATAATTCTTGGATGCACAAATTATTTCCACCAAATTTATAGCAGCACCTTATTACCTAGTTCCCATGGTTACACTATTAGTACAATTCAACATGGCACTGTCTTGCTAAACAAAAACGATTCTAGCAATCAATCCAAATAAAAATATTTTGTTGTTATTGTCCACTTTACCACTGGGCAAGGTCAGTATAACTTCTCTGGTCAGTGAGGTAGCTCCTATGTATTTTATTTATCAGTGTAAAATATATAGAATATACCAACAGAATATATAGAGAGTATACCAACAGCTGAGGTTACTTTCATTTGACACTGTTAGATGTCCATTTCTTTGGTTGCAGGTTGCTGCAAAGCTGTAGAATCCCATCTGCACAGGGTCCTGCACAAATAAAAATTGTCTCAGCAATTTTTGTGTTTCTCTTGGGCTTAATGACATGCAAATTGTGATACAGTACTTTGTCTTCAATACTAAATATACAGAGTCCATACAGAATGACTGCTGCTGTACAGGTTTTAGGGAAGTTTGATTTTACAGTCTCTGTTTTTGATGTCTCAGGAGTTGCATGGCGTCTTGTGCACTTCCCTTTGTATTTCTGGAGTCCCTGTGTTTCCACTGGCTCCAACCCCTCCTTTCCTTCATACTTTGAACTTGGACTTTTAGAGAGAATTAGAAAACCTGTTTTCCATATGTATATGTCTTCCTCATCATGGTTAGGGTGTTTGTCAGCAGATTTAAAAACATGCCTCCTCAAACTAAAAAATTTTCAAATACATTTTTATGAACTCTGAAGTAAATTTGGTGTAATTCCAATACACTTGTTTGGAATAGGTCATAAGCTTTCAACCCCATCACTTAGTAGTACCACTTTCCAATGCAAATGGACCTGTGAGACTGAGAAATGAATTCATGGGTGTCACTGGCAATAGAGGCAGGAATGATGCATTAAAGGTTGCTAAATTACTGTAGCCAGTGGGGATTCTGATGGTATGAGTTCTTGAGGTTTGTGTCTCATCTAAACATTTATTTTCAAAAATCAAGTAATCTGAATGACAAGATACGGATGCTATATTTTCAGTACATTTATTGAAATGCTCAAATACCTTTTTTACTGTGTTTCAATTGCTTGCAATGTAGTGATAGAAACACTTGCTGCCTGATTCATTCAGGAACATTTTGAGTTGCCTGTGGAGTTTTGTTTGGTTTTTGTTGGGGTTTTTTTTTGCTGGTGTCTACCAGAGTGAAACTAAGCTAGTTGCTTCAGGAAACAATTTCATTATACATTTTTTCATCCATCATTTATTTATAGAAAAGAACATGGAGCTGAAGGACCTATGAACATTTTTGAAAGAAGTTATTGCAATATGGCAATCTCAGTTAAACTCTTCTTTCCTCTGGCCCTGTGTCTGGATCCCATTGGGTTGGAGTCCTCTTACTCCCTTTGGAAACAGCACATCTCCTGGTTCACTTTTCTTATTGAGCTAGTGGGCTACATGCCCTTGTGGGGTTTCAGAGGTCACCTAGCAATGCCTCAAGCTTCATACACAACTTTGCAAGTACCCACTCAGCTTTTCTGGCAGTCCATGTCAGTCTCATTGGGGTTTGTGACCTTGTCAGATTTTTCCCTTTGCCTTGCATTGCTGCTTTGCCTTATATTGTTCCAGTCCTTTCAATGTCTGAACATACATCATAATTTCTTCGGCAGAAATCACCAGCACTGGTATATTAATTAATAGGCATATGCTAGAAGTTTTAGATGGAGGGACACGTACTTTCTGTGACTTCCGGGCATCAGTGCTGAAAATCAGCACGGTTGTTTGCTGTGGTTGTTTGCTGTGTAGGAAATACTAAGAATTACTTTACCTCAGAGGCATTGCAGCAGTAGAGTAGTACACACTGTGGATTTCCAAAATGTTCAAAAAGGTATTATATATTGATATCATGAACCTAGTCAGGACTTGAAATTGCATGGGCATGCACACGAGGATTTGCTGACTACTGTACTGGTAAACTTTGCTGGATAGTGCAAATCTTGGGGTTCATTGACAAAATGCAAAAAATTTGGGGCACAGAAATATACTTCTGTAGAAAATTAACCCTTCCAGTTAGGAACTCGTAGGAGTATCAGGATTACCAAAGCACCAAGGCAAGGACTGTTGCAGTTGTTCTGAACAAAATAGGACACATTATTGATCAGACAGACTTGATAGCAAATGTGAGACGTGCTTGCCAATATAGAGATATTATAAGATATTCACAAAATTAATGTAGAATTCTTCCATATTTTTTCAAATATTTCAGAATTTGTCAAGTCTGTCATGTCAAAAGCAATGAGTTTAGAAGGCTCAGCAATCTCATAGGCTTGGGCCTATGTCACAGTAGACCTTCCTCTAACAAGAAAAAAGCAAAAGGAAAAAACATCTCCAGTGTGCCAGTCTCAATCCCCAGGGCTCTCCCACCACCCAGGGCTCAGATGCTCAGTGGGGGAGGCAAAGCCCCCTGACACCTCTGCTGCCATTAAGATTCCATGAGATATCAGCTCCTGAAAGGCAGCAAAGTCTTGCTGCCAAATGTCAGCTTGAATGAAGAAGCAATGCAGCTGAGCAGTCTCAGGGTCTATTGTCCATTTCTCTTTTCTTCCAAGGAAAGCTGTTAAGGGATCAGGAAGAGCTGTAGCAGACATAAGTGAAGACTAGCACATGACAAGCTGTGCAGGCATAAAGATGTATGCAGGTGCCTCAGGGGCATTGAAAGCAACTCTACAAAAGTCGATGCCTTTATCATCTGTTCAGAACTTGTTTTGCCTCTGTGCCAGCCCATTTGCAATATCGGCTAGCAGTGCTTGGGAAAACAGATTGTAATGATTGTAATGACTTTAGTTAAATCTTAGCATTCCAACTCAGTAACAAGGCTGCCTCCTTCCACTTCCACCTCTTTTTTCACGGGAGATTGCCTTCCAGCTCCCTGTCTCCTCCACATATTCAGGTCCTCCCCTTGGTAGAGAGGTAGCCTTTAGCTTTGCATTGCCCACTCCCCCTTGCCTGCAGCATAAAGGTGCTTCAAACCCTGACCCATTTTCTTCCTATCTCACAATGCCTCTGAGGTGTCAGCATGGATCCCCTCGTTCAGAGGAGCTGGGGAGGCGGGTGGAGGCTAGCTTTGGGAAGGCTGCTGATTTTAAAAAGGGGAATGAAACCAGTCTGGAGGTAGATCTTCCCATGCAGAACTAGCTGAAACCCTCAGGCAGCTTACATGGAAGGTTTTCCAGCCCTGGGAGAAACTGGTGAATCCCAGACAAATTTTAATACTTGGAGGAAGAGCCACTGTCTCAAAGAGGTCAAGTGCAGTTCCTGCATGAAGGAAAGCATGGCATTGATTCAACTGCAGGGCAGTTTCTAGCAGAACATTAATGCTTTACAAAAGATGAGAGAAAAGAGCCTTCCCCTTTCTCCCCCAACTCAACTACTTCTTCTTTCCTTGCTCGTGACAGAATGCTTCCTTGTGCATCCCATCATCTTTCTACTTGACTTAAGTCTCTCCTTCTGAAATGTCACTTTCTCCACTAAAGTACATGAGGAACACAAAGCTCCAAGTGACTGCACAAGGTGTCTGACTGTCACACCCACAGATAAGGGACTGAATGTCTATAAATTGTTGATCTTAAAACACTTCTCATTTCAACATTAAATCATATGGTGATGCATTATATTCTGGGAATCATAGTCATGCTTTGGCAGAGAATGCCAGAGAGACCGTGGACCTGCATGTCAGCTCACAGTGAAGAAATCTCACCAGTGGCTAATGATATTATCCACTGCCAGGCAATTCCTTGAATCTTTCAATCAGCTTCTGCAGGAGAGATTTCTCCTGCTGGACAATGACCAAGAGCAGGCACAGGCATCTGCCTGGCAGCTGTTTGTACTGCAGGTGTTTCAGTGCTCCCCATCTGCCACCCAGTGTGCTGAGTCAGTGTTCTGCACAAGCACCCTGAGGGCAGCCATACAGAGGGAGGAGAAACTCCGAGCATTTAAGAAAACCACACCCCCCACCCTCCTCTACTTTTATTTCATTTCCTCTTGCAAGTGGTTTTATTGTTTGTGTTCCTTTCATGGCATGACAGCAAAGTGCAGATCAGATAAGAATTGGTTGCATTCTTGCTGGCTGTTTTGGATTCCCTGTCTCAGCTGTTGAGTGCTGACCTGTGCTATTTCATGTACTGGATGGGTGAGGTACCCCATTTTCCAATAGCTTCTAATTAGAACTGTCAAACACCCCCAAGTGGTCCTGTAAATTAAACTGTGAACACAACCAGGAGGTCATAGCAGATGTTTCTCTGAAGCAGTAGTCTGTGGGGGCCGATGGTTTAAAGCATTACTAATAGCCTGCTGTTGTTAATGGCACATGGCACATACCAGCTGAGATGCAGACAAGCCCCTGCAGTCCAAGGTTGCAGTGGTGTGGATGGAATTCGGTAACAGTGTCAGGAAGTCTTGCTGGTTGTCAACTCCATGGTTATGCAGTCTAAGGTGAACTGGTTTCACAGCATGTAACCATAGGAGGGAAGTCAGCAAGGGGCTTTGTTGACTACAGTATGGGGCAGAGTTTATCCAGGTAGAGGGATTTGCTAAATTTATGGTCAAAAGAAAATGAATCTGAATGCTTGAGCCTGGAGTTTGATTTCAGTGCTGCTCCTGCCCCAAGGCTCAATGTTTGCACTGCCTATGTGTCCCGCTCTGCAGCTCTTGCAAAGCTCAAATGCTGAGAAAACTGATGATCTCTGGTGTCTGAAGATACTTGATGCAAGACCTCTGAGCTCTTGCAGTTATCTTAAAGGCCCAGAATAGTTGAATTAAGCCTCACAGAGAAACACATCCTAGTAATTTTTTAATACACTGATCAAACTGCGATTTTAATAACAATTTAACAGCATCAACTTGGACAACTTCAAACTTTTTTGGCATGACTACTGCTACTGAGTTTGTGCCAGAGTCTATCCCCCGACAATTCAAAACTGCCTTCTTCTTTACAGCCTAAATGTATTCCTGGATGGTTTATATCCATTTGTCCAGATGCCAAGACTGCCCTTTCAGTTAAATCGCTCTTCCCCCTCTCTGGGACCCATTCCCTTGTGTTTATACAGAGTAATCATAAAATTTTTCATTGTAAGGCATGCAGATCTGTTTTCTAGGCAACGCTACATGGTTTTTTAAATGTTTTCTCCCCCTTTTTTGGAAATGAGTACTTACTGTCTGTGAAGTTGTTAGTTTTCATGAACAAAAGACTAAACCTGGTATTTATTATGGAATCCACTATAGGCTGAGTTGTAGAAATTTTCTTTTTGTATTAATACCTTTTGCTTCTTCATTTTGTTTACACCTCAGAAGCCTGCAGAATTTTGCTATTTTTATCCTGAAAACAGTAGCTGGTGCAGTCCCAGACTTCCTCTCTTGCCAGCATGTTTAGATTTGCTTGCAATTGCAGTAGTTTCAGAAACAAGTTGGAGGCATGCACTGCCCAAATCCAAAACCAGGCTGCTGTAGTTGTGTGGTATTTGTCAGGTAAGTCAGGTCAGCTTGGATGAGGACTGGCAGAAAAAAGAAAATCACTTTATGCCTCTCTTCTTTCTTGCTTTGCCATCACATTTTCAAACCTTAATAAAGCAGGGAATGACAAATTTGTATAAAGACCGTAGTGAGAGAGCGCAGCAGTGAGCTGCTTCTTTGCCTCTTACCCCCATTTATTCTGCTAGATTTTCATTTCAGTTTGATTTAAAGAACACTGTTCTTGTTTTGTAGTTCCATCAAGCTCCTAATTCTTTGACTGCTCTTCCCCCTAGATTTCATTCTTTATTAATTTCAAAGATACTTATCTCTCAACCTCCTCATAAGAACATAGGCCAGGAAAATAACTACTAAATCCTCAAATCTAGTCCCCTTATCATGAGCAGTTACAGCTTCATGCAATGCCTTTCCTAAAATACCTCATTACTAAAATAACCTTGCTCTGATTAACTGGTCATTCCAAACATCACTCTTCTTAAGCTTAGAAACCACCAGCCAGATGGGTCTAGTGCTTACATTATGCTTAGAAAGCTCAAGATAGTACTACTAAAACTTTTCCATTGGTGCATTTCACTGATATCTGATGGTCCTCCAAGCGATGATCAACATACACGTTTTCTCTTTTTCATCGTTTGTCCCAATGATCTTCTGCATTGATAGTGCCTCCCATCAGTGGATTTTACTACCAAACCTCTACTTTTACCAAAGCTCCTAATGAAAACACTAAATGATTGACACCCAGGCTGATCCTTGAGGTGCCCAATGTATCCTCACAACAGCTCGAGACTTTTCCTTCAAGCAAAAAATGACAGCTCCCCACGAACAAGTAGCATAAGCACCTTAGATTCTCATGTTAAATTCTAGATTTTCCAGTTAATAAGTGTTTCTATATGACACAGGATCAAATGCTTTCTGAAAAGTGTGTTACTTTGTATTTCTTTCATGTCTTTAATTATTCTTTCCGTCAATAATTCGTCAAAGAACTGAGAACAAACTGGTTAGTCCAATTACTTTTCAGTTCTCAATTTTGTCTTTTTTTTCTAAAATTTAGACAGCACATATGTTCTTTTCCACTATCTCAACAATAAATTTGAATTTTAAAACTTTCCTAACATCTTTGCAGTTCAGTGTGTTGGTTATTTCAGTGTTTGGGGTTGGAAGGTCCATTCCTCCAGTTTGAGCACATTATGATAATTTTCTATGCTATGGACTTGGAGGCAGGAGTTCCTGTTTCCAAATGCTCATGCCTAGCTGTCATGGCATCATCCTCCTGTTTTCTATCATCCTTCTCACTGAAAAACAAGGCAAAGAATTAGGTCCTAACCCCAGCCCCACTCCATATCTGCTTTTCTTCTTCCTTTGTTAATCTAATTGAAGATTGACTATTTGTTTCAATTTGTCTTGAAAGAGTTATCACAGCTTGACTTTTGACAAGCTGTCTTTTATACCTGCACTATCTAACCTTTTATCTAAAATCCATTTTTCTTTTCTAATTAGTCGCTTTTCCTGGAATTTCTAAGGTCTCTGCTCACATCTTTCCTTTTCCAAGGCTTTTTGGGGAGATAGGTAATGAGTGTAGAATGAAAAAGTGTTTGTTAGTCATTGATACAGAGCTGAAAGTATCCCTGGAATTTCATTCAACTTGTCAAGATACTTCAGAAAATTTGTCCAAAAGAAATTCAAGGCTTGCCTCACAATTAAGTATAAACTTATTCAGTCTAGTTAACTTGTTAGCTAGTTCCTTCAGTTTATCAAAAAGTTTTTCTCTCTGAAATATGCATTAAAGCCCAGGTATAGAAACATTTTTATTCATATTCTCATTTTATTTAAATTGAATTGACTCATGGTCATTGAAAGTAAGATTATTTTCAGCTCTTCCCTCCCTTTACCAAAACCATGTTTAAAATATCTTTGCTATTTGGATCATTAACTTGTGTTGAAATGTCAGCTGTATATATCTCAAGCAATGTCTAGCCTATGCCATTCATAATAGTACCTATTCTCCAGTCTGCCTGCTGTAGCCTACACAGTACTAGTGTTGAATTTATTAATTAATTAGATCCAGTACATTTTAGTATGCTGTCTTTTCATATGTTTTGGTTGAAGAACAGGTTCTTCAAAGAGAAGTTAACATTAAATTAGAGAGATGTAACATTCGTCTGTGACAGTGGGTTGTGACACAGTTCTCATGTTATTTTAGATACTTTAAAAAGAAGAATGAAAAGAAAAAATATCATTAGATCCCAGGGCCTTTGGACACCACAGGAGGTGATACAGCACAAATTTAACTTTTGACATGCACCTTCCTGTGGGTTTCCAGCTGTACCACCTCCCATACCTGATTCATTGTAAAGAAGTATTTTCATCTCTTGTGTATGATTTCAGTTTACCCACTTTTCTTCAGTTAGTCATCTACCTCTGCTACAGCTATTAGTAATTTGTTGTCATGACATTTCTAGGGATTTTTTTTTTCCCACACAGTGATTAGACCTGCATCCATTAATATTCCCCAGCTTCCGTATTTTTTCTGGACAAGGCACTATAAATGCCTATTGCATATAACCGTGGTTGGAACACCACAAGTTGTGATCTTTCACAAAAAGTCATTGGGACACACCTTGTGAGTCACCTGTCACACACTTATAAAAATCTATGATGCTCTTACGTTATCTTTATATCCAAGCTAATATAGTTGTTGTACTAACTAAATTATTCATAGAACTGCATTAATCTCAAAGTTTAATTATCATGGCTAATGATCAAAATTTGGAAGCTAAGTGCTCCCGCGATGATAAAACCCCACACAGAATTTCTGTCTCTATCATGTCAAAGAATTCTCTATCCAAACATGAATCCAACACTTGAGGTCTAAAACAGGTCTCCTTAGTGCAGTAAAATTTCTCTTACAGTTGATTTAACTGAAGTAGATTGCACTATCTTTGCTATTCTTTTCTGCATATTTACAATTCAACACATTCCGCCATATAACATTACTTCTCAATTGTTTCCATCTTTCTGAACAATTCATGCTCTGTAGTGCTTGTCTTTAAGTATAGCTGTCAGTCACCCATATTTATATTATCCATCTTCACATCTTTCAACAACTGATCAAATTATTCTGTTTTTCTGTCTAAGCATAACTAGCAGGCATCAAAATGTCTGTTATCTGTCTACCCAGCCAGTTGTCTGTCCCTGACCATGGCACCTACCTTGCTACCACTTTCCACATTATTATTTTCTTTCTCCTTAATGTCTAGTTACTGAATATTTGGTCTTCTTTTACTCTATTCTTAAAATCAGGATGTGAAATACACATATCTCTTCATATGTGTGTATATATGTATATACATTCTTACCAGATTTGGCATTAAAAAATCCATGTTCTAGTAGATCAAATGGCCATAAATCCATCATGTCTTTAATATTATCGCATGAATGCAGTGGGAGGTTCTCCTTTTTCTCCCTCTTAGCACCATCTATAAATGGTCTTAATCTGGTGGAGAGATTCAGGTTTGTCTACATTACCAAGTAAGATGATGTGAAATAAATGAATAAGTAGATTAAAGTAGTTACTGCTGAAGCCTCTCACATCCTCACCACATGGGGCTTTAGGGTTATACTTCAAATCAGAAATAGTTCTGTCTCCTGGACCAAATGCCCCTATTATACGTGTTATTTGAAGTTTTCTGAGGAAGATTAACCTACAAACCTTTGCTCCATCACTTGTGGGATTGAGGTTGCTGGGAGCATCATGTCGATGTCCTGGAGCAATTCCTCAGGGCACCTCCCTTGTCCCACATGAAAGCCCAGGGCACAGAAGTCCAGTTAGGATTTTATCACTTCAGCTCTATAAGAACACTGCCCTTGAATCTTGAATTTCATTACATTTTTCTCACTGACTGCCTCATAGCCAACAGCAGCCCTCTCTGAGCACCACCAGGAATTTCAGTCTGCTTATGCACAAATTAACAGGTTGTGCCATCTTGCTGGGGAGCCAGTTGGCACTGCTCTGAAGAGCCTCTTCAAAGGTGGACGCTCTATCTGGCAGCCTTCATACAGAACAGCAAACGAGAAATCTTATGTGACATTTGCCTCTTTGTATTGCACAAGAACTATTTCAAGTATTATGGAAGCTTTGCATAGTTCAAGAGCTCTCTATTAGGCACAGGTTTTGTGGTGATGAAGCCCACACATTGAGTCAGAATTTTAAGGTCCCCACTCAGCGTTGAAGAACTTTTGGAAATGAACTTCTAGGCTACTCCAGAAATACTCTGTTTTACATGCAGGAGAACTGTTTCTGTGGATGGAATGAGTACATTGAGAGGATCATGGCAGTTGTTTGAAAATTGCACATTTGCTCCAAGCCACAACATAAATGTAAACACAGAGGATTATCGTCCCATTCATCAGTGCAGTCCACACCACTTGGATCAATCTCAGTTGGTGGGTGTGCAGACTTTGTCTTCACTCAGGACTGTATTTGACCCTGTGCCTTCAGCTACTTCCACTCAGTGTTTCCTTCTTTCCCAGCTACAAGCTCCTTAAAGACTTGTCCTAATCACCAACATAGATGGCAAAAACTCTGTTCAATTTACTGGAGTTTTAATGGGTCAATGTTTTTGTAAATACCATTTACAAAAAAAAAAAAAAAAAAGAGGAAACAAAAAACCTCTTGGATTTTGAAACCACAGAGGTTTGAAGGCTCTTGCATATGTCGGTATGGAAAGAAAAGAGATGGTCAGCATAATTCCCATTCCATTTTTTGACTCCTTTATCAGGAAACTTGCCATCATTATACTCTACATGCAAGCAAATTGGGTATGTTGTCAGGAAAAGAATAAAGATGAGAGAGGAGTCCTGCCAGTGGGAATTTCTCAGCACTGGTTTCCTGCAGAACAGTCAGCTTTTTTATAAATAGAGCCTCATTTCATGCAATGATATAATATTAATCTGTCACTGTATTTGGCACAACCATAGGATCATGAACTACTTGTTTGCTAATTACCATTTGAGCTCATGCACAGAGCACAGGCTGTGATAATATTAGCTTGGTCAGAGTCACAAGTCTGTCAGTGCCAGCAACAATTCAATGTCTGTTTCCAATCTCTGAAAGTGTTGTATCTGCATCCTTTCATCCCAGGAGGTAAAAATCCTGGACTCTCTCTCCTAGTATGGATAATTTGTCTTGTCACTCAAAGCCCTAAAGGAAAACCGTGTAACAGTTTTTGTTAGCTATTCACATGAGAAAAAAACTTTTTAAGAAGACAAGCAAATATATAAAGGCATGTTTAACTACTGCTTATTTATTTTTTAAAAAGAGCTTGAAAATCTTCACCAGACTCCAATACGTAGGAGAAAGAAANTACTGCTTATTTATTTTTTAAAAAAATCTTCATATTAAATCAAATATCAAATATTTTTTTGAAAATCTTCACCAGACTCCAATACGTAGGAGAAAGAAACTGTTTGGGTGGTGAGGCACTGGAACAGTTTGCCCAGAGAGGTTGTGGATACAATAACCATGGAAGTGTTTAAGGCCAGATTGGATGGGGCTCTGAGCAACCTGGTTGGTGGAACTAGATGGTCTTTAAAGTCCCTTCCAACACAAGCATTCTATGATTCTTATAAGAATCATAGAATCACAGAATCATTTAAGTTAGAAGACAGCTCTAAGATCATCAAGTCCAACCTTTAACCGCGCTTTCAAGTCTCCACAACTAAACCATGTCCCTAAGCCCCACATCTACACATCTTTTAAATATCTTCAGGAATGGCGACTCCACCACTTCCATGGACAGCCTCTTCCAATACTTGTCAACCCTTTCTCTGAAGAAATTTTTCCCAATATCCAATAATCCTGTCATTTGTTACTTGGGAGAAAAGACCAATCCCCCTCTGGCTACAACCTCCTTTCAGGCAGTTGTAGGGAGTGATAAAGTGTCCCCTGAGCCTCCTTTGCTCCAGGCTGAACACCCCCAGCTCCCTCAGCTGCTCCTCATCAGACTTGTGCTCCAGACCCATGCCCAGCTCTGTTTCCCTTCCTTGGAAATGCTGGAGCACCTCAATGTCTCTTTTCTAGTGAGGGGCCCAGGATTGGGTCTGGACACAGGATTCCAGGCGTGGCTTCACCAGTGCCAAGTACTGAGGGACAATCAGTGCCCTAGTCCTGCTGGCCACAGTGTTTCTGACCCAGGCCAGGATTCCATTGGCCTTCTTGGTCACCTTGACACACTCTGGCTCATGTTCAGCCACTGCAGACAGCATCCCCAGAGCCTTTTCAGCTGGGCCTCTTTCCAACCATTGTGCTCCACCCTGTAGCACTGCACAGGGTTATTGGGACCCAAGTGCAGGACCCAGCACTTGGGCTTGTTGAACCCCACACAGCTGAACTTGCCCCATCTATCCAGCCTGTCCAGATCCCTCTGCAGAGCCTTCCTGCCTTCCAGCAAATCAACACTCCTGCCCAACTTGGTGTCATCTGCAAACTGATTGGGGGTGCACATGATCCCCTTGTCTCAGTGATTGATAAAGAAATTAGTCATTGATAATGATAAACAGGACTGGCCCCAAGTACTGAGCCCTGGGAAACACCATTTGTGACCAGCTGCCACCTGGGTTTAATTCCATTCACTATCACTCTCTGGGTTTGGCCATCCAGACAGTGTTTTTTACCCAGTGAAAATTATGCCTGTCCAAGCCATGAGCATCCAGTTTATCCAGGAGAATACCGTGGGAAATAGTCTCAAAGACTTTAGTAAAGTCTAGGCAGAAAACACCCACATCCTTTCCCTCATCTGCTAAGTGGGTCACGTTGTCAACACAGGAGGAGAAAAAATGGAGGAAGCCCAGGGCCATCATTACAAAGACAATAATCCTGCCAGGAGCTTTCTCAAGCAACCAAAGGGAAAACAATATGGGTACGATTCTTGTAAGTTTTGCAGTTGCCCAAATGGTTCTGAATGGTGCCAGTCGTTTATCAATTTCCCCCAGCTGCTTATCATGAAAGATCTTGATTAGCTGCAGAGGCCCTAGGGTGGCCTATCTGCAGGCTCAGGAAGGTGGTGCTGATATGATATATACAGATCACACACAGAACACTGCTTTCAACCAATGTGAATTTAACCTTTTTCTTGCTTAAATTAAAAAGTCTGGAGGAATTCTGATGATTTAAGTGTTCATTTAATCAATGAACTTTTCAGATCCAAAAGTTTCAGAATCAATTAGAACACTATTACTACTTAGCAGTAAAACAGTATTAGCTTTGTTACATTTCCATTTCAGTAACATTGCCATTAGAGACAGTGAAAGTTTAGACAAAGATATGGGATCCATGTTAGTGTTATAAAATCATCTCTTAGCATTTTCACTGAAATTGCATAAAATTATTTCCATTTTTCAAATTTGTATAAAACTGAAAGTTATTTCCTTTTAGAGAAAAATCTAATCCTCTTTAGAAAGATTTAAATGTAAAAATTTCTAGCAATGCAAAGTGGATCTGTAGGTGGATTTCATACCTGTCTTTTTAGTCTTGTAGCTGATAAAAGAACCATTACCTGTTTCATATTATTGAGTAAGTCTGTATTCTAAAGGCATTCAGTGCAAAATATTCCCTCAACAAATACAGACTCAAGGTTGACTAATCTTATTTGTGTTAATCTCTACAAGTAGGGTATGATTCCTGCATCTGAAGATGTTGATTAAGTAGTCATCTAGTAGACAGCATCTCAACTGTATAGGGAAAGGAGAAAATAATAATATCCCCTTCTTGATATCCATCTTTATGCAAAGGAATCTAGTCCAGCCACTGTTTACCGGTGTGCCTTATTACCAAAGTAAGTCCAGCTGCAATCAACAGAATGACTCCAGAAAGTTAAGCAAGTATATCAAAGAATGCAGGAACAGAATTCAGGAAAGATGAGTTAATTGGAAATCTGAGGAACACAGCTGGGAAGCTGTGCACTGAATTCCTGAGATAAGGGTCCATTTTTTTAATTACCTAGGTGAAAAAGAACAAAGTTAAATTACTTTTAGAAAGTACTAAGAACATGTTTGATCTGCTATGTAAAAAAAATCCACAGAGATGTCAGTATTTGCTAATTATTCCTACACAATTAACAGAAAAATCCCACATCTATTGATCATTAACTGAGCATTAAGCTTCCTCACATATTGAGGATGATTAATAAAAGGAAACTGGCTTTTGTAGTTGTTGTTATATAGTAAATGGAACTTTTGTCAACAGTTAGCTGGGTAAATATGGATATTTTCATTAACACCAGAAGTTTGGAGATTTGCTGCATCATTTCAGTGGAGTTCCTTGCAAGTGTGAGGGCAATGCTTATGTGTTGAGTGCAAGAAATAACCTTTCTGGAAATGTCTGTAACCAGCTCAAGAAAACAAATTATTGTACAGTTTGTCTGTAAAGCCTTTGGAAGATCTTATGTAATTGTGCAAATGAGTTAAGGTAGGCAATACACAATTTACAGTTGGTCCAACCTGCATGTCTGGAGTAGGCTGGTCCTTATCTAATCACCTTTGTTTCTAAGCCTAATTGTCCTTGAAAGTATGATAAGCCGTTGTATTGTCACACAAATGAGCTGTTCAGGAGGAATGTGTCAAATGCCTTAGGTGCAGTTTTTAAAACATCTATGTCAGATGTTTTCTGCAGACACACTTTCAAGACTTTGTTTACAGCCATTGTGTAGCTGTCAAAAGGAAACTGCCACTCCTGAGCTCTGTTTACACATCCCTCTTCCAGTATTTCATCACATTGATCCAGTGTAAGTCTGTTTTTATTTAGTGGGCATTAGAGGTATGTAAAATGATAGTGCCTGCTTGTCCAGAAAAGACAAGAAACCTGTCACAGTTCCCACAGCAACAGCAGCTGTTGGTTGCACAACTTTATATTTGGTGTATAAACTGTGGTTTCCAAACAGAGGTCTGACTCCACAAAAGTTTAAAAGGCTGAAAGCCACACAATGTTTTCTTTTCAATTAGCACTTTTACTTGCAATTTTGAGCATATTTCATCAATATAATATCAAGACTTACAGAAAATGTTTTAGGATCCACTGTATTTCGTCAACCACACTAAGAAGGAAGGGCTAACGCTGGAAATGTGCTTGTTTCCAAATTAGAAAAGGCAGAACAGACAGTTACTGAGAGCATATAGATTTTCTGATTCTCTCAAACACAATAGAAACTGAGGAATGAACCCATTCAACATAATCATGACTTTTAGATTTTTTGTATGTTACTTTATTTTTGTATCCTATCCTCTCCTACTAAAGGTGAGTCTATCTGGCTTCAAGACTGGTGTCACCAGAAGAATGTTGAGATTTGTACAGGTCAGTTTATACAACACTGAGCCAACTGGCAACAAATAAGGTCCACCTATCCCAAAGAATCTTAGCTCAGGAGTTAGCAGAGCTCATTGAGAGAGCTTTAAACTAGATTTGAAGGGGGATGGGGACATAGCCAGGCCTGATGGACATAAGATGTGGGAATGAGAGAACTACAGCAACGACACCGGTAACCAAAGAAGGCTTAAGAGAGAACATCTCAAGCACAAGCAGCCAAAGATGTAACCACACGACAGTACTATGTGAAATCCCTTTGCAACCCTTCTGGGATATTGACACTNCCTGATGGACATAAGATGTGGGAATGAGAGAACTACAGCAACGACACCGGTAACCAAAGAAGGCTTAAGAGAGAACATCTCAAGCACAAGCAGCCAAAGATGTAACCACACGACAGTACTATGTGAAATCCCTTTGCAACCCTTCTGGGATATTGACACTATCAAATACTTCCATAAAGTGCCTATACACCAATGCGTGCAGTATGGAGGGCAAACAGGAGGAACCAGAGATCTGTGTGCAGTCACAGGGCTTTGATCTCATTGCAGTTACCGTGGGATAGCTCCATGGCTGGAATGTCATCATGAAGGGCTACACACCACTTAGGAGGGACAGACCAGGAAGGCACAGAGGCGGAGTTGCCCTCTGTGAGGCACCATGTGGAATGTATCAACCTCTGTCTGTGAGGGTGTCTTGGGGTGACTGTATCATTTCCCCACAATATTGTATTCCCATCATCAGCTGTCACTGTCAGCGGAGCTTTCAGTACAGGGTTATGTTTCTACACGGAAGAAAGCGGATTTCCTCCCAATGGACTGTTTATAAATAAGGTGACTCCCCCGGGATCTTCCCTTCTTCCCAGCTGCAGTGGACAAGGTCAGCACGGCAGAGAGAAGGAGAGGTTTTTTTCCTTCTGTTTTTTTAACCCTTGCCTTTTCGACAGTTTTTTTCCCTTTTTTTTTTTGCCTTTTTCTTTGTTTCCTTGAACCTGTGCCATCTCCTGGGAATGGGGGCTGATTTTCTGGAGAGGACCGGCGCACGCACACCCCGGCCTGTGGAGGCCTGGTGGTGGAGCCTGTGCCAAGACCTCAGCCTCAGGGACCATCCGATGGAGGGGACTCTGGGACTCTGCTGAGGTTTTCTCCCTTTTCAGGGGTTTATAAATCAACACTATTCATTCTCGGGGTTTTCCCGGTTTCTATTTTTGTTTTCTGTCTGTGTTATGTATACATGCATATTGTGTGAATAAATAGGGTTTTTTTCTCACTTTCTCCTGAGAGATTTCTTCCTGAACCTGGTAAGGGAGGGGTTGGTGAAGGCTGCCTTCTATTTGGAAGGGGTTTTCTCCTAAATTTGTCTCAAACGAGGATAGGATGGATAATGAGCACCTGGAGTATTTATGGGTTAGGACAGAAGGACAGACATGTCCCACTCGAGGTGTGGGTGGCCGTGCATGTGTGCTCAGCCCTCACCCTGGTGCCATCACAGGCCATGCTTTCCCCCTCTAGCTGGTCAGTGGGCAAGAGTGACTCGACTTCAGGTGATGGAGCACATTACTTTAGAAAAAACAAACTTGTCACACCATTCTGCCTACTCCACGAGAGCCTCCTTGGTCTGTGACACTACCTGCTGTTCCACAGCAAGGCAGCTTCCCTGAGAACCCAGAATCAAAGCAAACGTCTGCTTCTAAAGATTTAAGTTGAGCCTTTTAGGCACCACAGAGGCTGATGAAAGAGCACCCAAAGAGCCTCTCTTTGCCCCTGTCCCTGTCACAGTATGGCTGGCCCGACCCAGAGCAGCTGGTGATGAATGTTGGCTGTCTTTCTATGTGAGTAGAGGCTTTTCCTTTTCTCTTGGTGTTAAAAGGATCAGCACTTTTTCATGTTTGAGATGCCATGGGCTGTGTCCTCAGGTAAACCAGATCAGAAGCTGACAGCAATTGCAGAACAATGTCATTATTTATGTTTTGAGGAATATAAACTTTATGCATAAAACATATTTCAGTTAAAGAGGTACTGCCAACTGACAGAAAAAAAATCCTTGCTATTACCTGTAGCACTTAGATTTAGTGTTACAAGCACTTAGATTACCAGAAACAATAGGTAGTTTTTTCCTCTCATTTAATCTGGTTGTTTGAAGTAATCCAGTGTTACCTTTGGATATCCAGGTTATTAACTATTTCTTCTTTTGGTTTTGTGTGGTCCTTTCATATTATAGTGAAGAAATTGGTCTTACCAGGAATATGTGATTGTGCTGATACAAAACCTGACCAGGGATTCAGGATTTAACAGGTTTTTTGAACAAGGTGTGCAATTGATGTTGCATCTTCAGTTTTTATATTAAATACTTAATCACAGCATGTCATTTTGTGACTTGTTTTTCAGTAACCTAGCTTTGAAGTTCAGGATGAAAAAGTCTATTGCTTTAATGCTAACTTTGTAGGTTCTCATCAAAATGAAAGTTTGGTCTCATTATGCCATTGTTCTCCTTTTCTTTTTTCTTCAAGCTGCCTGTCTCGTCCTGGGTTGTATGATTTTTCCTGATGGCTGGGATTCAGATGAGGTAAAACGGATGTGTGGTGAAAAGACAGACAAGTACACGCTGGGGGCTTGTTCAGTCCGCTGGGCGTATATCCTGGCAATTATTGGAATCTTGGATGCCCTGATCCTCTCATTTCTGGCATTTGTGCTTGGAAACAGACAAGACAGCTTGCTAGCAGAGGAGCTCAAGTTGGAAAACAAAGGTAGGACTGCTTTAGAAACACTATTGTTGGGTGGCCTCGAGGGCAGCTGCTTGAAAACAATAAGCAGCGTCATTTTATTTTGTGCTTAAAAGTTGGCATGCTGGCTTACTTCCTACATTTCTGGGGAAGAGTAAATGCAAGGGGCAGAGGAAGTTCTGGGTTTCAGCCTCCAAAAGCTAAGAAAGCTCAAAATTGCCATAATTTATGCATTACTTATCCTTAGCTTTTAGAGCTGTAGATGGGATGTTACTGTGTTCCTCACTTGTAGTATTTCATTAGCATTCAATTCTCAATGTCTCCATCCTTTTCTGTGCCCCATGCAAGATTTGTTCATTTGGTTCATTTAGGATTTTGCAATCTAATATGAATGTCTATGATATATCATGTGTGTTAGCACAGTACATAGTGAGGGGGGAGTGTTGGGGACTGGCCATGAGCTCTGTAATGGGACTGCCCATACAGTGAGGCACCAGTGCACTAAGGATCAGAGCCAGGAATGAAGAAGAATCCTAATTCTTGTTTGAGTGTGTTGTTTTGAGCTCATTAGTCAGCTCACGGGAATCTAGGATGCTGTAGTAACTGAATACTCATGCAGTGCTTTGAGGATAAAACTCATTTCTAGATTAAGAACATGAAACTGGCTTGGACCAGTAATTTATCACACAGTGGCAAGAAGAGAGCTGTTGTTTGGTGTGTGCAAGCCTGGCTTATTTCTGCAGCCCCTTTCCCTTGTGCTCCCCCAGCATCCCAGCTGAGTATCTGATGTGATAGATACCACAGAGGGCATGTCCCTGCCTTATCTTTTTAATGGGCCTGTTGTCACTGAATCTGTCTAATCCCTTCTAAACCTGCTGATACTGTCGGCTTCTCCAGCACTGCATGGCAGCAAGTTCCTGAAGCTCACTACTGACTGCTAAAGAAGTACTTTCTTTTATCTGTTTCAAATTGATCCCCTGCTAGTTGCACTGACTGTCCCCAAGTGCAGGATTCTGCATTCAGTTCATCTATCACCTTTGTAATTTTGTAGGTTGCTTCTAATAATAGCAAAGATAGTAGAAGCCTTTCACCACTGAATTGCTGTTTGGCAGCCTGTGTTGTATGAAAATAGCTGGTCTCAGTCCTGCTGTAGAAGGACCATTATCTGTATACCTGACAGCACCAGTACAGTGACCCCTGCTTGCTGGATGGCAGTCAGCACACTCAGCCCAAAGGTAAATGGACTTGAAGACTGAATTTCACATAGGATTCCAGACCTGGGTAGAACCTACTAGTGCTGTGGGTTAAGGAAAGTGTATGTGGCTTGCAATTGCATGTGTACACCTGTCCTGCAAGTAAACTGAGGGCAGCAGCTTCAAGGACTCCCCCTGTGGCCGTTTCCTGTAAGGATAATATTAATCTGCATTTGAAAATCAAAATACTTATCAGAAGGGCATTCACAGCTATGCCACAAGTGCTTTTGGCATTGCCACTGTTTCTGATTTGTCTGTATCATACAGAGCTCATGTACCCAACAACTACTTGTATCAAAGAAACGTATCTGTTTTGGCACCTTGTGAGCAAAAAACAGCTTCTGGAGCCTCATCACCTCTCACATTGCTGGCACAAACCCCTGCCAGAACATTTGGTCCTCAGCATGTCAGAAAAAAAATATTCAGCAGCTCAATTTCCTTGGATTAAACACAGAAACACACCACACTGTTGGCTTCAAAACAAACCAGAACTCAAAAAAAGGGACCTACCCCACTTTGGCCTTTGCAGTCAAGCCTAATGATCACCACTTTTCAGACTGTCTTTCAAATTAAATGAAAAGGAGTCAACTTGGCTTCTAAAAAGGACATTCTCTTCCCTCTTGTCACAAAAAGCTTCTGCTAAGCTACAACAGAGCAAGTCTAAATCCCCCTGAGCCCCCCATGTTTCCACACCTGCACGTGTTGCCACCAGGCCCAAGGAGACCCAGCAGAACATGGCAGTGGCATCTGTCTGTACACTATATCCCCTTGTCCCCTTTCAGTTTAAGAGCTAGTGGAGAATTACTCATCAGCATTAGTTCACATGCAGAGTATCCGTGCATCTCTTGGAAATGGTCAGGATCTGAAAATATTGCCATATGCAAACAGCACTAGCATGTCTCCCATATAGACAGAAAGATAAGTCTGTGGCTATAAACAATACTATCCTAAGCTTTCCAAGCTGCTCTCACAATGTGAAGTCAAAGCCCTCATAACAAGTAGCCATAAATATTAGGTACCCTCCCATCCTTTCTTCCCCCTCCTCACATACATGAGATCTGCCTTCAGGCTTGTGCTGGCTTCTGCTTCTGGATTAGCAAGTATGGATGAGGAATATCCCTTTCTCAAGGAGGAATCTCTGTGCTGCTGCTACCTTCTAAGGGACAAAAACTATGTCTGGGTGGTCATGGCTGTCCATTGGGTGGGATCCAGTGACTCCTTCCCTTCTGTGGTCGTGTTGGCCTGGACATCCCATGGCCTGCAATAAGGAAAGTATCCCCTTAAGGAACAGTCATGGCTCCGTCATGGCTTTACAGGAGAATGTACCTGGTGAACAATCAATACTGTACCTAAGACGAACCTCTACTTGCCCTGCCAGTTCATCCTCTGCTGCTGGGACTTTGCCCCATGCATGTGGGTGACATTACACATTAGCTCAGCAGTGGGTAGGACACAGTAAATTAAGTACAAGAGTCACAACAGTGTTCATTTACGTGGAAAAAAACTTCAAGAGCAAGAAATTATTAGGCAAGGATCTGGACAGTTGTTTTCTTAACCAGGTAATAGTTTTGTCTGGAGGCTTTGATGCAGATTGGCTTCCAGAGGCTCATTAATGAGAGTCTGTGGTAGCTGAGCAAGTACCTGGTGCCAGAGATGTTTCTGAGCATTGGTGGCAAGGATACAGTTAAAT
The DNA here is from genome assembly GCA_013398175.1 of Climacteris rufus. Taxonomy (NCBI): domain Eukaryota; kingdom Metazoa; phylum Chordata; class Aves; order Passeriformes; family Climacteridae; genus Climacteris; species Climacteris rufus. Next base: position 128,047 of record VZRZ01003383.1, on the reverse strand, counting down.
GTATATGAAACACAACAGAATGGTAAAAATGGGAGAAGATAACTGAAAAAGCTGTACTTCTCTGTAGTTTTCATTACCGTGCTGAATTGTCCACCTGCTCTGTGCTTTTGATGCCTATGGTTCTGTATATTTACATAGGTTAATGAATGCTTGTAAGTAAGGAATTTGTCTGTTAAAATTATTCATGGCAGAAGATGGCTGTACTTCAGCTATAAATTAAAGTTTTGTTGTTCACTACATGATGAAAATAGTGCTTACTCATTTCTTATTTGCTTATGTGTGAGAGTAAACTACCATGTGGCTTTCACATCTGAGAACTGTAACTCAAGTTTGGCAGACTTCCTTTAGTTTATAGTCTATTTAATGCATTTTCCTAATCATGCAAATTTTACACAATAATTCATAAGCTTTTTATTTTAAAAACTGCCATTTGAAGGGGAAAAAATGTATTTATAAAAAGATTTTCCCATTATCTTTATGCCATTAGCAAAAGGAGGGGAGAGAACCATATTGCTTGGTTTTCTTTAATTTATAGGAACTAATGGTAATGACTTAAAGGCCTGTATGACATTAAAATAATGTCATACAGGGCACTAGCAAAAATAGTCAGAATTCATCTTATCTTTAAGCTTCCTTAACACCATTTTGAGTAAGCCATCAACATCAGGCTGATGTGTTGTGTAATTACATGATTGAACATTTTGAACTATAATGTCTTAATGACATAAAATTAAAGTTTTGGCCAGAGGGTGAAAAAATCAAATGAGAAGTTTCCAAAAGAAATTGAGAGTGCAAGGCAACGATGTTCATGGTGGAAAGTGGTACTATGGTCTGCATTAAGAGTGATAAATAAAGACCATTCAGAAGACACGACCCTGTTCAGTAGTATCACTCCAGGCAGGTGGATGATGCACTTTGTCAACAATTGTGGTTTTTCCATTGGGGAGAACAGCTTCACAAGCTGTTTATGTTTAACATTTGACTCATGTTTGGGGCCCATATGGTCACAAAGAAGCAATTTGCGCTAAAGATTTCCTGGAGTTACAAGCCTAGAGATGAAACAGGTAAAAGGAGCTGGGAGATAGAAAATTTGAAGGATTCATCTACCTTCCAGTGATTACAACTCACATGGACTCAAACTACACCACATTGCTCCCAACAGCCACATTGCAGAGAGCTCATCACAAAGCTCAGTGCTGGATGCCCAGCCCAGGACTTGCCAGTTGTTGACACTTTACACCCTCGTTACTCTCCAGGTTGTTAAAGGCAGCTCCATACGTCTGCCAGAGCTGCAGTCACTGCAGAACAAATGCTTTTACAGACAGAAGCAAAGGGGATGTTGTTTCTTGATGACAAAGCAGTTTTCCACAGAAGAAAAAAAAATAGTATTGCACAGGGATTTGTGAAATAACTTTGGCTACAGAATTGTCTTCTATAAACAGGAATAGCCTACCCTCACAATCACTGCTGCAATGGGAAACCTTCTGCAAAAACTGTATCTGAAGCTGAGTGACAGGAGGCCAGCAGCTCACCTTCCCCATAGAGGGACAATGTGACAGAGTGCACATCAGCTGCCATCCTTCAAAGGGAAAATAGCTCAGGTCACACACAGTGCACGTGCAAACTGCTGCAAAATTGCAAAGCCCTGCTTTATCAGCAGATAGTTGCCAAGGCATGCAGTCACAAACATTCAGGCCAACTTGTTCAAAATTAGGTAAATTAATAAAAATATTGAGACCAAATTTAAGTTTTCCCCCATAGCTACAAAGCACAAAGGAATTATCAGCAGCCCTGGTAGTGATAAAGAGTACAAATCCAGACAGAACACCTTATATACCCCTGTATATCCATGTTCTCTGACCAGTATAATTACCTAGTCCCTTTTTTGTAAAGTTATGTATCCCTAACTCCTCCTGATGCATAAAAAGTCAGTGTATGCACATTTTCATTTCAGTTAGCATGTACATTACAAAAATAGAAATACTTTCAAAAATAAAATGCAGTATTTCTGTTACTGTCTTCTCATTTTCAGACTGGTACTTTTCTTCATATCTGCTAGTCTTCTCCCATCTTTCTTTTCTAAAGAGTCCAAGAGTCACCCACTTCAGACTCCTGCTGCTTTGGTATGTGGCTCCATGTCAAAGCACTTAAGGTGATTATGAACTTAGAACCAATTCGGCCACTTGAATTCCCATTTGAGAAGAGAAATGTGCAAGAAACTCACTGGGGAGTGATCCACAATGGATTGCTATAGGCAGCCCACCACATGCTCTTGCCAGGCTGCAGCTGGTCAGAGGAACATGGAACTGTCAGAAGGTTTATCCTCTTGCCTCACTAAGAAGTATTGAAGTATCCTTGTTTTCAAAGGCAAAATCAGAGTCCTCTTTGAAACCCACAGTCACAGGTTCCAGGTTGGGAATTCCTGGCCCTCATTTCTATCTTCAAAACATGATTCCCTGCCATGTCAGCCAAGAACAAAGTTTTGCCACAGCTGTGAAGAGCTCACGTGCTCTCTTTGAGCTTCAAAGCTTCAACTGATTAAGTTGCTTATCTATCATAGCACCAGTGCAATCAGATCCACTTGTTAATTTCTTTGTTAAATTACAACCTATTTTCCTTCAGGTATCACCTCTGCAATGAGCTCTGAGTAAATGAACAGTAGACAAGTAGTACCAGATGTATTTAATCAAAAATCTGCAACTAGAAGCCAAACAAACAGATTTCTTTAATACATTTTTTTCCAAACATTTTCTTCTTTTGATAATGGCAGTCATTTTCCTGTGATTTCAACTATATTAATAATATTCTAAAAGAGAAAATATAAACATGGAGATTTCATTTTGTTTGGCATCAGACAGAACATAATCTCTCCAGAACGAAGATACTGATAGCACTGCTGTAGGATCTATGCCCATGGTATGAAGTTTCATACAAGGAGTGTATGAACAGTCATTAAACCAAATCCAGAACCTTCCTGTGCAGTTATCTTAGTGTTGTGCACTCTCTTGCCCAGTGTACGTTGGGTTCTGTCACACAAAGTAGAACAGCTCCAGCCAGAGGATTTTTAGCTTTCCCCTCCACAGCAGTCTACAGTATGTTGTGTAGAACACTGATCTTCTGCCTGACTTGGTTTGACGGTGTTCTTTCCTTAAGCAGAAGACTCTCAGATTCCAGCTCTGATCTCTAACAACAAAGTATTTTGGAGGTTCTAGTAGAAATCAAAGGGAAGAATGGAGAAGTGAGATCAGAAGTCAAAGTTTTTTGATACAAACTTAGAAGACACTTCCAGGTCTTTCTTTTGAAAATGTCTGGTTTTGGGTTTACAAGCATGTGAGAAGCATGTGCATATGTATGCAATAAGCTACTTAGATTTTTCTGCTGGTATTGAGTGGAGCTAAGGCAAAAGCCTTGGAGCAGTGTTCAGGTAGCTGACTTTGATTCCTTATTCTCATACTGGATCTATAATTTGTTTTTTTCCATTTTGCTGTCTTTTAAATGGGAAGGAATGAGATTGACTTTGTTGATATGTTGTGGTTCAGCAATGGAAGATGAACTTAAAAAGGTAAATGATGGTGGAATTGTCATTAAAACATGTATTCCAAGATTAAGGTCTAATAAAAGTATTTTTTCAGGGAACTACTTTACCAATATGCTAAACAATGATACTCTTAAGGGTAGGCAAATGAGACATCAAGACTAGCAGTCAAAAGCTGATTAAAATACCTTATTAAATAAAGGTCAATGTTGCAGTAGTGCTGATTGATACATCAGCTGATCCAATGGCTCCTTTCCAGCTCTACTTCCTATAATGAGAAAGTAAAATTTGTCCTAAACTCATGCATTAATTACTTAGCTATAGAAGTTGGAGACCATGAATAAAGAGTCCTAGTTCCCCACTGATTAATGAAGGAAAAACAGTGAACTGCTTTCATAGGAAGATGTATCCCACTCGCTGTTACTCTCTGTAAGGAGTCTCATACAATAGCTCCGTTAAAGAAATTATCATTCCATTTAATGAGCTTGTGATATGAGGGACTTAAAGGATGGGGTCTTACAGGCAAGCTCATTACAAACATAATTAGGCAGGCTCAAAAATGTTTCTTAAACAGTATAGGTAACTCAGTGCATTGTACAAGCTCTGTGCTCAGCTGAAAAATTCTATAGCACAGCAGAGTGGCAAGATGCATGGGAATGGGGAATAAAGACATTAGACAGTGCTGCTACAACCTACAAACAAATCTCCAGGCTGGTCAAGGCAAGTCCATAATGAGCCTGGACAGATCTGGCAATCTGTGTTGTTAACTTAAAAGGAAGCCTGTTACAAGCAAGACCGTAGTTACTGAACTAGAAGGCAACAAGTTTGACTGTACTATCACTATCATTAGAAATGGTGTTTTAAAGTTTGGGAAAAAAAAATCAGAGCTATTTCACAATATATAAAAATATAAAAGGGAAGTAGCTGGCACGTATTCATTCCAGTCACACACAAAGATTATGATACCCCACTATCCCTCTTCCTTACTGACAGGAACTGTATTTGTAGGGGGAACATCAGAGAACAGGGGATCTCGTGACTCAGATGCTCTTACATGAATGTTTTTCAACAAAGTGTTCATGCAGATGAAATAATGAAGGCAGGTTTGTGCCAAGAATCTGGACTATGAGTGGGAACAGCTATCGAGAGGACATTTCTGCTGACCAGTCCAGCCTTCCACTTCCAACAGCCCTTGTCTGGACTGTTCTTATGTTTCTACCAGCCCTGAGGTCTTGTCATCACACTCAGAGAAAGCCTGTAGCACTGAGCTATAATTGTTCCTTCTTGAAGCAATTTCCAGGGATTTTCTTGGAAATCCTTGTCATTATTTAAAAAAGTCATTAGTTTCAGTATCTCACTCCACTGTGAACTTGTGATTCTTCTTCAGCAGTTTCCTAATGCCAGAATCATTTTCTATCTGCAAACAAAACACCTGAAAATAAATGAAGGTAGCCTCTCCCTTTCTGGGCATAGCATCAACAGAAATAAAGGCTGTTGTCAGTAGTTTTAGAATAAAGAAGCTATCAAAAAAAATCCAAATGAAAGCAAAGCAAACAGCCCTTTTTCACAAAATTATATTCAAGGAGACGTTCAACTCATACCGACTGAGACATTTGGGATATCTGGCTCTTCCTGCTCTCTGTTTACTCTTTTTACTACAGTAAAAAGTAAAAGTTGACCTGCTTGGTGCTAACAGTGTAGATATTTTTAGCCAGTCATTAATATATGGCTTTAGTCTGGAGCACTAAAACTGTTCATGTTATTTCTAGACCACTTACAGAGTTGATCTGGACTTTCTGTTGAGTCCCTCATCTTCTCCTGAATGACAAGCTTGGTAGACTCCAGTTTGTTGTTCCCACTGACCTCTCCCTGGATGCCTGGGAAGCCTGGCCCTGGGACAGGGCATATGCATATTTTAGTTCCTTGGCTCTAAAATAACCCTGCCTAGCCCAAGTTTGCTACCACTGAAAATTGGAGTTGTGCTCTTGACTGCTGAGGTCTCTGTCTGTTGACTTTGATATGTCTGTACAGTTTTGCTTGATAGAATACCAGAAAACAGCAGTGGAAGAGGAAGCAGAGCTGTGATATTCATGAGTAATATTGCACTAAGATTGCTGTAGGTATGTACTGGCTTCATTTGCTAGAAAGATACACAATAGAAAACAAGCGGAATTATAATACAAAGATAGTTTTACAAGGTTTTTCCTATCTCTTATATCTGGAGGGGTTTTTTTCTTAATTCACATTTTTAAAATAAATAAATTATTTTATTCATATCACATGGCCCATGTTATTGTGTTTAATCTTTCAGACATTTGGCATGCAAGCACTCCAGTTGTCAAAAATATTTTTATGCACCTACTTCAAGAGCATTTAGCATGAAATGTACTCAGCACACATGGTAAAACTGAAAATAGATGTTTAGTTGCAATCCTGTTTGACTAAATGTATTTACAACACCACAGCACATTTGATTTTGCAAACCACCTTCACCCTAGTTTTGTAAATCTAAAAACTTTCAGGATGATAATGAGCTGGCATGAGGACATCATTGAACAAAGTTATTCATATTAAAATGTTCTTTCATCTCCAAGCACTTGCACCCTTCTAGGTGACAGCATTTGACACAAGACAGACCATTTTGCTGGTTCCTACGTCCTATTTCCCTCAATTCCTGCCTTCAGATGTTCCCAGCTGATTCTCTCCTAATCACTGTGTGTATTGTTCCTCTCTACTTCGTGCTTGCTGAAACCAAACCTCACTGCTCCTTGTATGACTTTGTGTCTGACAGGGGCTGAAAGGATCTACACAACCATTTAAACTGCTCCCCAGTATCACACAGGCTGTAGCATGTCCTGAATCCCTTCCAGTCTACCAGCACTGTGAAAAATGTGGAATCAGAGCTGGCCACTGTTCCAGGAGTGGTTCTGACTCTGCCATGCCCAGAGGTGTTGCAGCCCCTCTGCTCCTGCTCAGCATTTCCTCTGGTGCAGCCAAGCCCCTCAGCAGCCCTTCTGTCTGCAGCACAGCTCCAGCTCCTGCTCAGCTGGCATTCCACATGCTCTCTGTTGGCATGGGGCTACATTTCTTACTCCTTGATGTATCATTTTGCATCAGACCATGTTTATAGAATGAGCCTTTTGGCGACACCCAGGAAGAGTTTCTTGGTCCTCTTCACTGCAGCAGTTGAGAGAGAAAATGGTCATTGCCAGCGGCTCCCAGCAACCTGGTAAAGCGCTAAAGGCCGGAATGCTCTCCAGGTAGCGACAGCGCCTTTATGCGTGCGGGATCCCTGCCGGGGTGAGCTGTATAACTCTCCCAAAGGACAGAGTCCCAGCTACCACAGATAACCTGTTTCTGCTGGCTCCTCCAGGACGAGAGTTCCCCAGGCGTGGTGTGGTAGCGCTGACGAGAATAAAAGACTCAGACAGAGGACTTTTTCCCGGGGTAGCAGCTGTTTATTGTCAGTCCAGTGTTGCGTTTCTGAGGGTCCAGAGATATCCAGATGGCTGAGTAACCCAGAAGAAAAGAGCCAGGAGGAAGCCCTGCACGGCTCTTTTAGAGGGAGATGGGATCAGGAAACACCCAATAGGGAACAGCACAGTTCAAAGTGACCAGTGGGGAAGAGCTTTCCAGGGCATAGCCACATATGGTATCTGAGATATGGGCACAGGTAACACAAGGGAAATATGGGATTTTACCACAGCTCAGGCAGAGAGTTCAGATATGGGAAGAACAAGGCCAAGGGCTTAGCCTGGACTTTCTTCCCACCAAAACCTGAAGCTCAGAAGCAGCAGCTTCTGCCAAGCGCGCTGCTACAATCTGGAGAAAATCTGGATGTTGTAGGTCTATCTCCTCCTTCCTCACTAGGAGTTGAAAAGATGTGAAGAAGAGGAGATCAGGGGCCACTTTCTTTCTTTTCTGCATGTGTGCTGAATTCAGACACAAAAGCCCAGTTCTCAGAACTAACAGTGTCAGGGTACTTTGTGCCTCCTATATTTTTGCTCTGTTTCCCCACTCTTCCAAGGGTCTCATAGCCTCTCACTGCCTTTGGACAGTTCAGTCAATAAAGGTAGACCTTTGCAGTATGAATATTGCCCACTGCCTGGTACAGCTGGAGACCCTGAGTGCCCACTGCAATGTCCAACAGGTGGACAACTTGAAATACCATCAGCAATGACATGTAAAGGGAGAAATTCTCTTGCTTCTTGAATACAGAGGCAATAGTTTAGCTGTACTTTTACATTTCTACCATAACAATATATGTGAAAGATAAGTGCACACTGGATAAGAATTGAGAAAAATAGCTGTATTATGCAAATGCCTGCTCAAATGGATGCATCTGGAATCTCTGCAGAGTACAGTAATTCTGTTATTTAGTGATTACTTCAAAAAGAGAACATTCAGAAACCAAATTCAATTGGCATAACTAAAATGGACTCATTTTATGCAAAATGTTTACTACTTTTTTTTTATTCTTAAGTAGATTATTGAACCAAAATCCTCAATTTTTTTCCACTGGGCATTTGGAACCTGACTATGCAGAGGAGGGAGACAGGCTTCATCCTATGACAGCAGTAAGAATTTTAGATGGTTGGAGTAAATTTTAGCCATTAGAGCAAGTCATACGATTTTTAAATGGCCATGAATCTTACTTATACTAATTCTTGAGCACAGAGTTTAAAACAACATTTTCAGGTGTTTTAATGTTTGATGTGTATCAAATACATCCCCATTTCCATTGAAAAACTATCACAGCACTCTGACAATAACCACTGGCTGACCCCTTGCAAATAAAACTGATAAAGCAATAAAGATCAGACATCATATATCCTGCAGAGACAAATATTGGTCTACTAGAGAAAGTGGAAGTGTGCTAGAAATCATTTGACGTGTTTCAAATGTTAAGGTGAAGAAAATATTGTCAAAGAGTTATTTGGAAATTCAGTACAGAAGCCATGCTGGCAAAGTATAAAAGTGCTGTACTTACAGGAGCAGCCACAAAAACAGTGTTTGCATCCTTAATAGAAATTCTGGATTTAGCAACATGGGAAGAAGTAATGCCAAATGGTTAAGGAGCAGTTAACTTTGGAGAAGAAAAATTTGTATCAGTGTTAAGGGGGTATTTCTGTGCCCTTTCAGGACTAGCCAGTAGAATTGTTGAATTTGAAGTGATGGCTGAAAATGTCTGGGTATTCACTGCTATGTGGCCTCAACACTGCCAAGCAGAGGTGGTAGCTGTCTAAAGAGCAAAACTGCCCTCCTTTGTTCTGCCTCAGTTTTGTAACTGCTGCCCTGTAGATGTTAATTCCTAGCCCATATGGACAGGGATGACATGTTATTAAGTAAAATAAATCTTCCCATATAACCATCAGGCCATACTATTTTTCTGAAGAGGACTGACAAGCTTATCTTAAATAAATCCCTAAAAAGGCTCTGTGAAATGATTAGAATTTGTATGTTTACAATTATGCTAGGAGATGAGCAGGTTTATGCACTGATCAATCATTTATACACTAGTGAGCAGCTGACATTCAAGCCTGTGTCTCCTCATCTATCAAGCAGTGCTCACAAAGGTTAGAGGCAGTAAAATTGTACTCAGACACAAATACAGGTATAAAAATGTTATAAAAATGCTAAGTACTGAGGATTACAGCGTGAACTGATAGGATTTCATACTTCAGAGTAATTTCTATATAAGATCCTGCTCTCCAACAGTTTGCCAAGGTGTCACCTTCTTCCCTAAGTCCAACTGAAGCTCATCCATTGCTTTTCAGTGCAGTTAAAGTGCTTGCAGATATATACAGAGTATGTGCTCACCCAACATAGTCTCTAAAATCCTCTGTAGACAGGGTAACACTGAGCTTTGTTCTCTGTACTGTGGAAACTGTTTTTGAAAGAACAGCCTGGGAATCTCTGGAGAAACTGGAGCTGCATGCAGAAGTGCAAAGGCCAGTTCCTGATTCTCTGGCACTCCTAGGATATCTACTTTGGAAGGGACCCCATTTCTAGGCAAAGACTAGATTTGACTTAGTAGAGAAAGATGAAGAGAAGTCTAGGAAGGGAAGTTCATGGTGCTGTGAGGTCCAGTAGGAAAACAGCAACCATCAGTCTGAGTCTGCGTCCAGTTGGTTCACCTGAAAGGGTTAGCGGCATCTTAATATTATTTCCCTTTCCAGCCAAATCCTTACTTTATGCCCACGGATGTGAGAACACATGGCTCTGACTTGCACCATCTCCTCACCTTCTGTGCTTCTCCCTTCCCAGAGTGCCTTCTGTGGAGTGCTCCCACAAGCCCAGAAGCCCAGACGTCTGCGTGTGCAGGGGCAGCAAACATGCAGGGCCCTTCAGAGCACAGGGAGCACAGGGACTGTTACCTCAGCAGGGAAACGGGGTGAGCACTGCCAGGGATCCTGGTGGCTGGTGATGTCAGTCCCACCATGGCATGCTGTGTACTATTCAGATTAGTTTTTAGTACTCTGGAGCTGGACCTAAAACCCATCAGGTTAGGTCAGCACCATCCATCCCTGCTAAAGCTGCACTGCATTCTGTCCTATTATTCTTCAGAATGTTCTCTAAAGCTCTGCATAGCATTGAAATCACAGTTATCAGCTTTTGTTTGTCTAGACCTATAGTTAGGTTGCTTTCTCATGTAAGTTAAGGCTTCCATCAAAAAAATTGCAGAGAGAGAAAGTAAATTTCTTTCAAACTAGACATTTTAATAAATAATATTAAACATTCCTTTTCCTTCTCCTGTCAGATTCCTTGGGCTGTGCCTCATTTCCACTTTGGTTCTCCTTTATTCTTGTTTTTCCCTGTCTTTCCCCTCTCTCTTTTCATGGAGCCTGTCTTTATGTACCATTTGCTTAGCAAATGTCTTTATTTCAATTTTATTTAAGATCTGAAACTTACATACTGCCAGGACTAAGCATTTTCTCAATTTATGCTTCTGTAATTAAATGGGGAAAAAAGAGAGATTGTATCATCATTTTAGCAGATGAAAACCAGAAGTTAAAGGACTTTTTTCTAGATTTTTTAAAGGTACATCTAGTATTATTTTCTAAACATTAACAGTAAAAGTGTTAAGAATGGTATTGTTGTTCTTAGCCTGCTTGAGAAGGGGAGATGAATGTTGCCATATAATAAGTGTATGTGGGCTGTTATACCTATAGCCCACTGCATTGACCAATTCCATATTTTTAACAGGAAAAAAATGCAGCAATTCATCACTTGTCCATTCTAGTTAATGTTTTGTGCCTTTTTATAAGAGTGGAATTTGTGAACTGGATAGCTTTGACAGTTTGAGGTAGTTGGTACTTTTCATTTCTGGATCATTGACTCAAGTGTAGCAGATATTTGACAAAAATTGACTGAAAACTGAATCTGGAGAATGACTGATTGCTGAAGTATGTAAGAAAAGGTTTTTTCTGCACAGCTGATAGTAGACTAATGCAATAACAAAAAAATACATGTATCTTAACCCTGTGCCAGCAAACATTCTAACTAGAGATGCTCAAAAATGCAGAACATGTATTTTTGGATGCCTTCATCATTGGTCTGCTACCTTTAACTATCTACTACCTACTTCCAGAATTGGAATTTATCTGGATATGCCTCTCTGAACACCAGGTTGTCAGTAGTGAATATGATGCACTCAAAAAGTGAGGTTTCTTCTGAAGAATAGTAATGGCTTGCTCCTGACAGGACTGTCCTTGCAGACTGGGCATGTTATGGAGATGGGTGCCATGTAAATATGTCAGGAGAGAGCTGCTGCATTTTGGCAGGGCTTTGTGGGAGAGCCAGAGGTCAACTTTGCATGGCATGTGTCTGCCTTGGAGAGTACAGCAGTCTCTTGGCTTTCCCATTCCACTTTGCCATTTGAATCCTATTGAATTAGTGAAGTGAATTGACCTAGTATTTGACATTTCTTTCTCCAAATTTCTAAGAAATTTAGTCTGCAGTGGTTATGATTTTCCTTTGTCTGCCATCTTCTAGTGACAGAAGGACTATTTCACCAACAATCAATATATTCAGAAATCCGACTTCAGTTTCAGCCACTTCACTGTGATTCCTTGTGGAAGGATATGCATCAGCTAGATATCAAACTAACCCAAACCCTATTATGGAGCCTTTAACAAACTGCAATTTCAATGAGCAATAGGGTTTGAAGAAGTAAAGCCTTTTAATGGATGGTTCTTGAATTTAATGCTTTGCTTTAGTTGGATTTTTTTTTATGCTAGTACATTTCATTTTAATATCTGAAAGCAAAAATTTCTGATTTCCCCATCAGAATAATTTCCTTATGAAATTACATTGCTTATCTGCCCACTTGTTTATCAATTCCCTTCTCTAATAACCTTTAAACCCATTGTCCAATTTCAACAAAATTTAACAAAGGCTAACATAAAAATATAAAACTTCCAGAAGTGTTTTGAAGATTAATGGGTGAATTAAAAAATTAGCTAGTGATTCCACTAAGGGAAAGCCAGGAAAGGGATTCAGCTCTTAACAGTACTTGGTTAACCAAGTCAGCACAAATCTCATGTCAGATATGCCAGCCTGGAAAACATGGCACATACGTTGTGTGTGTGTCTGTATAGAAGTATATATCTATACATATATGAAAATGTAGAGGAAGTGGAGTGAAGACAAATCCTGTAGGAAAGAGGATGAAAGAGACATTTGGGGCACGTGGGAAGCATGGGAGTTTGGAAATGTCTGGGGCAAGAGGGGAGTTGGAAGTACTAGTGAGGGATCTGAGGACATGAGAAAGACAAGAATCATAGATAGAAGGTACAGGAGTGTAAGAGGAAACAGGATATTACTGTGGGGGTGTCATGGGGCTGTAACAAAGGAGCTGGGTCATTGTACTATGGCCGTGTGGGAGAAGGAGCACACATGCTGTTCATTGAAAGGCAGGCACTGCTTTCTTGTACCACTCATGCAACATTAGGCTTATTTAAAGCTGACCAACAAAAAGGCTATTCAAGTATCTAAATAACTCCAAAGGTATTTTATTAAATAATTCCGTTTAACTTTAAAGAAAATGATACAATGGGAAGTCATGGGAACTCCACTGTTCAATAGAAACTGTAAAAACTCTGTTTCAGTTCATCCCCAAACTATTTTTTCCACTGCTTGCTTCAGCCATTGAACTGAAAAATTGGCTATTTACCTAACAGTTATATTTTGAAATATTTGCAACACAGACACGGCCAGTACCTTTAACTCAGAGCTTTGGTGTGGAGGCAGCTCACAAAACGTGCCAGGGAACTGGCACTGCCTATTAAATTCTGGCTGATAAGATCTCAGGCTGTGCTTCAGAAAGTTTGTTCCCTTGTTCAGATGAAGATAAACAAAGTAGAACCAACCAACCTGCCTCTGCCAATGATAATCTTCCTAGGAGATACTATCATTTCAGCAGCTGCTATAAGAAACTTTCTGAAGGTTGGTGCATACAAAATAATCAATTCTCATCCACAGATTATGGTTTGAATATGCCAAGCTACCAGGGCTTATGATACCAGTTCAAGAGGTGCAGTCTACAATACCGATTAAAGGCATGATGTTTGCTCCATCTGACAAACTGCATGGACCAAGGGCCATCTGGGGAACTTCTAGCTTCCAGAAAATAGATATTATCTGTTTCTAATGAGCAATAGGCAAGCAGTGCCCCCAGTATAAGTGCTGTGTAGATAAGCAAAAAGCTATATTCAGAATCCTGTCAGTCAACACTTTGCAGCAATTTCCTTAGAAGAGGAAAAGATAAAGAAGAGCTGGTCTAGGAAATTCAGCATTTTGAATAAGCAGCATTTCTCTATCTATGGCCAGGGAAAATGTGGGATAAAAGCATGTGCTGATAGTGTACAGCTTCACATGCTCAAACAGTTTTAGAAGATCATCGCTACATCTGAACTTGGCCTGCAGCAGCATATTCTTCCATGCACATGACTCCCTGAGCTGGGGAAGGAAGGAGGCTGCAGCAGCACTATGTTTGGAGGGGGGTTTGGAGTTTCTGGCCCTGGGTACCACAGCCTGTTCCGGGCCTGGAGGCAGCTGCAGCAGCATGGCCCTGCAGCAGCACCAGCTCCAGACGCGACGCACGTCAGCACAGCTCGGAGCTGACACAGCCGTCCTGGGTTTAGGACTCAGCTATATCTGCACAGCACCTTGTGCCAAGTGAAAGTGCTTTGAGCTGCTGCTTTGGTCTCTGCATTCCAGTTCCTGTGGGTTGTTTCCTCTGGATATTGCTGAGATGCTGTTTCATAGGATCATAGAATAGCAGAATTCTTTAGGTTGGAAAAGACCTCTAAGATCACCGAGTCCAACCGTTAACCCAGCACTGCCAAGTCCACCACTAAACCGTGTTGCCAGGTGCCACATCTACAAGTTTTTTAAATACCTTCAGGGACGGTGATTCAGCCATTTACCTTGGCAGATTGCTCCGATGCTTGACAACCTTTTCCATGAAGAAATTTTTCCTAATATCAAATCCAAATCCCCCCTGGTGCAACTTGATGGACAATAGGGCAATCAATGGGCCAAATTCAGCGGAGAAACTGGTTGGAAATGCATCTTGAATTGAACATCCATCTTTTCGCGCACAGTCTCTCACCAGCACAGACATTTCCTTTATTCTTTTAACAGCTTCCTATTTCCATGTGGAAAGGAGCTTTCTGAATGTGCTTATTTTTGGCTATGTGTATATTACTTAATGTAACATAGTGCACAGATCCGAAAGCTCACAGTAGCCCATGCACAGCAGATCCTGGCTCAGGTCTTCACAGTCTCGTGGCTGCAGGTTGACCTAAGAAACCCTGTTGACATGCATGATTTATGGGCTTGAATGGAGAATTAACCCCCTGTCACAGCTCTGTCCCCCCTTTCAGATGCAGGCAGCTGCACAGAAACCTCTGAGTGGTGCTATTTTGTGATGAAGAAACACCAAGTGTCCCCCAGCATCACTGCCCAACCTGCCTTGTGGAGACCTTGTTTGGCCTTCTGCAATCAAAAGAAATACAGTTAGGGGCATGAAAGGAGAAGTAATTCAGTGCTGGAATAACTACAGTTGGCTGGATTCAACATGAACACTACATTTGCTCAAAAGAACACAAAAAGCAGAACAGGAGGAGGCTGGAACCAGTCCTTGCCTTGAGGCTAGAGGAGGAGGAGTGGGCAGACAAAAGGCTATTTCCAATACTGTGTGACTTACAAAGCACCTAAGTGCTCTGTGCCTCAGTTTCCTGCCTGTTCTGCAGAGGTTCCAATACTATTTGCTTGCCTCCAGCATCTTCTGTAAAGATTTCTCTCAACTAACACTTCTAAAGTGGTTGGAGCTGCTCTTGAAGTAGATAGTATGAAAGTGTATATTACTGTAAAACCCCAGTTTTTTAAAAGTAACTCTCATCAAACTGAGAAAGTTGAAAAGTGCTGTTTTGTTCAAATGACATAAGGGAGAGTCAAAGAGGGAACAGCACAAATCTCGTCCCGCTCAGGAGGACAAGGCCAAGAATTGCAGGTGCCATGGCTGCACAGCGTAGCCGTAAATCCAAAAGTGACCAGTGTTTCTCTGGCAAACACAGGGGTGAGGTGTGTCTATGTGTAGCAAGCAGGTCAGGATGTGATGGGAGGATGGTGGTGCTGGGGGGACAAGGTGACACCTGCTCCTTGTGGTGCTGAGCAGCTCAACAGGAGGCTGCCATGCTCATGGCTGCCAGGCAGGATCCAGCCAGGGCTGAGTGCTGGACCTCATTAATGCCATGCTCTCATTAATGCCATGCCAGGCTCTTTTGCACTTTGGTTAGCTCTGGGCTTTTCCTTTTCCACTTATGCAAGCAGCAACCCCTGGGTCTGTACAGCACAGGGAAAATGTCTCTCATCGATCAGCGAGTTCAGCAGGACCTGTGTGTGTTGAGTGATTGCCATGAGAAACTTCAGCTGCAGTAGCAACTGTTCTGGCTGAACTGCTGGAGATCAGCAGCAAGAAGCATTCACCAAGATATACAAATATAACTCACTCACGCCGTTGCTTTGAAATCTCAGTCTTTGTTTGCTGCAATCTTTCATATCAGTGATGATTTAACTCACAGTAAATTCCAAGAAAGACCAACCAGAAGAGTTGTGCATCGTGCAGAGGTTTTCTCTTCACCATATTAGTTAGAAATCTTTGATTTCTTTCTTTTCTTCTTTCTCCGAAAGTTTCAGACATTTGATCAGGAAGAAGAAAAACACACCACATGAAGTTACAAAAATGAAATGGTTAGAAGCTGATAATTTTTGATACATTGCAGCATGGCTTTGGTCTGAACCACTGTTATTTTCACTTTGAAGAAAGAGAAAGCAGCTTTTTCCTAACAATAGCAAGACAAAACCAAGATTTTCATTGTAGTAAGTGAACTAGAATAAGGATGTATTATAAGCCTATTTATCTTTTATAGACACACTTTTAGTCTCCTTTAGAATATATGGTCTCCATTAGCAATGACTGTGTTGTGGCAGTGCTTTCAATACTCTATTAATGCTATGTCTTGTATAGCAGCAGATCCAACTGCTCATCCCCACCAAATGAAGGAGGTCCAGATGCCTTCCCCTCCTGAAGCCTCTGCCCCCAGGTGCAGGCTCCATCCTCCTCCTCGTGGCTGCTGGTGTCTGCACATTAGAGCTCACAGAGCAAAAAAAGCAGTGAATATGTTCCTGTAGTGGTAGTGATCAGAGCAGATCACAGAAGTGTCCCGCAGCTCCAGTGGCACCCAGGATGTTACACCATAGCACACAGTCTGTGGGTTCAGGAGGCAGAGGAAGGAGCGAGAATCACACAACCATCTTGGTGGCAAAAAGGTTGACGCAGCTGCTTGCTGACCTTAAAAGTTTCTCCGACGCTTTGAAAAGACTGGTGCCTCCTGAAGTCATTGGTACATATTGTAAAGGAAGTATTAGCCAGTTGTGCTATTTCATTTGAGATTGGAAGGGGTTTTCCATTCAGGTAAATGCACAGCAGCCTTCCAGCATTGGCACCTGTTTGCATTAAACCCTGCGTTCACTGTTGTTAACTGCAATGCCAATGTATGAATGAAACTGGGTCATGCTTCTGCAAAAACTAAATAAGACATTATTAACATGTCCATCAACTACTGAGGATGTGATGTGTTTTTCAAACTGTTCATTAATTCTGTACAAAACCGGTGACAGGTACAGTATTGTTTGCACAGCTGGGGGTGAAGGATGTCGCGCACGAAAATCTGCAACATCTGCCTCATTTGGGGATTTACCATCCTTTTCTTAAAATGAGGAAAATGTAGATGAACATTGGAGACATTCACCTGAGCTACTCAAAGTGAGTCAGTAATTACTAACTATTAATCCCTTTGTACTTTACTTCTGTGAATTGTAAAACATTTTCCAGCATGATGGAAGAGATTGTCTGGTCCACTTGGGAGCTGATGAAACTTAACACCAATGAACTCTTTCTTTTTTAGGCTCATTGTTCTATCTTAGAAAAGTACATGAATCCAAGTGCCTTACACCCTTGAAAGTGAGTCTGATACTACCTGAGCATGGGCAGGGGGGAGCAGAGTAAAGCACCAATTTTCCATTGGTACATGGATCCCTAAAGCCTTTCACACAGTGGGCTCAGCCTACTGTGCCAAAGCCACTGGGAGCTTTTTCACTGACCTGAAGCAAGAGGTGGATCAGGCCTGCATCCAATTCCACCATCAGAAAAGGAGAGTCAAGCCATGTGAAAAAAGCACGATGATCCTTTGCAATGAATACATCCATGCAGAAATTAAGCGTGCTTTATAATCATGTCTTCAGCTAAATTCCCTCATCTTTCCTCAACACCTGCCTTTAGATATGCCCACCTGTGCACAACCATTTTATGTTGGCACCACACAATGTAATGGAGATGATTTCCAAAAATAACTTGTGTCTCCCTAGCAGTCCTATAACAGCATATATTCCTGTATTTAAACTTCCATGATTGCACAAGGAATATATGCAATGAAATATTTACAGACACTCTGGGACTCACAGTTATGATTTTGGAGTTCTATGCATGGTTTTTTTCCCTGTGTTTAAAAAAGATGTGCATAACGGCACTACAATATTATTACGTGTTGTAATTACACAGCCTAATTACATGATTATATATCTTTACACTAATGGCACAATTAAAAACCATTACAGAAATGTTGTGAATGTATTTGAATCAATTTAATTATTTTTAAACTCACAGAGGCAACTGACTAACAAAAAACACCATCAAGGGGTAGCAAGCAAACCTGCTAAATACATGGTATGATAGCCCACTGGGTCCTGTGAGAAACACCTTGGTGCTGTTTCACTCTCCGATGAATGGGAATGTGGAACATCACAGGTAAATGTTAAAAATAACCATTTTGTGCTCCACATACCTGGAGCAGAATTTTGTAACACCTTCTAGCATGGTTGCTCTATAGCAAAAGATTTAGAGCCAAGATCTGGTGCCAGTGCCTTGAGGACCTGGAAGAGATGGTTGTTAATGGTGAGTCAGGCTGTTGAATCACTGGATTGAATCCAGCCCTATCTCTCATTTACTAGAACCAAGTAGGATGCTTGTGAACATGGACAGAGAGCAAGGAAAGTACAGAGCAGGGGTAAACCAAGAGATGTGGGCACAAAACAGAGCCTGTGGGGTTTGGTGCCACTAGGGATGATGCGGGGGACAGAGCCAAGACTGGGCTGGGATGCAATCAGTCTAACCAAGGCCAGATGCTGGAAGCTGTCAGACAGCAGAGCAGGAGCAGGGGTGTGCATATGCATCTGCTCTGTCCTGCCGTGTCTGGGTGCCTGACAGGACCACAGTTGCCACCTTGCTCAGCTGTGGAGGACCTTAAGAAGACACAAGGATGCCCCTTCTTCTGGTAATGACAGGCACAGCTGCATCTCATATGGAAACTCCAGTTTTCCAGAGGACATCTGACAGCCTGTTTTTGGGAAATTGTAGACAAATCTTTTTCTACTGGATGTGCTTCTGCTCTTTGGAAACCAGGACTTAATTTTTCAAGGCTGTCAATGTAACATTTTCTGTAAGCACTAAACTCACCTGAGAAGCCCTGGGACACTTCCAGAGTGAAAGGGAATGTGACCAGCTTATTTATGCCAAACCTTGCTAGCAAACTGTCTCATTATGATTGCAATGCATAGAAAACAATAAATTACTTGGTTTGTCTGTATCTTGCTTTATTCTGTATACACACTAAGGGGCATTAATGCACTGACAGGATTTGTTTATAGACTAACAGCAGATCAGCAGCGTAATTGAAGCAGAATTAGTCATAAGTTCCCAGCCCTGTCAGCAGTGAATGAGTAGGTATTTTTCTGGCATGAGCCTGCTTTGGGAAATCCCACTCCCAGACTTTATGGTTCTTGTTTATATGTGAAAGTGAGAGCATTATTTAGGCTTTGATAAGCAATGTCTTCTACCCACAGCATAACCATTAGAAGCTCAGCAGATGTGTTGCATGAGATATATAGTCCTTTCAAGCTCCTTTTTATCCTAAAGGCACAATAAAACCTTCACAGAAGATAAAGATAGTGAGTCTAACTTCCATGGTTTTGTTCAGCTTCATGTAAATTTGATCCATTTGTGGTTCATTTTGTCGTTCCATTCTCCATTCATTCCATATGGTTATTTTAAAATATCTGTATCAGTGTCTCCCTGTATGTGCCACTACATTCTGGGCCTTACTTTTTACTTTCCTGAACAGCAGGGCTGCTCTGTACAAAAAGCTGCTCCTTTGTCCTCCTCATTTCTCATTGTTCAATTACATATTAATAAACTTCAGAAGACACTCTCATAGTGAGTAAGGTACAGCCCCACAAGGCAAGGCTGAGACAGTGGTATCTGATGTGCTATAGATATGGAGCCCATACACCGGTTTCAGGTACATCACACCATCAAGTTGATTACAGCTCTATCCTTCTTGGCCAACACTTCACACATCCAGTGGGGTCACCTCTGCTTCTCTCCCTGTTTGATCTGGGCAGAGATGCAAGCAATCTCCATGCAGAAGGGCTAGAGTTATCTTCAGGCTAGCTTATAAAGGAACAGCAATAGAGAAGGAGTAGCACAGCCTAAATGTATCCATAAATAAATGCATCTGTATGCTGAAAAACACAGATGAATGATGCCTACATCATTGCACCTGCCACTGCTGCAAGCCTCACTAAGTAGCAAATAGACCACAGCTATCCTCGTGTATCCTTGATTACAAGCTGCAGTCACTTTACCAGGTAGCTGCAAGATAGCCACCTCTTTCTTTGGCTTTGCCATGCATCCCCAGTCTGTCTCTTCTGGAATAGCATGGCCAACAACAACACAACCACTAGCACACTCAGGTGGGACTCACATCCAGAAGACACCTGTACACAGGAGCTGACACATTAGGTACCCAAGCTCTCATGTCGAGGAAGATGTAGTCAGTACTTGTCAACAGAGGGCAGACTGTGGAGTCAATTTGTCCTTCATGAGATGCACATTAGGTGCCCACATTTAAGGCAAGGCTGGGGAGGCAAGGATAGATCTTGCTGTGCTCTTCCTCTTGCCCTCAGGACTAGAGAGGAGAATGTGCTCTGTTTTCATTTACTGGTGTGGATGTAATAATTTACTGGGCTCCAGCGTGAAAACCTGCTCTGGCAGGGTGTGCAAAGGCTCCGTATGCTGCAGTAATCTCTGCCACTGGGTGTTTTCCTACTGTTCATTACCCAGCACCCTCTGGTAAATCTTCCTCCACATTCTCTCACATCACCCCTGCTCAATCCACCTCACAATGGGAAAAGATTTCCATTCCAGTTCTACCCCACAGCAGTCAATACACACTACATGTGATATAAATTCATCCCTCCTGCTGGAATTTACCTTTGTTTACTTAAATAACAGCATAACAAAAAACTTAATCTGAAACACCTCTTGACCTTTGCAGGTTTCAGTCTTTTCCCCTGCAGTGCTCCCACTGAGCTGAAGAAAATAGCCTTTTGGGCAAGGGCAATAGGCATTGAAAACTGTAAATTATTAAGAATCTTTAGCAGGCTGGCCTGGATTTAGAAAAACAAATGTGACAAGTACTTGGAAATAAAGCCAAAGAGCAAGATCTTGTGGTTGCCTCTGCCTCACTGAAAGACAAAGACATTTCATAAACATAATGACATGTGGAAACCAAGTTAAATTAGGCATCAAATACATCTGATAATATATTGTTCTAAAGAAAATTGAAAAATGAAAGGTTTCAACTGGCAGGTCTTCAAAGGAGAAACGCAGCACTCTTTTGGGGATTCCTGTTTGCTGTGGGGTTTTTGGGGGGAAGGAGAGGGAGTGGGGGGGCTGTAACACCTTGCAGCCATAACCAAGGGCTCAATCCTGCATCCCTCATGCAGACTAAATTCCCACAGCCAATTTTTTAAGTAAATAGAGTCGGACCTTTCCTTAAATATCTGCCCTCTGCTGAGTCATCAGAGCTGGAGGATGAGGTCCTCTCTCAGCTTGGATGCAGCAATAGGATTAACACCCGCTCCATGGCTGCTCTCAGCCCCTCCTGCTACCTTTTCATCCATCAGTGTCAGTTCTGCTTTTCCCCCAAAATTAGATTAATCTGTCATTCTGGAAGTGATAGTTCAAACTATTTTCATACAGTATTGCTGCAAAGAAAATGCCTGAAGAACTTTCTTGTCCGCTGACTTACTGCAGTCCTTCACTCTGCAGTGATTACACCAGGCTGCAACCAGATCATTTCGGTCTGTGGGATTGCAGTGATTGCATTAAAATCAGATTATTGCCCTTCTTAGTTCCTGAGAACCTCAGCACAATTTTTTCAAGGGTTAGATTGTGCCATTTACTAAATATTCCATATCTATAAATAGACCAGATAGAAATCTGAACAGTTAAGCCTCCTGTAACTTTAGAAGGCAAACTTCCTCCTTGGTATCACATCAGTCAAATTCCAAAGAAAATGCCCGCGTTATATATTTGACCTACTAACTAAGGTAGTTCAATACAGACCTAATTGATTTAACCTGTGTCAGTAGGCAAATAATTTGAAATTTTCTGGTGTCTGAGTAACTTGTAGATAAATTTTGTACATCTTGGTTACATAACTCGATTTGGAAGATAGGTTCCTCAAACTGCATGTCTGTCACTTAGTTTGGTTTCAACAGGTTACGTCAAACACGGCTCCCAGCCACTTCACTGCATGTGGTGTGTTTCCTCAGTATGCACTCTTGTCGAAACTCCAAATTGTTGAATGCTCCCGTGGAAATTTGGTACTTGAGCAAGGGATCAAACAGCATCAACAGCATGACATTAAACAGCAGAGACTACTGAGGCTGGCTGACATAGGAGACAGCCCACTGCTGACCTTCTGCTTTTCACTGGCTTTCAGTGTGTCACAAGCATGGATCATAGATAGCGTTGCTTCTAAACATGGCCAAAAGTGCAGAAGAAATGAAAAAATAGTGAGAGGAGACTTTTTTTCCCCATGGTTGGTTCCTGCCAACTGTGTTATAAGCATTTTTGATTTTCTCTTTTCTGCAAATACCTTTTTTTTCAAAAGAAACAAAATTAAAACTTTGATTTCTCTTACTAAATAAACATAATATCAGGGAATGTTGTGTGAGCACAGTAAGATAAATCAAGCTTTACTTTCTATTACAAAAAAAATTATAACTTGAGGAAGAGTTTGCTAAACTCTAACTAATTTGAACAGTGTCAGCTACTTAAGGTTAGAAATTCATTCCTTGCAGACAGAAAGATTATTGTTGGTGGTGGAAAACAAAAACTGTTTACAAACTGTGATTGATTTATTGATACAAATTATTTTTCTTTTCCAGACAAAAATACTTACATTTCAATTTAGTTCAATTTTTTTTTCTTGTTTTCAATACATTCATGTACAAAAGCTATCAGCAATCTAGAAGAATGTGCAGAATGTTTAGACACCTCAAGGTTATCTTTATTTGTGTATTCTATTATTAATGTACATAATAATTTTGATTTTATTCTGATATGTTAACATTCAGGAGAAATGCAGTGGAATGTAAAAATTCTCCACAATTTGCAAGAAACAAACAACAAGAGTTTCTTGTCATGAATTTGGGATGGAGAAAACATCCCAAAATAAAATTTTAATAGCCAAAGGGCCATTTTGATCCCCTGTCATTCCTCAGACTGAATTGAAGCAGAAGTAGCCCCAAGTATTCACCAGCCTGATGCAGCACTTCGTATTCTAGGAAAAGGAAAAAACTCTTAAAAAAGCCTGAAAATCTGTTTGCTTATCAAGGTCAGATTGGGTAGATCCCAATACACAGCAATAAACACACAGCATTGGGGTTGTGGGGATTTATGGACACTTGGAGCCTGTCCTCAAAGGCTTCTTCCAGACCGGACTAAAATGAGCATTCAGGAGCTCAAGGCATGCCCATCTTCCCCCCAGAAGAGAAAGGTAATTAGTATGCTTAAAAATTAAAGAACTATCTGCCCCCCAAAAGAAAGTTGTAATGAGGCATCATTTAAAGGGACAAGTATTTAATGAAATGCAAATGCCTTGCTTTGGTTGGACACAGAAGTCTTATTGCCAGTGTAAGTTACACTGGCAAAGAAACTCAGAGGAGGAGGGGAGCTATGGGAGGGATTGTGACATTTCCATGGCTGCCATCTCCAGATCTCACATCTTCACCAAACTCCAGCCCAGTGTGCATGGGGCCTTGCGGTGAGGGGGCTGCAGGTACCTGGAAACTTGTTTGAGCTCCCTTAGAGTACAGTCCTGTCAGCTCAGAAGAAGGTGCCATAGAATAAAGAAGATTGGGCATTGGGTTTGCGACTTGGTCCTGTAGTATTTCGGTTTCTTTGTGTCCCAGGTTTGTCTGCTCAGCTGCACAGTTATGCATGCAACACACAGTCCTGAAGTTTACAGTCCTGAAGTTTACAGTCACTGCTCTCCCTTGAAAGCTCCTTTCCTTTGCCTCTCTCTGAACAGGTAACTGAGTGAGCTCCGTGTGTTTCATCTTGCACAATGGGGTCAGTAACACTGAGGGTGAGAGGGCATAGGGATGGAGCAGGGGCCTTAAGGAAGCAGTGGGCTCATGCTAATGGGATGAGAGACCCCCCCCCCAGTAATATATATAGCCAACAGGGAGAGCAAAAACTGGATCAGGCTACAGCTTGCTGCCTGACAGCAGGAGAAACACAAGGTAACTTCAAAGGAGGCATTTTATTATTGCTTTGGTATGTGCCTTCAGCAACCTGATGTCTCTGCCCATGGCACTGGGCTTGAACTAGGTGAGCTTTGGAGGTCCCTTCCAAGCCAAACCTTTACAACTCTAGAGTCCAGAAGTCCTTTGCTGGTGATGGGGTAGGGCATATCTCCACACAAGGGATTAGAGTGTTATGGTTTCACCCCACTTGTACCACCAGGCTCTGTGTTGGGCGAGCAGGGTGAGGGAGTGAACCCCAGTGCTGGCAACCCAGAGCAGAGCCCCGTGGGTGCTCCAGGAGCAGGCTCTGCACTGTGGCCAGTCATGGGCATGCATAGGTGGAGCATGCCCAGGGCCAGAGCTGTGGGAGTGCCTCCCACTTCTCCCTTGACTGAAACCCTCTCACTGATCCGAAAGTGAATTTGCAGTGTTGGAGTGCACGGAAATCGCCCGACAGCAGTGACTGCACCGAGCCTCTGCCACCCTGACTGTTTGCAAATCTGGATTTTATGAAGCCTGATCACTTCAGTGAATGACCTCTTGACCCTGGTGTCCATCCATCAGACAAAGCAATGTGTTTGCCAACAGGAATATCTGCTTGGACAGTCAATGATTTAATAAGCTTTTCTTCCTACACAGAGTTTATTGATTTTCACTTTTAGTGAGAGCAAAAGACTGTATTGTCAGAGTAGGTGTTCTGCAGTGCTTGCATCCTTTCCGCATGTATCCTTTGTTATATTTCCCTCTGTATGATTTCCATCATCCCTTATTGCCACAGATATGCTTCCTGTCATCTCCGTGCCCTGAAGCATCTCATTTTCTTTTCACTCATACCTTGATTAATGTCTTCATAAGTTCTGCTTTCCTCCACTTCACTGTGGAGTGGTTGCTCTAGAAGGCATTTTTCTGAGAAAACTGTTGGGATTCAGGTTTGGATTTTTTTGTAATTGTCATTAATTTCCACTTCTCTATTTGTTTTTGGCAATTCCAAATATTTTATCCTGATGTCTTTATTGATTTCTTTATTTTTCGAGTTAGCAAGGGGTTTTTTAATAGTTGTTAAATCAGCTGATTTAAATGTTTTTCTCTATGAGCCAGAATTCTATGCTTTTAATTGCCTGCAAATGTGGACTTTGTGTCTAATTTGCACCTTACTTCTGGCTATTTAATTAGGGCAATTATGAAAAAGTCAATGGATTGCCACAGCCAAACCTGTAGATGCTCATGACAGAGTGCAATCAAGCCTTACAATTTTTCATCAAATAATTCATTCTCCATCCTTATGAAAACACATTGACACATTAGTTTTTCTGTTTATTACCCCTCTCTACATCCCTATAAATAAATAAATAACTCAGGAAATACTTCTGTGCTTAACTACACATTAAGGAGTTATTTTTCTCAAGAAACAGCTTTGTCCCTTGTAACTCAATTGCTACAGCAGCTGCTTTCCCTGGAAAGTTGCAGGAAGAAAATATGTGTGGGGTTCTGAAGGAATGAGCATGGGCTGGGAAGAGAGTAGGATCTCAAATTTCTTACTCTGTCATCATGAGACCAGGCAATTCCCTGCTGAGCATCCATGATGTGCTGCTTGTCAGTAGAGATTACTTGTTTGGGAACCAATCAGGAGCTGGAGGAAAGTTACTCTTTCTAAGGGCTGAATCCTAAAGGGTCCCAGACATGGGATCTGGGTTAACACAAGGCACTACAAGTTCAGGCACAGTCCACACATCTTTTGTCTCTTGGGGCTGCTCCACCACTGTTATCACTGTTCAGACTTTCATTCTTCTATAGTAAGTATTTGAAGACTTCACAATTTCTTTAAACTCTCGGTAAAGGACTTCCCATGCTGAAAAACTCTAGAAGTACCAGGATAGAGTGTCAGCATTCTCAGGTTTTTTCCAGCCTAAATCTCCTCTCTCTAAAGAGATGCATTTTGTCAAAGATAAACTGATGAAAGCCTGAAACATCATTGCACGACACATTCACCTTCCTGTTGCAAAGCCAAGTGTGGGAGTTAATTTTTGCCAGCTTCTTGCCATGAGACTGACAACTTAAAGGAATAAAAAGTAGCTACAATCAGCTTCAAAGAAGGTGGGGATTATTGTTTTGCTACAGGTGACATCATACCCACCTTCTTTTGAGCCTTGTAGCCCTGTTGAGTTCAATCCCACCACAGACTGAATGTTATAAATATACTGAGAACCACTTGCTGGATGCAGAGGCAGAGCCACAGCACAGAGTTTCCAGTCCAGCTGCAGGACTGATGCACAGAGCCTGCACAGCTGAGCTCACCAACCAAGACAGGCTGAAGCTCTCTAATAGGCTTTTGAAGGATGTTGGTGCTCCAATGAGGAAAAAATAATTGTTTATCTCTGGAGGATGGAGAGAGAAAGAAAAAGGGGTGAGGATATGTATTTTAGTGAAGAAAAAGTGTTGAGTTTCAGATAGAGTGTTGAGATAGAACACAGGTTGTTCTCTTGAATGACCCCCCTGAGGAAGGTAGCACCCAGTGAAGTTGTGTCAGCCTGGCTCAGTGCCCTGAGCTGCCCACCCTGCCCAGGACAGGTGATGTGGTCACACCTGGAATGCCTTGCCACCCCCTCTGCTCTGGGAACAGTTTCAATGAGGACAGACAAGCAAGGGGTTCATTGTGCTGCAAGGCACTTTGGAAACACAGCCAGCCAGGCTCTTAGGACTGAGTGACCGTGCTGGTTCCTGACATGAGTATCCTGCTGGAAGGGGAGAAAGAGCAAACAGGGGCCTCTTCTCCTTGTAAGACCCCTGGCTGACATACACACCCCTGTGCATCTCATACAGAGTCCCAGAGCTTGAAGCTGGAAAAGACAACTAGATTTTATCACCAGTCTTAAAATATCACCCAGTTGTGCCCATATTGGGATGGACTGAATTGTAGTATGTATACAAGAAATTGTCTCTCAGAAAAGCATTGAGACATCTTCATCAAGCACTGCAGACTCCTTGTCTTCCCTCAGCAGCTTGTTTCCAACCCTCACTATTAACATGTTTTGCCTAATTTCCACTCCAGATATATCTGGCTTCAGCTTTTAACCATTCATCCTTTTCCACCAAAAGAAAGAGCTCATTTCTCCCTGTGAAGAGTTATTCTCTGTAATCAAGACTTTTCAATCTTCTTTTTGATAAGCTAGAGAGACAGTGCTTTTTAAACCTCTCGCTCCCCATTAGGTGCTTTCTCTAGTCCTTGGCCCACTTTTGCAGTTCTCTGTCTCTTTCCCGATTTTTCAACACCCTCAGTGGATACTAAGACTGCAGATACTATTGTTAGCCTTGGCTCCTGCCTCCATCTCAGCATCCCCTGTTTAGTCAGTCAAGATCTCATTAGCCTTCTGAGTTATTAGAGGACTTGAGTTTTTGTCTTCTTGTTTGGCCTCTAAATCCTTTAGAGAAAAAATAGTGCTTAACTAGAGCAGCTACTATTTCTTCTTCTGTGGAGTTTAACTCTCT
The DNA here is from genome assembly GCA_013398175.1 of Climacteris rufus. Lineage (NCBI taxonomy): Eukaryota > Metazoa > Chordata > Aves > Passeriformes > Climacteridae > Climacteris > Climacteris rufus. Next base: position 100,803 of record VZRZ01003383.1, on the reverse strand, counting down.
ATTTGGCTGTACTTAAAAACAGTGGATTTGTCTGACCAAGCAGCAGGTCTCATATCGCTGCCTGCCCTTCATCTTTTAAACATAACATCGATTCTTGTGCAAGCTACAGATTTTATCAGCCATGATCCAATGTAGCATCTGCACTGCTGATGAGCACTTTTAGGTCTAGTAAAAATCTCTATACATCCCTACTAGGAACACCCCTGTTTAATGATGATGGCTTATTGTCAAATGGTGCTCAGGGAAAGTAGTTCTTCATTTTTGTCTCCTATGTGCTTCATTAAACCTACATAGTGCTAATGTTACACCGTGAAATATCAAGTCAAACACCTTAGAAAATCTTTTATATTGCACATATATTTCAGAAGTTCATATTTTATATAAGCTAACTTGAAATCTGGGGCAGTAGCAAAATGTTTGTCTATGCTGCAGGCTTCACTCTCACTGTGTTAGTTTGGCAGCTGGAGGCAATCTCCAGCCATAATCTCAGAGAGCCCTGCAAGTGCTTATTTACCCTGGCACCCTACCTGCCTCCTTAGCAGCACAGTTAAAAAGCCAGTTCAACAGAGAAGCCCCTTCACATCAATTCACTGAGAAAGTGATGGCAGTGTTAGAGAGAAACAAATGTAATTTGTTAATCAGCATTTTTCTGGCATTTATACAGGCATTTACTTGATAATTCCCTTACCTGCACAGAGGGAGGACCTATCTGTAGGAGATTTTTATTTGGGCCTGGACAAGAGACTTAGTGATCTTCAGGAAGTGGTCCCTCCTACCCAAAATCTTAGACAGCACGTTGTCAAAAGAAACAATCTTGGCTAGAAATGAGTGCCAACCACAGACAGAGACCAAGACTTTGTCCCCTCCTAGCACTGCAGAGGTGTCCAGGGCAGTCCCAGCAGAACTTTAGTTGTGACAGCCACCTGTCACCCTGTGGAAGGGATGACAAACAATAACTTTCTTCCCGGAATACAAGGGTAGCAAACAGCAGGGGTCCATAGAAATGCTCTTGAGTAGAAGAAGCTCTCCACCAACCAGGAAAAGCTGAGCATTTCCTCTGTGTTCTGTGCACAGCTCAGCAGGCTTTCATTTCAAATGCATCCTGGCCTTTACGTTTTCTATCACAGACAGTCTTTCTGCATTGTATTGGCTTTCCTGGATCCCAAGCTTAGAAACCCATCTCTCTCCTCAAGCTGTGAGTTGCCTACCTGCATCCTGCTCTGTGAATGCTTGTGGAGGGTTAGATCATGCACCATGGCTTTGCACTACCACCACTTTGTGAATCTAACACCCCTGAGCACTCTGCTCCAGCATAGCCGTGGTGGGATAGGTCTACACTGACATCTAATTGTCAAGGTTTTTATTACTTATTTTCACAGTCAAAATCCAGAAAAACTTGATCCAAATACCACTTATTTAATATTTTAGTACCACTGTGACAGCCACAGGAAAGCTGATGAATTTTGTCTCCTCTCAGAGTCAGAAACTCCTTAGGCAGAGATACAGGTTCTCAAAAACTGCTGAACTGCTGTGCTGAAACTTTAAAGAAAAAAGTGCAACCTGAGGCATAAAGAAGTCACAGAAGATACCAGTGCAAAGCATTAGCACTGGGGCTATTTATTAGTGATGGCAAACAGGAGTGTGCAAAGCACTCTGCAAACAGCACAGCCCCCAGCCTGGCACTCATGCATCTGCCTGCCCTCTGCACTGGGGCAGTGGCTGTAATGGGGCTGGAGGAGGGCTCCTCTAGCACCCCACTGCTCCTTGTACTTCCTGGCTGTCAGCCGTTGCCTTCTGATGATAAAGCAAATTTTAGGAGTCCCTTTGTTTAAAGCAGTTGTTAAGGCTGCAGAACTAACAGGCTTTCTGCAAAGAAATAGGTGAAATCTATACCTAAGGCATTCCTGCTTAGCTGGATGCAAGTTTTCTTTGGGTTCCTTTGAAATCTTCCTCTTTCACTGCAGAATTTCAGACTAATAGTTCTTCATTTTTGAGCCTTTCCTGCTGGAATAAGGGCTTTTCTTCATCCGTATGCATTAGCAATGTGGCTGCTGTGAGCCTGTGAGGAGTTCAGTACAGGAGACTGGCAGTGGTTGACTTTATGAAAGGGCTTTTGGGGGACACTGTTTGAACTGACTTTCATAAAGACAATGTCCAACAAAACCAATTCCTGTGCTGAGAAGTTCAGTGCACCCAAAGTCATTCGGTACTTCTGAGAAATTTGGTCCCAGCATTTAGCAGAAGACAAGGTCAAGGCTCAGCTGTTCCATCCTGTGTGACCATCCCCACAGCCAGCTCCACGGTGACCCCCAGCCTGTGTGTCTGTGTGGAAGGATGATCCCGCTGCCCTGCAGCCAGGGTTTCTTTCCATGTGGCTGTGGCTGTGTTGTACTGACTGGTTACCTGCCCAGCTGTGCTGGGGTGACCTTTATTGCCCTGCACTGTGGAAGCTGTTCCACTTTTTATAAATATCTCAAAGTTCCCTGCATGGGGGGACTGCAACTAGGGCTTCCTCCCTCTGATGTGAGGAGTGGGAACAGCTGCTTTGAGTTAGACCCTTTTGTCTGCCTCCACTGGCTGTTACAAAGAACAATATTTTCCTTCCCCCTTCTGCACACAGGTGGTGCTTGGGTTATAGGTTCTCCGAATGCTTTATGTTGCAATTTTACCTCTGAAATATGCACCTTTTAGAATCCACTCTAAATTCTGATTATGTCTCTGTTTCTCCTGAGGAGATGAGGGAATGCACTACTTGTGTCCAAATTACAGAGTTAGCTACCCAGGTGCAACACACATGCCAAGTGAGATGAATAGTGGGAAGAGAAGCACGGCAGCAGTTCACAGCCACGGCTGTATATTTTAGTCCTTGTACTCTTAGCATATTAAGTTGCTGCTTGCAGAGAGAGCAGGAATGCCCCTGGAATAAAATGCAGACACAAGGCTGCCAGGAGGGAGCAGGACTAGTTGTGACACAACAGCAGACTCGTGCCGGCTCCTCAGACTCAGCACTCATTCCTGCTGATGCCAACCTGCAATTTTAGGGCAGCTGTAGCTGCTCACCCCCGGGCTGAATTTGGGTAAATGCTTGTCTTCGAATGTTTCTGATGATTGCCTACTACGTTTGCTAATGATAAGTGCTCAGTGTGGGGGAGTTGACATGCATGATGTTGCTGCAAGCAGAGAGGGAGCTTGGCTGTGATCAATGAGAGGTGCTCTTCTCTGGGTCCCCTGGTCCCATGCAGCAATAGGCTGGTGCCAAGCAGTGCTAGCAGTCCCAGCTGCTGCCAAAGAAAGCAGAAAGAAGGTGGTGGCCCTCCAAAACACAAAACACTGTGAGGATGTTCAAAGAACCTGTGCTCAAATGGCACAGGGGACACACTGCCACTTTGCAAAGGTACCCTCCATGGGCCATGCCATCCAGAAGAGAAGGACAGCAGTAGAGTCAGCTTGAAGGCATCTGTTCTCATGGAGTGAAAAGTCCCTTTATGTTAATTATAAGGGTCCTGGTATTGCAGTTACACATGTGGTTTATCCAATATGCATCTTTATGGGTTTATCTTGATCCTGCATGGCTGCGATTTCTGATTTGTACTAGGTTAAGATCTGAATCTGATACCTTATCTAGTGTGCTGCATGCTGATGGTTAGAAAACAATTTGTCCTAGAATAGCCTGGTTTTGCAAGAGGATGTTGTACTGAGAGCCCTTTTTTGTATAATAATTTTGCTTTAGAAACTGATTACTCGTGGTTCCTATCAGATCTGAATTGCAGATATCTGGGGGAATGTGGCACTGGGATATTTTAGATTGAAATCACTCTGCTATCTCTTCTACTACAGCTCTCTTCTAAAGTAGGCTTTATATTATAAATTACTTTATAGATTTGTAAAGCATGACATAGAAACATTATATACCCTGTGAGTGCTTTAAAATTAATTTGTTCTTGAGCGTGTCCATGTATGAATGAATTTGACATAAGCCTTTCAATTTTATGCTTCACTACAGAAAGTGCACACAGTACAAACTGTAAATCAACTGCCACACTTACTGAAATGACTACTCAGCTATGAAAAGAGTCTGCCCAATATTTAAAGAAGATTTAGATACAAAAATAATATTGTGTACAAGAGAGCTGAAGTACAGCCTTGGGACTTTCTAACCTAAACAGGTGAGATTAGTAAAGTAGCATCAATGTGCAGATCTTTCAGGCTGGGGCTGGCTGACAGAGAGACCAGGAAACTGAAGTAAGTCAGTTGAGATCATGTCATTGTCTTGACTGTTGGTGGAACTGAAGGATTCACAAGGATTCCCCAGCAGCCCTCCTGCATGTGCAGGTACAGCTTACAGGCATGGGCTGTCACAAAAAGTGAGATTTCAATGTGCGTAATTGATATTCAGAAGGGGTGAGCAGCATTTAGAAGCAACACTTTTAGTTCTTTTATTAATTAAAAAATGAAATTTTGGGTCATGACAGTTCTTTATGAATTTGGGTCAAATTCAGCAATAGTGACTCAGGCCTCCCTTGCCTGGGAAAGAGGAGCCCACGCTCCCCTGCTCCAGGGCTGCTGCTGCTCATCCATCACATAGACAGGAAGTTCTGGGGAGTGTGTCTGAAATCTGTTCTTTCAGTATGATTAAATTCATTGTAAATGGCTTCACTGGCCTTTGCCACCAAGCTAAAACCCAATGGTGCTGTGTCTCAACCAAAGGTTGTACCAGGCAGCAAACTCTCTCAAATACATGCTCTGCCCTGCTCAACTACTGAGCATTTGTACAGCTGCAATGAAAAGTAAAATAGTCACAGCAGGAGAGCTGGAGAACATCTTATTTCAGGTGACCTCTGGCTGGAGCTAGAGAACATCTCTAGTAAAAGAAGGGCTTTGGTTCAAATCTCTGCATGTAGCAGAGTATGGTTTTGACCTCAGTGAACGTCTTTTCCTTTGAACTCCAGGCCAGGGAAGAATAGCTTCCATACCTTATTCTTCCACTTTTTGATGCCAGCCTTTCTCTCCTCTACTTTTATACCATGCTCCTCAAATCGTGTATTTTGCTGATCTGAAATTAATTTTTTCAGAATTGCATTTCAAAAGGTTGACAGAAATCTTTTTTTGTTTTCTGTTTCTGCTACTGAACAAAAAAAAAAGCAATGATTCTTACAGCTGCCATGGTGAGAACCCTCAGCTCACGCTGCCATGCTGAGAGTCTAGGGAGACCCAAAACAAAAGCAGCAACCTAAAAGGGAAAGAAACTAAAAGAGACCTCACCCAATTGCAATAGAGATAAGTACTGAAATTCCTGTTGACTGTGGTGATTCAGCAAAGAAATCTTTATACTACAGGGAAGTTTACTATATAAGACATACACCTCAGAAGCAAACCCAAACCTTTTGATAGGTGAAATAACTTCAGGAACAGACTTTTTAAAATCATGCATTGATGGTAATAACATAAAGGGATAAAAACTGAAGGTGTGATTAAACAGATTAAATCCAAACTTTGTTGCTTCTCTGAGAAAACAGTGGAAATAAGCTTCAGTCAGGAAAATATGTAAGAAGAACAGGTTTTTTTCTTTTCAATAGGGTGTTAAATGCTGTGTTTTATAATAACAGGCACAACATGATGCTTTTAGATAGCTTAGGTAATGGAGGTTCCAGCACCCCTGCATTGTGTGACTTAGATACCATCATTGACATGTTTTGCACACCAAAGAGCTACTCGAATGAAAGTATTATTGTTACTAATACCTAATTCCTACTAAAAAAACAACAATGCTTTTTATATGGGCAATTATTAATGTAACTACTAGTTATTCTAGTATAAAACTAATATTTACACTACTGTTAATAGTTGCCTGCATAAAGATTGTTGTTGGATTTTTAGGTGTTTCTTTTTCCAAAAGGCATTGGAGAAAATTTTCTCCAAATGTTTTTAATAAAAAATATGACAGAAAACTAAGATGTGGTACACTTCTCATCTCAGCCTTGCTATTATCTCTCTCCAGGATGCTCTGGGATCAGGGCAGGTGCTCAGAGCCTTACTGCTCAGTGCTTTACTGACAGCACTGCAGCACTGCAGAAACCAAGTTGGGGCTCTCTCTACTTCTCTTGCTCAGCCCTTTCCCAGTGAGCATGTGAGAAGGAGAAAAGTGTCTTCTCCTCCTTCTTACAAGCTCCAGCAATGAGGGTTGGCCTGGCTCTAGAGTCCAGGTCTCCATCCAGCAAAGCTTTTAGCGTGTTATTAATCCGGTGATTCAGCAAAGAAATCAGAAATGTAGCTACATTTTAGAAATGTAGCTACATTTTGCCAAGTGAGATCTGTGAGCACAGGCCAACTAAAGGACTTTGGTAAGTGCTTTGGTGAGCAGGGGTGGGCAGCTGATAGGGGACCACAGAAGGGCAACAGAGAAAAGGAGCAGGGAGGGCTGAGCCTGGCTATGACTCAGAAAAGCCCACTCCAATTTCAGTGCCTTTGTTGACTCTGGTGTTGTCTTTTTCAAGTCAGTTCACTGGGCCATTAGAGTTAGTAACAGCGACCTCTTTGACAATATCCTCCTGAGACTTACACAGACAAAGGGCACATTGTGAAAGCCAAGTGTTGATGATGACATCTTTGATGAAATTACCTGCCTTCATTGGTAGTTTCCATTATCTCTCTAGAACTTGGTTGAAGTTCTTGATTGTGAACTTGGGGACACAGCTGGGACCTCACATCTTCACTGCTTCACATTTTTCTTTTCAGTATCCCATTAGCTCAGGCACAAGGAAGGAGACACGAGGCAGGGCAAAATGCTCAGACTAATTCTCCAAACACCATGGGCAGATTTAAGAGCAGTCAAGGGAAAGTAACTCAGCCCCTCAGCTTGGGGAAGGCTGTGTGTGCCACAGCCGTGTGATCCAGCATCGATGGCCACAGGGAAAACAGCAGCTTTCAGGCAAGTTAGTTTCAAGAATGGAAACTACTGAGTGTATGGGAAGGACGGTGAGATTTCTCTTGCTGGGAGAAAAAAAATAATACAATAAATAAAAGTCCAGACCAACTGAGGAGCCTCTTTCAAGAGGCTCTTGTCACTGCCTGGGGCCAAAACCCAACTCAGCAGATGAGCAGGGCACAAATCCATATGTTCATATTGTCCCAAATTACATGCTCAGAGTACTCCCCAATATGCCATGACCGCTACTTACCTTTGGTATGTGGGCTGTTAATTTACTGGAACATTTGAAGTGCAGGATGAAAATGTGTCTGATGATCTCAAATTGGAAGCCCTTCTTCTACAAAATGCTTCACAGGAAATTTTCTTTTTGGAGAAGTACATACCAAAAAGTGCTAAAGACTGTATTGTTCAAGACAATTGTAAGAGTTTCTGTCATCTAAAATAAGCAGCTAGTGCACTTTGATGTACAGCAGAAACTTTTTGGATGTTACAAAAATAGATTATTGTATTAATCTGACAGGTCCAGCCCCTCTGGAGGTGCACAAAGCCTTAGCACAAGCAAATGTCTTCTGATGCCTTGCTGAGTCACTACACCACCAGCTCCTGACAGAAAGCCTTCATCTAAATATGCCTTGTATGCTTCACTAATTGCTGTGATGTATAAAATACAGCATGTGAGGATGATACAGGTTACAGAGGCTGAACAGTGATGTTTAATTATAGGCTGCAAAATCTCAGCATCATAAAGATTGTTAGTGATCTAACAAGGTTTCTTATATCTTGCTGCAAGATGTCTGTGGTTTTAACTCATTAAGCACTTTAATTTTCCCTCAAGAATAGGAGAATTTCATCTTAAGAAACAAATTAAACAAATACTTCTTATACTAAACATGCTTAACCTAAAGCTTTCTCCCTAGTATTTCATAAATGCCTTCAGATTATAGAGGCTCAACTAGCTTAGTAAAGATGAATTGCATGTGATCCTGGGAATACAGCCATTGCATTAGTTATTCTTCCTTTCCATTGTGCCAGGCTTTTTGTAAATAATTTGCATGTTTAATCAATGGAGACTAATTAAGAAGAAAGGGCATGCTTTATTGCTGTATTAAAACCTGTTCATTGCCATAGGCAAGATGCCATCAATATTTCTAGCTGAAAATTACTACTTGTGATATACATCACGGAGAATTTTGCTGTAATCATTAAAAAAGGCTAAAATAATATTTTATCACTGGGTACAAACAGCCATATGCAGATTTAAAACTACTGTGTAACAAAATGCATAATTCATCAATGTTTATGATATTTTGGAAGAAAGGCATTAAAATGAACTTCATTACTTCAACGATCCCAAAAGACAGAAAAATCTCTTTACCTCCAGAGTAAGGCTCTTCTATACATCTAAATAAAATCCGTCGACTGCTAATATCATTTATTTCACTGTAAATATGTACTTTCTTTGTTGTCTTTAACAGATTTCCCTAAATTCACAGTGGTGACAAAACAGTGACCACTGCCCCAAACAGCTGATTTATATGCCAAACAGCATGGTGGAGTAAATGCCACTTAGAGCCAGTTCTATCAACTTTGTTCATACAATCACATTGATTTAAATAGAATCAATCCAGTCAGCAGGATTCAGTCAGGCAACGTCTACATTAGCAATAGGAGCAGCACTGTGGGAGGAAACAGCTTGTGCTGGGGCCCTGAGGTCTGTGCCAGCAGCATGGTGGAGAGAGGACATCATTCCAGCCAAGCTCCTGCTTCGTCCCACAGTTACCCATCTGCAGCTGGAGCAAGCACAGTAACTGGGAAATCCACTTCAGAAATGTTCTCCTGATCCCAGCTGAAACATGGGTGTGGGCACAGCCCCAGGTGGCCATAAGGCTGCCAGTATCTCGCATGCATCATCATGGTTTAGTGAAGAAAAGAGGCTGGGGATCAATCTTCCCAGTTCACCAAGTGCTGGGTCATTCCCATGGCTGGACTTCCTCAGGGGATCAGGCATGTGCTATGTTTATACTTAAGCTGCTTAGAAACCTATATTGTGTGTGTATTTTGAGGTCCAGACTGATGCAGAAAGAAAGGTTCAGTGAAAGGGGCATCCCTCAATGAAAGATGTCAAGGAGGAGCTCAAGGAAAGACAACAGTTTTACCTCCAACCAAAGGAAAACATTGTTTATTAACCAGTTAAGTGCCAGAAATAATTCCTACCATGTTTACATGAGAGGAAACAGTCGTTGACTTAACTAAGACGATGGCAGAAGAGGCTCCTGCGGAGAGGAGATGTTGCCCAGAACAAGAAAACTGCAGATTCCCCAGGACACTTGGGCAATGAGATGGACTCTAGTTACAGGTTTTATGCTAACTGGGTGATAACTGAGCCTTCATCTCCACAGGGATGGTGAGCCTTAACCAAGGGACAGGTATAAGTGCCTGAGCTCCCCTGAGTCTTTTCCATGGCATCCCAGGGAAGGGACTGCACATCCCATGTCCTGAGCGGAGGCACAGACTGTGTGTCCTGGGGGGCTGGACAGGCAGGGACACCCTTGGGTGACTGTGAGGAAAGCTCAGGTGTCTGGGAGAAGGAAGAACATGCGGTGCATGCGAGCCTTCATCTCTGCTTAAATAAAGAACTGGTATTGCTAGGATATTTCCCAAGTGTATCCTATTGGTATAATGCTTCTGAATTTTAACAACTGCCACCTAATCTGCAGGAAACAGCATCAGTTCCACTTAGCCGGGATGTGCCAGAGGGAGGCAGGGAGCCAGGCATGATTACATCGCTACAAATTCCTTATCGTTGGCTCTCACAGTGCAGAAGGACCCAAAAAACCAGGGGAATATGAAAATGATATCACTGTTACTTGCTTAATAAGCTATTTTCCTCATTTTTTCCCAGCAGTATAAATGAGACAGCTGCCTTGCTTTGTATCTCGGTACTCATCCAGAGTATCCTTCAGCACCTCTATTTGTTCCATGTTTCATTGCTGAAATAGTGGTAGAGATAAGCCAATGAGGGCACTCCAGTACCAGTATACAAACAGTCCCAGCTTTCAAGAAAGATCAAAATACAATTCTTTTTCCAAAAAAAAGTATATACATGCATACATATATTTTTTTTCCCTTACTGCCAACTGTGAATCTTCAGAAAAGTCAATATATGTATTATTTTCAGCAGGGTCATGCCAATCACATAATCAATGCATTTAGATATTTCCAGCTACTCTGGTACTCTGTCATCATCTTTCTGTGACGTATTTTGCAGTTCTTCTACATTAGACCCAGCTATAAAACACAGCTCTGGTGGTATTTTGCCCGTTTGTGATTTATGTATTAAATCCACATTAATGTCCTTAATTTCTTTTCAAAACAGTTTTCAAGTGGTAGTGGAACCATTGGACTGTGTTCTTAACTAAGAAATCACTGCTTTGAGATAGTGTCCCAATTCTATCTATTTTAGCATCTCCTCTTGAATAGCAGCAATTTAGGCCAATTGATTACTCTGCTACTCACTCAGGAGATAATCTCGTTTCCTCCATCCTGTGATGGATTTTTAGCTGTTCAGTAGTGTCACATGTAGATGTGCAAGTACTTTTTTCTTGATACAAATCCTTCAGCTTCCAGGTGACTTAGTATCTGTCCTCATCAGACATGAAACGTTTATGCACTGTGCAAAGTACTGTAAATTCACAGTGAATTACAGGAGCAGATGACTGAAGATACTCTGAGATCCAAAGCATTGTTAGGTTTCCCTGGGCTTTCTCAGGGCAGCATGGGCACAAGATCTCACCAGGGCAGGCTTATGTGGGTGCATCATTAAAAGCACAGTGCATGGCTAACCTTAACATCTAAGCCAATAGGAAAGTTTGTGCATAAAAGGATTTGATAGGCTGAGTCTTTGAAATGGTTCCTATGATTTTGGAACTATAATCAAAAAATATAAGCAATGTATCAACAAGATCTCAATGTAAAATTTTTATTTTATTACTATGATTTCTCACCTAGGAAAAATACTTCTGCAGATCTGTACATACTGAGACAATAACTGATACAGTTTTTTCTTCTAATTAATTGTTATGATTTGTAGGTGTTTGTTTTTTAATTTTCCATCTTTATTCAAATATTTTTGAAGTAGCCAGATTAACATAGTGTTTAAAATTGCTCACTAATCAGAAGTTGTTACTGGGTGTTCTGATTCTGACATGACAGCAAAAAAAATGCATCTTACTGACGAAAAATGTGTTTATTTGTGTTCTGTCACTATTTTCTCCTCTGTTACTCCCAGTTTTTTTTTTCATCTAACTCCTTAGTAATGCATTGAATCACTTACTGGCCTTCAGGAAGTTCCCTATCTGGATAAATTAAGACATTCACCCTCTCCACACTACAGCCAATAATGCGATTGTTTACAAATTATACTATGATGTGCAAGATCTCACTTGATTATACCTAAACTATTCTGTTTTTCCCTCCCTACCTCACAGATGATGGAAATGCTTAAAGCAAGTTAAGGTAGTATGACACAGACTAACGTAAGTGTGAGCATGGCATCCAGGGGACAAGCTGTGAAATGTTTGCGCGCTTCTGCCAAAATGCGTTGCATGGCTTTCTGCTGTTGTCTCGTGTTTCTGATGTTAGGCAGCATGTTCAGCAACATGTAACCGTTTCATTTGATATTTATATTCCCAGCTCAGCTTTGGTTTTGTGTAGTCTTAATATTCCGCCTTTTTCAGTAGCTTGTGGCAGCTGCTAGTGGCAAATCTGCAAGCTGTGTGTGCCATTCCTAAGCAACCCTCAGAAGTACCTGCTAGGTTCAGGACCCCACCGGATACGGCTGTTTAGAAATCCGCGGTAGAAATGTTGAAGTGTGCAATTCCAATGGGTCAGGAGCAGAATCAGCCCCTCTGTGCTTGCTGGTGGAAAGCAGCCGCTCCCGGTTTGCCTTCTCTGGAAGTCAAGCCTGGTACAGGTGCAGCTGGCTCTGCTACCGTGAATGCCGTGCGACTCGTCTGTTGTCAGACTCTTGCTGCGTGTGACAGATGACATGTTGGAACTACAAATGTTGTTTTCACAGCCTCTTTTAAAAAAAAAAAAGACTACCGTGGGCAAATAGGATGTTTCCCTGTGTTTATATGGTTCTTTTAGTCTTAGTGTATGTAAAGCTTACAAAGGTGCAACCCAGCAGGGCAGCTTGAAACGTTCTTGCCCACATGGGTCTTCTGGTGCTGCCTGGTACTGAGAGGCAGAACTCAGTTATTCCCATCCTGAGTTTCCTTTCTCACAGGATTTTCACTCATATTTTAAGCATGCTGGTGGGGTTCTTTTGTCATGAGGCTGGTCAAATATTGACCAGGTTGCTCAGCAAAGTAGTGTCATCTGCATCCTTGGAGATCCTCAGAACCTGACTGGACAGGACACTGAGCAACCTACTTTGTTTGGACCTTCTTTGAGAAGGGAATTGGAATACATGACCTCCAGAAGTCCCTTCCTACATATCGTTGTCAATGTTTCTACAATTTCATGACTGTACAGGTGAGGAGTAGAGTGAAGCCACCAAAATAACTTTCATTTTGCGGTAAGCCATCATTTGAAAACAGATCACCAGAGATCAGCGTTCTGGTGGCTGTTCCACTTTTCTGGATAATAAAATGGAGATTATTGCTGATTTTTACTTTCAGTATACCCAGTTCAACCACTTGCAACGTAGCTTACACAGGTATTTGTTGTTTTCTTATTATGCAACAAAAATACATGTTGAATAGCATGTGTTGTGTGAGATCAGGATGACTTATCAGAAACGTCTCTGCTTTTGAATTATTGGAGCTATGCCAGCTGACACTGGCAGCTGTCTACATGAGGTTTTTATAGCTCTTCTCAAGTTTCCCGTGTAAGATCCCTACCTCTGTTCCTGAGACATTAATGATTAGACTGTCAGAGCTGAGAAAATCCACACAGCAAGCAAGGTCACCTTTGCTGTTCTCAGTAACAAAGGAAAACACCAGGCTAACAAGGCTCAGGAAATCCTAATTAATGTCAACGGCAAACTCAAAGCCAGGGGAAATAGGGCTGGTAAAATAATTCTCTCTAGAGTTAAGATTTTTTTTTTTTTATCCATTGTAAAAGAAGCCTGGAAGCTGTATTTTCAAATATGGTTAGTGCTGGGGATGGGTTTCTGAAAAGAAAGGGAATCAATAAGGAGTTTGTGATTTCCCTGCCTCCTTCTCCTCAGTGAGTTCCTGCCAGCAGTCAGAGCCTCTGAGACTCAGACAAGGCCCCAAGGCAGGAACACTGTACATCTCTTTTCCCACCTGCCAAAAAGCCACCCTGCTCCTTGTTCAGCTTGGCTCCCCAAGAAATGTGCCTCCTCAGGGATGCTGGAGCCATGCCACACACACAGAGCTGGTCCACCCCACAACCTCCCACCTCCTCCCCTTCTTGCCAGAAGACCTAACTTTTCTCACCCTTTGTGTGGCACAGCAACACAAAACAATGACCAACATCTACGCACAGTTGTCAGGTAAATGGATGTTCCACAGACCATTTTTTATAGGAGACAACTCGCAGATCTGTCTAGCACCACTTAAGGATCCTGAATTTCTCTTTGAGTCTTGTGAAAAGACATAGCCCATCTTCCCAAGTGTGAGGGGGCAGTCCATAAATGAGAGTGGGTTTGGTTTTCAGTGCCTGTATGTGAGTAATAGCACCTGCAACCATGTTTTAAATTCCAGAAAGAAATATTTAAATCAGACACGATGAACAAAATTCACACAGCCCTTTCAGCAGTAGGGAGAGCGAAGCACAGGAAACAATTCCCTAAGGGTACTGTGATCTTATGGTGTTGGAAAGTTTTAGCGACATATTCAAAAATATCAGAAGTGACTCTGGTTCAGTTAGCCTACCTTGGGATAACAAGTGGTCTGCATAACCTCATGAAGTTCTCTCCTGCCTGTTCTCCTATGATTCTGTTATTTTAAGTGATGTTCAAAGCCTCAGCCAAAAGATGTAATCATGGTACTAAATTGCATGCATGTAAAAGTGGCTGACATGAGGACACAAGTTCACTGGTAAGAGGGGACAGACCTGAAGAACTACTGCAGACTGTTGAATGCCATCATTTCCCTCTTGCACGCACACACCCAAGGGTGTAAGTCCATCGCACACTGCTTCTGTCTCTTAGTGTAACAACAGGCCTAAGTTACACACTCAGCCAGCTCCAGCAGTGCCCACAGAGCCAGCCACTGTGGCCTGCTGGATCCCACCCTCCTGTGTTCCTCTGCAGACCCTCTTGTCTCGGCTGCCTTCCTCTTTGGGCCTCAGAGCATCCATCCTGCAGCAAATCCTGCAACACAGTCACCTTCTCCAGTTACATCATTCTGAGCAAATGACAGGAATAGCTTTTTCTAAAGACCTACAGTGGAGTTTTATTCCTCACGTGAAGGTTAAGTCCTCAGAAAATTATTCACAGAATGCCATCATTGATCCAGATGGTCTCCTACAATTTCATTCAACCTTCAGCCACGTACATGTTTGACCATGTCATATTAGAAGTCTGGTTTCTTGCCCTGATGGCTTCTCTCTGAAGTCTCAGTCACAGGAATACATGCCTTGAGATTTACCATGACACCCTCTGCGCTTCCCACATGGGCACTGAGCTCCTCACATTGGTGCTGGGTGGCCTTTAATCTGTCCACACTGCTACTGACTGCTGCTTCACCTGCCCCACAGCACCACTAAACAAAAGTCAGTGCTCTCTGAAATGGTCACTGTCTGGCTCACTTGCCTACTGTTGGGTTGCCTCTTTTCCCTGAGTTCAGATATTCTTTGCACCACAGAGGTAGGCATGCCCTCACCAGAACATTTGTCTTGTGTTCTAATCTCTGGCTGTCCTTTGCTACTCGATACTTATGCTAGTCTCTGTCATCTCTGCAGGGTCTTCTGTTCTGACATTTCCACTTGACCCATCCCTCGCTCAAGCTACTGTTACAGTGCCACATCTGGGGCTCTGGGAGCCATCTGTAACAAAAAGGGTAACACACCACTTCTTCCTCTGTCCCCACCTGCTGGTTTCAGCAATGTGCTGATCCTCTCCAGCACTGCCAACTTTGAACTCAAAGTCATATTATTCAGGGAGTAAACAAGAATCTCTGTGTTTATCTCTGTGTTATCAATGGAATAGTGTGTAGGCACAGCTCTCCCTTCCCTGAGGCTCATGGTGCCCCCATCGCAAAAGAATGGTGCTTTTTAACTTTAAGCAGAAGCACTCTCCACTCATTCGTTGTTAAAGTGTGGTAATAACTCAAGCAAGGAGTGCACTCTTGGGTAGTATCCCTATCCCATCCAGCATATTAATATGGCTTCAGGGGATGTGGAAGAGCTTTACACAAATGGGGACTTGAGAGAGACACTGGACTGAGCCCATCAAAGCACACTGTTTCCTGGAAATGCATAAGGAGCCCTAACAAATTCAGCAGGATGATCCATGGATGGAGAGGTGTGCTCTTATCTAAGTGCTTTTCTGGCAGAGGGCCACAAACCAACTTGCTCCTGAGAAACCATGGGACAGCTGGGAAAGCAAAACCTGCCCAGTGGAATACCAATGCTTATCTTGCCCAAAGACTATCCAACTCGCTGATGTGTGAAAATTGCAGGGTCTTCATCAAACACATTGAAAAGCTCAGCAGACCTCGAGCTTTCCTTCCTCCAACAGAGCACAGTTTTAATCCTTTATTAGGGCTGGCTAGCCTTTCTGCGTGATGTGTCCCCAAAATACCAACATTTCCCTGTGACCAACAGCCACCAGATAGACCATGAAGATCTGAAGCAGGACAAAGACCTTGGGGTTGTTCACAGACAAGAGCAGGGTCCCTCTCCCACAGTTGCTATGGAAGACAGCTTGGCTGGGCTTGTGCTGGTGTCTGCAACCCCAAAGTCTGGACTACCACAGGGAGTCCTGCTGTCAGTGCCATGGGAACCACAATGCTTGGAAACCAGAGCTGAACCACTTGACAGACATAGCCAAAGGATCTGAAATTATCCAGTATAAGGGTTGAATTTGCTGTATATTGTTGGCTTCCTTTATGGTGGCCACATGGGATACCCCTTCTCTGCACTCAGACCACATGAAGAATTTAACAGGCAGAAACCCAGAGTAGCCTCTCACAACCTGGCAATACATTAAACTGGCAAGGTGTTATACATGAGCTGAGCCAGAGCAGGCGGGTGCTCTTGTACACTCTGCCTTACCTGTCATCCTGGTGAACAGCTATTTCGGATTTTCCAGTCATTCAACATACTCATCTATAAGAACATTTTCTTATTTCTTAAGATATATTCCCTTTTCGTAGTCCTATTGACAATCATGCTAGCACCATGAGACCTCAAGCACTCATCTTCTTAGTCATAGCATTTTCAGAAAATGATCCTCTGAAATTCAGTCTAGAGACAAAAAAGACTTTATACTGGTGCCCATGGAACCAGGTTTTTTCTCATTACAGATTTCTGTTTCATATCAAAATATGCACTGAAAAATATACCTCTTGCTGTAGAAACCCATCTTCGACAGACTTGAAGTGGTATAAAGGGTAATTAATTTGTTAGTCCTATCTCTAACCTCTGTGACACAATTACAAACGTTGCAAAATGCAAGAATATTCCCCTGCTAACAAACCTGATCTGTCATTAATTTTGGTCCTCACTAGAGAAGCAAGTGTGGTTAAAGGCCAGGAGAGCATGTACCTTTGCAATTGCCTTTGTCAGCCAGCAAAAAAAAGGAAGCAGGGTGGTTTTTGTTCGTTTTGGTATTGGCTTGGGACACCCACAGCACCACTATCTGGATGTCAGGGCAATGCAGAAAAAAAGCAATTTCACGGAAATGAAGACGTACAGCTATCTTCACCCTATTATATATTAAAGCGAGGGCAGTCATTCTTCAGAATGCCTGAAGCCAGCTCTGAAGGCAGAGCTCATATATTCTCAGAGGTGTTGAGCTCAGATCAACTTTGAGGGGGAGAAAATATTGCCTCCATCCAGTTCATGCCAGAGGAGATCTCAAGAAGTAAATCAAAGGACACTGGGGACAAATCTTTGATAAAAGCATATCAAAACTTTGTTTAATTTGTTTGCACTGCTGTTGTAAAGTGGACTCACCGGAGACAATATGAACTACAAATGGAATATGTTACTAAATCAGGACACAGCTTACTGGAAGGATGAGTAATGATTTCATCTAAGTCATTACATCTTCCTATCAATAGAGTATCTCTGTGGAGAGCATGCTCACCTCCAGCTGAATGTCATATAATCCCGATAGGACAGAATTTAGGGGCCTGACTCAAGGACATGACACACCAAACCATCCAAAAAACAGTGGGTGAGATGGTCCCTTGTTGAGATCAGATGTGCATAAATCTGTACATGCCGTGGTGTGTGCAATATCCAGCACATAATCCCTTCAGTTTGTAAAACTTGCTTCTGCCCAGATATGTGGGAAAGGGACACTTGTTAGGACAGCAGAGAAAGGGGGTGATTATCCTGGATATAGGCATGATCATAGGCACTGCAGCCTCTGAGTCTGACACACACCCATGGGTTCGCTGTGTGATACAGGCTGGATCAAGTGAGTGGGTGGTTCTGATACATGTACACCTCCATCCAGCTAAACTTTTAGAGCAAATGTCTAAAATCCTCAAATGCTGCCCAGGCAATTTCTCTGAACAGAGCAGGATTAATGGGTTAATGCTTGAACTCAATGATCTTAGAGGTCTTTTCCAACCTTAATGATTCTATGAGTCTTAGAGTATGTGTATATGGGAGGCTGCACTGGGTTAAATATCAGAATCACAGAATCAGGTTGGAAGGAACCACAGTGGGTCATCTGGTCCAACCCCCCTGCCCAAGCTATAGCTACAAATGAGCCCCTTTTCTTACCTCACATACCTACCCTGTTTGACTGTAGTTGGTAAATCTATCAGCTTCTTCATCCAGGCAACCATACCTTCAGTGCTGTTTTCAACATTATCACCATCTTCTCTCTTCTATCCAGACTGATGCTGTCATTTAATCCTGCTGACATTCCCTCAAGAGCATCCTACAAAATTATCTGTTACTATTTGTTCCCACAGTAGAGCCCTGATGTCTTCATCCTCAGTTTTCACAGCTTTCTCTGTTCTGGCCCTCTTGATGCTCACCTTGTCTTCCCTCAAAATGTCACAACTAAAATCGATTCCTTGCTTCATTTCCTTAGCAAACCACACTAAATCCTTTCACTGCTTCACCTTCACCCTCTTTGTCAGGTTTGCAGTCTACCCTCTGAAAAGTTTCCATCAAATCACCTCTATGGCTTTTCCTGCTTATCTCCTCCTTTCTTCCATGACTACTCATTTCCCTTTTCTCTTCATGTCACCTTCTTCTCCCATCTCAGGCCTCCTGCAATACAAAACCTCGTCCCAGAGTGCCACCACAGCAAGTTCAAATCATCAGTTTCCAAATTTTCCATAGGTTTGAGACATTCTCAGGAAATCAGTCTTGTCTGTGCTATTTTTAAGTCAACTTTTGATGCCCCACCTACTGCTCCTGTGTCTGGTGTTGAGGTATTGCCTTCAGTGAGATACGTGCAGTAACTCTCTTGCTCTGTAGTCCTCTGCACAGGGAAACTATGGGCAGCTGGAGCAGGAATCAATGCTATGCTCATGCCCAAGCTGGCCTTGCTTGAATCTACCTCAAAGTAAACCAGAGTCAGTCTTTGCCTGCCATTTGTTTTTATAGCAGGGGACTTACAGCCCATCCTGAGTTTAAACCATCCTTTCTAGAGAGGAGATACAGCTGCTGCATGTTTTCTGCCTTCATTCTGTTATTACAAATGAAGGGTATTTTAAATGCCCACAAAAGACCTTGCATTGCATTAAAGCTAAATAGAGGAAAAGTTCCCTTTGGAAAGTGAAAAGAAATCTATGAATGATTTGGATAGGAAAAGTGTCTGGGGATGTCTATGTCCAGATTTTTTTTTTTTCCCCAGGGGAAAAATAGAGGACAGTGACAGTATGACCACAAGGTACTGTCTGAGTAGAGTCTCTTGAGCAGAGAGCATACTACCCAACATCCAGAGGACATTCATTCACCTCTGCCTTGAGTATGATGCTCAAACTGGATATGAGGCTTAAAAATATTTACCATACCCAAGTAGCTATTTCAGCTCTCTGATTTACAAAAAATTATTTGCCAGACAGCAGCCTCCTCGGAAGCAGTTTGTAATTAATACATCCATTTTCATATTCCTTACAGACAACATCCATAACAGATTAGAGAGATCAGAGATGCCACAAAGATTTCTAAATAACAAGGATTAGTTGTGATTAAGATCACTGTAGAGTGACAAATAGACTTGTCAATTATGTATCAAAGTTATTAAACAAAAAAAAAGGGTACTGATGATTTAGGAAAGCATATACTAGAGTAATTCCTTCAAGTCTGTAACCCAGAGTACTTGCAGGTGGTTGTCAGTTTTTGGGTGCCCTGCTTGAGACTTAAAAGTCTTAAGTTTTTAGAGCCTGGATATTCAGGCTTTTTTTTTTTTTTTTAATAAGATGAAGATGCTACAAGAATTGTATCCAAATTTAGAGGCATTGAAAGGGCTAAATCCACTTTGCTAAAGTCACCTACGATGACATCATATTCTGCAGCAAAGATTGTCAAGTCAGTTGTAATTGGTTTTTAATAATGCTGCAAAATATGTGCAAGTCATAACTTAACTGCATTCCTCGTAAATTCTATGACTAATTAATTATAATTTGTATAAAATATTATGATGCTCCATTCACATGCTTAGAATTTAATTAATTTGCAGGTTACATGCCCCTAATAATAAGTGTTTCTCCATGGTCTTGGTCCACAGCCTTGTGACAGTGCATGGCTTTACATCAGCTTTAAAGGCAATTCTGTCACTGACAGTGGTAAAGTTTACTGAGTCCTACAAAAACTGTCTGCTTCACATAACGTTTGATGAGCATGTTGTACAAAAGGCAATAGGCAGAATTTATGGGCTGCCCATGTGAGGGAAAGCACAGGTAATGCTCAGACTCCTTTGTAAAACCTAAAACCAGGTAGCCACTCACCACTGCTGGCCTGGGGATTCACATTAGTGCAGTAAATAGCCAATGTCACCTCTCAGGTAGAAAATTAAACACAACGAATCATCCAAGTTTGCTGAATATACTTCATCCTAGTGATGTGCTAGGTCTTACAGTGTCCTCTTTCTACCTAGTGGTTTAGGAGCTGTTTTTCTAATTAGAGCATCCATTAGGATTTATTCCAATGTCTTTTCAGGAACAGCAAACTCAGTCAGCCAAATATGTTTTTAACCATTTTCAGATAGAAACATATTGAAAAAAATAGTATTTTGCTCTGAAGAATAAAAAAATAGGGAACATATATTCCTTTGGCAGGATTTGATAAATTCTGTGCCATTATATAATAATACAATTATGTTTCTTGCTAAGTATAGCAGCTGTCTGGAGGAACCCAATTAGGTAACTTGGCCATTTACCCAGGCAGTCAGTGATCCTCATTCCTATTTTACCTCATCATCCATACCACCAGAAGGTGCAGTAAACCGCTTCCACAATTCTCAAAAAGTCTCCCTTTCTTCTTTAGCACGGGGCACACACAAGGTCACTGCAAACAATGCTGTTGGGATTGAGGGAACAGCCTTTTTCCCCTTCCCTGAATCCACACACATCACTTGAAAAACTAATGACTGACTGGGTGAATGTTGTCTCCTGGGGGGTTTGAAGTGAGGTCAGTGCTTATTCACCCTCAGGAGAAGAAGATGGTTTAATGGATGACACAGTGCCTTGGGCTGCAGGTCCAGGACAGTCAGGCAGCCACATGCTGTGTGACGTAGACTTCACTTGCCTGTAGTTCCCCTTCTGGGATTTTATGTGCTAGATAGGTTTACAAAGCAGATGGATATATTCATGCCATAAAGACTTTCAGGACCCTTGCAAGCAACAATGTCTGTTGGGCTCTCAAATTCCCCACAGCACAAATTGTTGGAGGATGGTACATAATTTTGAGGTAACATGCTATGGCTTTCCCTGCCCTGCCCTACATGCCCACTGCTGGCTGCCAGAAAAAAAAAGTGGACTGAGTGGACTTCTGCTCTGACCTTACATATGGAAGGTGAGAACTTTGTTTTTACACCTGCCTATTGTTGAGGAATGCCTGGTCCCGGGCTCCTCTGGCCACTGTGGAACTGTTCTTTCATATGCCCTGATAGTCCCCTCAGCCCTGTACTCATTACAGTATTTACACCATCACAGTAATGCCTCATCACGCTACCCCATCACAGAGGAGGAGCTCCCAGGAGTGTTGGCTCAGCACATCTTACTTTACAAGCCAAGCCCAGGTCCCTCTCACTCCCAACACTCTGTCACTTCTTTGTTGTGCAGCAGAGATCTCTGTTGTACTGACCTGCAAAACACACAGATTTATTTGCCAAAGTTACAAAATATATGAGCTGATACAACAACCAGTTTCCACCGAGGCTGCAGGATAAAAGGCTGTAACTTGCTGTAAGAACCACAAGCTCCATCAGAAAATAGAAGGTTCCGCACGAGGGAAGCACGACACGTAACCACTTAATAAAAACAACCCGAGCCCGCCAGGGAACCAGCAGAATTTACAGGCATTGTGCTGGGAACAGAAATCCAGCCCTCTCGGTCAGCACAGAACTATCAGCAAACACACAGAGCAGTTAATATTTTGAGGTTGTTTTAGCTTTATTTGTGTACCTTGACAGGTGACATTTCCAAGACACTACAAGTCTCTGCAGAGTTGGACCTGTTATTAATAGTGAACATGCAGCTGAGCTGACATGACAGAGAAATAAAGAAGTGAAGTTCACATAGTCACTTATGCAGGGGAGGTTATTCCCTAAAGTTTTTTATCAGCCTTCCAATCCCCTTCAAGCAGAGACAAATGCCTTGTGCTACCACTATACAAAGCAGATCTGGAAACCTACCTCTGCCTTGACTAAGGATGCTTTTTCCCAAGTCTATTTTCCCATTTGTTTCTGTTATTGCAGCTAAATATGGGTGGGATTTTTCTCCCGGGTTGCATTCCCTGCAGGTATTAACCTCCTGTGGGGTTTTGTTCTTCCATGGCTCACTGGCTGTCTGGCTCTCAGCCATAGGGATGCCCATATGGTCTCTTTCCTGATGGTGCTTCAAAATCCTGCAGGGCAATCACCACTGTCCCTTCTCCTGGGCAACCTCTGAATGGCTGTGGGCAAGACGATAGCAAGAGCCAGGCCTGCAAAGGGATAAACAGGGACATTTGAAACACTGAGGTAGAAGTTGGACAGCAGGTTTCATTAAAGTCATAGCTGGAGCTACTGGCAACTCAGGTGGATGTGCCAACAGCAGCTGTAAAGGGAGCTGAAATAGCTCTTGAATGACACCTGTGAATAGGTGCTTCTGAGACCCCTACAGACAGTTCAAGGTAGGGAAATCCCTGCTGTTTCCACATGTGGGAACAATCTGTATGCTTAGAGCCGTACAGCAAAAGGTACTGAGGCCAACCTCTCCTCCCCAGCACTGTGCTTGCCCAGCTCCTCACCACAAGGAGCACAGGAAAGCCCAGCAATTCTTAAAGCTGCTGTAATCTGGAACGAGACAAATGGAGGGGGAAATGTACTAATGCACTGTTGTTTCAGCAGCTGATTGTTTTTGGTTTCTTAGCAACTGTGGGAAAAGAAGCTGCTTGAGATCTGAGCTGTCTGGTCAAATCCAGCAGGCATCTCTCCGTGGAGGACAGCCCTCCTCCTCTCTGCTCATCTGCAACAAGGAGACCACAGCTGGTGGGAAGCCCTCCCAAAACAGGGAGATAGCAAGCAAGCCCGACAAAACAGGTGAACAAGCTTGTCCCCTTGTCCTTCTCTCCATTGATGGACAAGGGGACAAGCTGGCCATCAGAGTAGTTCCTCCAGAAGTGGAAAGGTTGTTTGAGGTTAGACTGCTTTTCATTTTAAAGAGCATGGAAAAGATGAGGGAATCTTGCACTAACAGCTGCAGTCAGTGGCGTTCCCAAGTTGCACCCAAAATAGGAACTGCATGAGAGAAGTCAGGCTCTTCTGTGCCTCAGTGTCAGGGCTGAGCTGGAGGGGAACAGGAGGACAGTCCTGTGGCTCCAGCCATCAGCCACTCCAACCCTGCAACCTAAAACTGAGCCTGACAGCTTGGGAGCCCAGTGTCCTCACCTCCCCTCCTGGCAATGCAGGTGGCTCAGTTACAGCATCCTTCACAGGTTGATTTGAGACCACTGCCATTGAGTGCATGAAAAGCTGTTTATAGCTGTTTTCCCTGTGATCAGCAGTGTCAGTCTCTTGCAAGTCCCCTGAGCAAATCCACAGAGAAACAGGGCTGATTTTTGCCAGACAGTTTCAGATCTCTGTGAGTGTTTGTGTTGGAGGTTTCAGCACTGGTTCAGGGTTTGTGTGGGTCTCTGTACTGGAGCAGCCATTTCATTGTTCTGGTTTTCAGGGATGCTGTTTAAATCATTTAAATTCGTGCCTGTTACTGACATACTGGCTGTGCTTATTGCTAATAGCTTATTTCCATCCATACTAATGCTATCTCATTCATTCAGATATAAGTATGAGGATGCTGACCTGTAGTTAATCCTACACGTCCCTGACTGTTAATTTAATGACTATTACATATTAATGGAAGCAGAGAACGGAAGTCAGATCACCTTTTCAACAGCTTAGTGCCCCTG
Organism: Climacteris rufus; assembly: GCA_013398175.1. Classification (NCBI taxonomy): domain Eukaryota; kingdom Metazoa; phylum Chordata; class Aves; order Passeriformes; family Climacteridae; genus Climacteris; species Climacteris rufus. The sequence continues at coordinate 77,102 of VZRZ01003383.1, read as the reverse complement.
TCACCAGGCTACAATGTCATCCTTGATCTTGCTTTTTTTATTCCCTTTCTCCCAGTTTCATTTACAGGACAAAGAAAGATGCATTTTAGAGAACACTTTGCAGTCAAGCAGCTATTGCAAGGATTAGAGCTGCACCAGGATCTCCCATTTCCTTGGTGGATGTTCAAACCACTGTGCCGTTGGATAAAAAAGGGGGTGTTTTCTGCCCAGAACCTGGGAAAGGGACCTACACCCCAGCCCAGAGGCTATGCTAGAGAAGGGGAGAATGCATACAAACACAGACACCCGTGACCTAGATGCTCCTCCCGATGCTGTGCAAAAACAATTCATTGTTCAAGGAGAGATGTGGAGAGTGCCTGATGGGCACAGTCCTCCTCAGGGCATGGGAGCACCAGTCATGGATCTGCCAGGGTTTTACCTGTGCATAGTTCATTAAACAAAGTATGGTCTAACCAAGGGTGGACCCAGAGGCTCTGCTGCAAACCTTTGAGACCGCAGTGCCACGTGCCCTGTTGTGTTCCCAGCCTGGCAGTGGGAAAACTCTCCTGACTAGTCTGGAGTACAGAAGTGAATCTTCCCCTCTGGAGGAGGGAGCTGCACATCACTTTTCAATTCTGGTTGAGTATTATCATGTCTTGACTGTCACAGAAAGCATCACCACTTTTGGTCATGCTTCAACAAAAGAAAGCCATGTCCCCCACATTTGCAAGCCTCTTAATTTTTCATACAGTGAGGAACAGTGGTGGTGGTGCAGAGATCTCTTTCTCTCCATCTTCCCATGCCTTTTTTTCTTATGGTCTTTTCTTTTGCATCAAGCAGTTGTGACTGCATCCTACAACAGCCATGTCTAACTGCTGGAGGTATTTGTCTGTGCTTAAATCTATCTATCTTCATATGATTATGTTTTTCTGATTATAAAGCTAATGAGATAAGACAGAAATCAAAGTAGCTGGGCTTGAAGTGCATTAATACTTAATACTACCTTTTACTATTGTAATTATGACTTATTTACTTTTTTAATTGCTATCTGGTTTGCTTATCTCTATGCGAGACATTTCTCAAGAGTATCTTTCTGACTATAGTGTTTTATTTCTACAGAAAAATTCAGGCATTTAGTGAGATGGAAATTACTTCCTTATTATTTAAAATTAATTCAGCCTGTCAAAATGAGCTCATTGCCATGCACAGTGTTTCCTTTTTAATTCAGTCTCAGCCTTTCCAGAAATTAAAATTCTGTGCTGAGATGATGTACATAGCAAGCTTTTTATACATATTAAGCCCTACATATTAGGAGGATTAAGGCCACATATACATTTTAGAATAGGGTACATAATTATGAAACAAATTTTGCAGCAGGAATAAAAGAATGTCAGTTTTCCATTGGTCTTGTAAACTGCTTTGCTTGCCAGGAATGAAGCTGCAAGAATGTCTGATGGGAATAAAAGGGACTCTCTTGCCTGCTCCTTCAGGACTCTAAATTTTGCTAAATCAGGACAAAAGTAGAGAAAATATTTGCATATAAATAATTGGGATGCCAGTGCTCCCTCCTTTTCTGTTCTTAGAAAAAAAAAGAAGAGAATGGAAAGCAGAAAAGGACAGGGAAGATTGAAACTTGTGATGGGTATAGGTAGAGAAAACCTTAATAAATGGGAGAAAATTGCCTGTCACCTGAGAAAGGAGCAATGAAAATAAAGGGGGAAGGGAGAGACTAGTTTCTGACAGCAGCATCCCACAGGAGTTTCTTCAGGACCAAGAATCAATTAGGAAAGAGAGAGACAGAAGAAAAGGTAGCTTTAAAAGATCTTCATACTTCCCACTGTCCTCAGAACGGCTCTCAGTTCCCGCTGCACTCCCCTCCTCACAGTAGCTGAATGTGCTTGTGGCAGAGGTTCAGTCCTCTGGAGACAGCCAAGTGTGTGAGGAAACATCCCAGTGATCCACGTGTCCTGGACTGGTGTCCTGGTCACGCTCCCTGAAAAGAGGACAACAGGAAATTAAGAGTTTGGAACAGAAGGAGCAGTCAAGGAAAACCCTTGCTTGGGAAGGCACCTGAAAAGATTGCCATTCCCATAGTAAGAAGATGACCATGGAAATTATTTTTCCATGCACCAACTGAATCAAAAAAAGTAGTTAATAATTTCCATCAGTTTGGGCATACCATAGGCAAGACACTGAACATCACTCCTGTTTCCAAGAGGGATGATGTGGGGAACAATATACATGGCAGTGTTACCTCAGTCCCTGGTGAGGTTATGGAGCAAATAATCCTGGAAATCATTTCCAAACACGAAGGACAAGAAGCTGATTGGACGTAGTCAGTGTGAATTTACAAAGGGGAGCTCACACCCAAGAAAACCTGAAAACTTTGTACAGTGGTATGACTTCCTCAGTGGTCAAAGGGAAAAGCAGTGGACAATGTTCATCTTGACTTTAGCAGGGATTTTGAATGTTTGCCAGAACTTCACAGACAAGGTGATGAACTGTGGCCTAAATAACTAGACAATGAGGTGGACTGAAAACTGGCTGAACTGCCAGGCTTAAAGGCCTGTGATCAGTGGTACAAAGTCCAGCTGGATGATGCAGTGGATAAAAAACTAGGAGAAGAGTTGATGCACCAGAGGGTTACGCTGCTGTCCAGAGTGACCTCAGCAGACTGGAGAAATGGATGGACAGGAACCTTGTGAAGCTGGGAAACCCTGAGTCCTGCACCTGGAGAGGAACAAGTCCATACACCAGAATATGCTGGGGGCCACCCAGCTGGAAAGCAGCTTGATAGGAAAGGATTGGGTGTCCTAGAGGACACCATGCTGGCTGTGAGCTAATGATGTGCCCTTGTGAAAAAAGCAGGTTCACAGGATGCCCAGCTCAGCACTGATGAGAGCTGCAGTGCTGTGCCCTGTGCTGGGCTTCTCAGTGCAAGAGAGGTGTGGACATACTGGAGAGAGTCCAGTGAAGAGCCAATAGAATGATGAAGGGACTGGAGCAACTCTCCTGTGAGAAAAAGATGAAAGAGCTCAGCTTGGAATAGAGAAGACTCAGTAGGGACCTTGTCAGTGTGTATAAATTCCTGATGGGGACCTAGTAAAGAAGACAGAACCAGACTATACTTGGTGGTGCCCAGGCACTGCATAAGACACAACAGACACAAACTGACATGCAGGAAATGCCATTTAAACTTAAGAAAAAACTTTTCTACAGTGAGCATAGTCAAACACTGGAGCAGGCTGCCAGAGAGGTGATGGAGTCTCCATCCTTGGAGATACTAAAGACCTGACTGGATATGGCCTTGGGTGGCCTGCTGTAGCTGACCCTCTAAGCAGAGGAGTAGGACCAGGTACTCCAGTGATTCCTGCCGACCTCCACAGTTTTCTGAGTCTGTGACACCAAAACAATAAAACAGCAGGTAACTGGCAGAGGGAAAATATGCATTTTGGCTTAATGATTTGGAGTAAAAGGCTGGTAAGAAACAAGGGGTTGGATTTGCCGGAGAGATGCGGTGGTGAGGAAATAGGGTAGGTTCTCCCAGAGGATCACCACTGTGGCAGGGGAGGTGTTGCAGCACACCCCACAGGACTATGAAAAATCACAGCATGAGGGAGGCATCTCCCACTATCACTGTCTTAGTAAGAACTGATGCAAACAAAGCTCTGCCAAACAAAATCTATTGGCAGAAACAACTGGCTTCAAACCCAAGTCTTTGGCCTTGGCAGTGGGTACCAGTGCTTGTACACCCAACACAACTCTTACAAACAACAGCTGAAGGAGCTGGGGTTGTTCAACATGGAGGAGGCTCAGGGGTGACCTTATCACTCTCTACAACTGCCTGAGAGGGGGCAATAAGTGACAGGACAAGAGGAAATGTCCTGAAGTTGCACCAGAGGAGGTTTAGATATTAGGAAAAATTTCTTCCCTGAATGAATGGTCGGGAATTGGAACAGGCTGCCCAGGGAAGTGGTAGAAACACCATCTCTGAACGTGTTCAGAAGGTGCGTAGACATGGCACTTAGGGACATGGTTTAGCGGTGAACATGGTGATGATGGGTTAAAGGTTGGGATCAATGATCTTAGATCTTCTCCAGCCTCAACAATTCTATCATTCCCTATCCCTGGAATACAAAACCTCAACAACTGCAGATGTGCTTTAACTTGTGCGACTTTGGTGGATGTTGCTGGTAAAATGGGCACCTGGAAATGCTTAAGTGCCAATACTGTAGGGATAAGAGAGCATGAAAAGAAGTAAGAACTTGTTTTCTCCCATGTTCAGAGCTGCCTTTGTGCCACCTGCTGTGGCATCCCCCAGCAGCACGTCCAAGGTGGGAAGCACACCTGGGCTCTTATCTCCCTCTCTGTGTTTTGTTTAAAGTGTTTGCAATTAGCTGAGGATCCTGCCACCAAACTGTTTTGGGACAGCAAGGTGTTGGTTTTTGCAGATTTAACACAAATTACTGTGAATCATCAGTAGCATTTTATAGATTTGGTTTCTGATGTTAATCAGACCATGTTTTAATTTAAAGCATTTAATATGTACATTGCAAAACTACATAGAAAACTCCCCACATTTTTCAGAAAAATTAGGAGATTTTAAGTTGTTTGTTTTTTTTTTTTTAATCTGGTAACTTCAAAATACTGTTTAATGAAGGAACCTAAACGCAGGAAGTTATTATTTTTTCATTTTGTGCATTTAATAAGGGTTTCTGAAATATTCCAATTTTACACTATTTTGAATTATATTACAAGTAGCAGTAATTAATTTTCTTAGTAATGCCACATATTTTGAACTTAGCAGAACTGCTGTGAGTGAGCGGGTGAATACAGATACCGCAGTCCCCTCTAGTGGGGAAAATCAGACTGTGCCGATTTTGCAGGACCTGCTGCTTTAGCAACGGCTGGATAAAAAAGCCTTGCTTTTCCCCCAAATATCCTGAGGACTCAGAGTCGACTTTTTCTTTTTATGGGTTTTTATTTATTTATGTTACGTTATTTTTGCTCTGAAGGAGAGATGGGCATGTGAGGCTCAGGTTCAGTTCCAACTTGTGAACGTTAGCAGAGCAGTAATTCCCTACATGCCCTACAAATCCTCCTGCCAAAAACCAGCAAGTTTTGCTTGGAAGTACCTTATTTCCACACAACATTTTGGAAGCTAATTTTTCTAATCAAATGGAAATTAAGTGTTTTATGAAGGACAGGTTCACCAGAGATCACCATCCAGCTCCTGGCTCAGCAGCTCATCTAAACCCAGTTCAAAATCCTTATGCACTGGTGTTTGCTGATTCTAAATCGTGCCCTTCTAATATTCGTCTGTTACGTGAGCAAGAAACAGTGCTTTTTAGCTTTTAGGAAGCCATTGCCATCAATATAATGAAGAATACCCTCTCCCCAAAAACCATGTCTGTCCATTCGTTACACTTCTGCTATGCTGCAGTTCTAAGGGAGAACTGTGTCTACCACTCCACATCTCTTTTTTTTTTCTCATACATAATTATGGTCATGTTTTTAATTAAGCTAAATAGGATGTTGCACTGTGCTCCTCAGCAGCTTCCTGAATTTTGTGATCTATGCCATCAATCGACTGAAATCAGAGCACTGTCTTTGCTGGTACCACGTGCACTGAGTGCAAGTCACAGATATTTGCATGAACCAATTTCTCTCTTAAAAATATTTCTTCTTGACTGAAGAATAAATTGCCTTTACCCTAATGCGCTAGGTAATGAATTGCATTTGAAATGTGTTTATTTTTAGCAAACAAATGCTAATGGCATCTTGCTGTTAAAAATAGACAGTACACAGTTGGCACAGAAATAAAGGCTGGGGAATCGTTCTTCCCTGATCAGTGGAAATGCCCTCTGTGTAAGTCACCTGGGGAGAAAACATGATGTTCCTAAGTAATTTAGTCCCTCAAACTGGAGAGATGGTGAACAGCAAGTCACTGCTGCCACCTGAGCCCTGCTTCATAAACTGCCCCTGTCGTCCAGCATCCTCACGGGGCTGTCGTACCTCTTGTGGCGGCAAAGGGTGTAAGATGGAGAAAGTGCATTTTCCTTTTCTTCTCTCCCTGTTGGATGTCAGTGGGAGCAATGCAGGCTTTTTATGTGTCTCTAGATCTGCCTGGCTGCAGAGAGTGGGGGCACTTTGGTGGGGGGAGCACTGCAGGACTCCCAGCATTACCAGCTCCCACTCCTCTCTCAGTAGCTGTTCCCCTGGCTAAGGGACTTTATCTTGGACAAGGTTTTCCTAATGTCTGCGAAATTTCCCTGGCTGCACTCTAGGTCCATTACTTGTCACATTCCCTTGATTTATTCCCTTCATTTTCACAGCAGCTTTTTTTCATAGTTAAGAGTGTTGTGTCCAGTAAGTCTCCTTTCCTCTAGATTACACAGATCAATTGCCCATGTTTCCTCTTACATTAAGAATTCCAAGGCTTCTGACACTCTTGGTGTCCCACTCTTGTATTTACCAGGTTGGTCCACTTCTCCCTTACCATCTAGTGCCAAAAAGCCAACCATGCAGCCAAGGAGCCAACTCAGCCTTGCTGAGGAGCCTGGTAGACTCACTTTGCACATCTTGCAGTTAAATTTTCCTGCTTGTTCAAAATGGTAGGGCATTTGTCTGTTTTTCACAACAGAAGGGTCTCATGTGGTCATTTGGTCCCTAGCTTTTATCTTGTTCAACTCCTTCTTCTGCCCAGGTATCTATTGCTGTTGTATTGTGTCCTATTTTGCAGACCATTTCCCTAACTCATTATAAATGTTGAATACTGTTTCTGTTCTACAACACACTTGGAGCCCCTCTGGAATTACTGTGACCTACAAATGGAGAAGGACATCCTTTATTCCACTGGAGATCCTCTATTCCACTATCTAAGTGGCTAATGAAAGTATTTTAACAACATCAGACCTAAGACAGATCCCCATGAAACTCTAATAGATGCAGTCTTTCAGCTGGACAGTGAACCACTACTCACCACTCTATAACAGTATGTTTTTCCAACAAGATTTGCATTTATTTTCATAGCAGCTTATCTAAATAATGTTTCCTAAATGCTATGAGAATGCTTCTCAGATTTTTCAGATTCATGGGTCAACTCTTTTAGTAGTCTAGCTTACAGAAGTGGAAAACAGATAACCTTCCGAGTACACAGGTGCTACATCAACTAGTGTTCATCAAATGCTTGTTCTATACTTTCAATAGACTTTTTTTCATTTCATCCAACACCAGTGGGGCTGCTGTGGTACAAGGGTTGGTCTTCTCACCTCATTTTAATTCCTAAGTCAAGGATTAAAGTGCCAATTCTGGTAATTTGGTTACCAGAGACACACTCACAAGATGTGGCTGCACCATCCAAATCTCCAAAGTGTGGCAGAGGGTGCCTGGGAGCAGTTCTGGAGAGTAGGGATCTCCCCATCCACAGCAGCAGAGACCATGTCAGACTCCAGGACGTCCTGCTCTCAGGACTGAATATCTGCCAGTCTCCAACATGTCCTTGCCCTGGGGCTCCTCTGGCCCCACACAATTTTGCATTGAAAGCTCACCATTAGAAGGGGGTCTCACCACACTAGAAAAGGCTCCTTTTAGGAGGGATGATGTTAACTTTTCTGTGGGAAGCTCCCAGTCACAGACAGGGACACGTTTTAGAAGTGAAGATGGGAAACAATTCTGCTCGCACAGGAGACCGGCAGCTGCCACCGCTCCACTGCCGAAGCACAAAACTCGTACAAGACACAAACCCCCTCAAGAGATTACAAATATAATTTTGAACATTGTTTTCTAGATTTTGCTTGAAAGGTAGGTTCAAGCAGGGCAGTATCCCCTTCTTCCTGTGAAAAGACTTTACATAGAAATCCGTAGCAAAAAATGCTGTCTTCATTTGGCAGAAAGGATACAGTTTTCATGGAGGATCGGGCAAGAAAGCCCAGACTGAGTTATTGCTAGTTGAAAATTACCTAAAAAGACTATAAATTATAAGTTTAACCAGGAAAATTCCAAATCCTGAAAAAAATCTAGTAAATTTTATTTATTCCATACATGATCAAAAGAAGGGTCTTACCTTGGGGGAAAAAAAATCTCAGTGGGAAGTCCTTGATTGACCCTTGGTGCTTCTCTTTATAATATGATTTAGGAGTTGGTTTTGTTCTACTGAGTCAAAAAAGAACCAGAAAGGTCCAAAAAGGTTTCCAGCAGAGGTAGATTTTAACCAAAGACATGGCTGAGAGTCTAGATAAAAAACATTAGTTAAAGAAAAGTAGAACTGATTGCTTATTTATAGGCTTTAGCATTTTCTGGGACCAAACCCATTACTTCCTAATTCTAGACTACAACCTAAACTGGCATGATAATTAAAAGTCAGGAATCCAAAGTAAAGAAGAATTACCCATAATGGCATGTGTTTCTTTAGCAGGTAACACGAAGAATCAATATTTTATGACCTGTCACATATTTGAGTCATCTGTCATGCTTTATCCTTAGATGTTGAAGTTGTTTGATAGCTCTAAAGTAGAAGGAAGCAAAACAGAAAAGAAGTTTTTTGCTGGTGTCACATTGTCAGACAAATTTAACAGGTAATAGTCTACAACAAGCAATTAAAACACATTGGTCTCTTATTACAGAACAAATTCTACTCCGTGAGGCCTGAGGGAAATGCATCTCATAAAATTTTCTATTTTTATGTAAGAAGACAGCACGAACTATACTTTCCCCACATGAAAAAAAAATTAAAATAAATGCTGCTTCTTCACAGTGCGCAGATGAATACTGATTTGGGGACCTTACATAACAGGGAAGCAGAAAGATCCACCTGCAAAATCCCAGTTTGTCTTCTGCTGAGGTCCAGCTGCTGAGACCCCAGATCCCAGAGTCAGTGCAACCACAGACCTGTATGGGAACATACCCATATGGAGGATATAGTCTGTCTGTTGTCCAGATAAAAAGCACAGCAAAGGAAACAGATTAGATCATATGAAAAGGAGGAAGGGATGAAGATGAAATGCCTGTGGAGTTACCTACAGGTTTAGAAGTGTCACAACTGCTCATGCTTTCTGTTTTCCAAGTTCCAATTCTGAATCACATGTTGTACTTGAATCTCAGCTTAAAAAAAAAAAAAGGCAGCAAACAAAAACAAACTAAAAAAACCTTCTGTTCCTCATAATTGCAAAGAAAACAACTAGCTCTCAGGAAATAAGAAAGAAATCAGGCTTTTCAGAAGCTCATGTTTATATGTCTTCTTGTTTTTTGAAGGTTTGTGGTTCATTAAGTCTATCTTGAAAACAAGGACCTTATTCCATGAGCAGCACTAACAGGATGGGTTTTGTCTCTCGTTTAGTGTGGAACAAAAACAGGAGACATTTTCATTTTTATTTGTTTCTGTAGGTAGTTAGTCTAAAAGAGACGGTTTCCAAAGTAGCCCAGACCTTGTTTATCAGAGCATTTTCTTTAGTTTTCCACATCCCCCTAGAATATCTCCTTTCATGTGTTAAAAAAAAGAAAATTTCAGTCTCAACAAATTGGTATTTTGCAGTGAAAATTCCTTCAGTCTAAAGTTCCTATGGGCAACACCAGGAAAGTCCCAAAGAATGCAGAAATCTGAATTACAGATTTTTTTTTCCTGTCTCCAACCAATCAATAATATGAGACTTTGCTAGCAATGGGTTTTGAGGATCACCTCGGAGAAGAAAGAGGATGGACACACAGCGATGTAAGGGCTGTAGGAATGACACCAAGCTTATCTCTGGGGTTCAGCGATCCACCACTTTGGGAACACCGTGAAACAACCACATTTACCTAACTACAACCACAGCTGATGGTTTCCACAGTGCTGCCCACATGGAGTGAGCCACCTCACACTGCAGATGCTCAATCCATGGTGCCAGGTGCTCAGCAGCATGTCCGAGACAGCCCAAGATGGGCACTAGGCCACCTGTCCCTGGTCTGTGCAAGAGAGGCTCAACTGCTTTATCAGACACACTGAAAAAAAGGGAGGTTTTTCTTTTTCCCTGAGTTTCTGCTTATTTTTAACTTTGCCGAGCCTGGCACAGCAGCTCGACTCGCCCCGGCTGCAGGGACTTTGCCGCCGGCAGTGCCCGGCCCCGCGGCCTCAGGAACCCTGCTCTTCCCCAGGGCTGGGCCATCTGACAGGATGTGACCGCTAGGAAAGCACTCCAAATTAGGAGATGTTTCAGTGTCTGAGGCAATGAAATATTTAATCCCTGCTCTCTCTGGGATATGCATCATCACAGATTTACTTATCTGCTGCTCACTGACAGCAGCGGCTGACAGGGACAATGACAGCTGACACACATTAACCCAGTGCACAACACAAGCTATCACTCCAGAGCAGAAATCCATCATTATTATTTAAGCACCGGGAAGGTGCCTCAGTGCCAGATACTGAACACAGGCAGCACCTGCACTGAAAAATCAACCCTGCCCTGGGCAGGACCCTCAGCCCTGGCAGCCCCAGCAGGGCCAGCAGCAGTGGCACCGGTCCCTGAGCAGCCTGACACCAAGAGTACACACAGGATCTCCTGCACCCCCACCGCTGACCTGGCCATACCCTGATGGACCAAAATGAGAGGGAAGGATGGACAAAAATTGCTTGTTCAGTGAGTGGGAAGGCTTTAATGGAGCTTTGCTAGAGCCACACAGCAGGATAGTGCATTAACCCCCCCCCACTAAAGGCTGCAGGTGAAGTGAAAGGCTCCTCAGGGAGTGCTGCTGCAGATGCAGCTGTGCGGATACAACTGGACCTGACTTGTTTCCCCTTTGTCTAAGCTGCCCCCCTGTTTACAGAAGAGCTTCATTTCTGAGCAAATCTATATCAGTGTCTCCTTTATCTAATGCTTTGTTCTGAACTATTGCTGTCTCTGAGCAAGTGGCGACTGGGTTTTGAGGAATCCTGGTGAAACTGGGGTTTGGTTTGAGATGGTGGGCTGGAGTTTTTCCCCCTCCCTGTCAGTGTTTTCTGCTGCACTGGTTGCTGCTCGAGGCTGCCCTGCTGTCTCTTGCTGTTACAATGGCATCCTTACATTGAAAGCTGGATTTTACACGAGACTTGTCTTATGGTCATTGGTGATAGCAGCCAAACAACAGGAAAATTGTCCATGTGTCTGTGTGAATCAGGTGTAGGGAGGAAGGTAAAAAGGAGCCACCAAGGACCCTAGGCCCTGGAGCCGATCTTATGCTGTGTGGGGTGTGATCCTTCCAGAGGAGGGAATAAGGTGGACTATTTACAGCACCATGTGGATGCCTGCCTAAGACTACAGGGCTTGCTGGATACACTGGGACGTCACCTTTCTCTTCTGACCCAGGGGAGAAGGAGGACAACTGGGACAGTGTACCACACCTGTCATTCAGGGCTACTGCAAACCAGCCTGCCTTTCTGCATGCTTTTCAGCTGGCAATTTTCTAACACAGCCCTCCCCTGCCTCCTCTGAGACAGTTGGGTTTTTTTTCTCTGCCCTGCTAATTGCAGTTTGCCTTCTGTGCTGAAAGCTCTTCAGGGAAGGAATCTCTTCTTTTTCTTTTACAAGAGTGCACTCCATACCTCTAGAGCAACTCGAGAAAACGTTTAAGGAAATAATATAAATTAATAGCAATAATAAATCCTTACACATTGTCCAAAGCCTGCATAAATTGGGTTTTCGAGCAAGAAAGGGAAGAAGGCAGAAACAATGTCTTCAGGACCATGAGTGTCCAACACTCTCCTTGCACATCAGACAGGTTTTCATGACAGATGGTGTTCACCAAAAAGCTCACCCTCTCCCTAGACCCCAGCTTTGCCAACTCCCAAGTCCAGCCTCTCTTCTGGCTGAGTGTCATCTAACCCCACAGAGATTTTTTTCAGTAGTTTAACATGTCATTTCATACCTTTGGAAACAAGTGGGCCTTATGCACAGTTCCAAATACTTCCTATTTGCCTAGAGAGTACATAGCCAGTTAATTAACATTCCTGTGCCTGGTAAGCTAATCATTAAGCTGCAGATTTGAAATCTCAGACCAAAGCTGCTCCAGATCGTTATCTTTCTGTTGCCCATAAACACGTAACTTGGCACCTGTATCTTTCTCAGAGGCGTAAATGGGATCGATATTTGCAGCTCATTAGCAGGTTTTGGTTGAGAACCAACATTACAGCAGCCAACCAGTCCGAGAGGAATGTGTGCTCAGGATGAAGGACACACAGCCCTGCCTTGGTGAGCCCCAGAGGTGCTCTGGACAAAGTCCTGCAGCTGCAGGACCCTTCCCCTCCATGGTGAGCCCCAGCAGCCAGAGCCCTGCTCCCAGTCCCAGCCCAACTCATTCATCAAATTTTCTCCTCCCACCAGCACAAGTACATACAAAGAGAAGGTTTGGAAAACTTTTGGAAATCCTTGGATGGGCCTTTGCACAGCATGGAAGCAGGTGGGAATTCTGCCATGCTGCCAGGTCGCACAGCTTGGCACTGGCCAAAGAACAGGGAAATTCATTTCACACGAAGAAAAGAGAGTTTAAAACTTTTTATTATTCTGCAGCATTTAAGGGTCATTAGTGCTGATATTTTTATTTTGTTTTCTGTGACATTTAAACTTCTTGCAATGTTTTAGTTATTATGTTATAATAAAAAATTCAGCATATTTTTCAGGAAATTTCATTCACAGAAATGTCATTTAACATGTCAGAATGGCCAGAGAACCATCACAGCCCTCTTTCTTTCAGTTAGGGGGAACCACTCACTATATGAACTGGGAAATCATCCGGAGAAATCCAGTCTGTTGAAAAAAGAGCAGAGCTCCATTTCTGTCACATCACTAAAATAAGCCCCATCGTAGCAGCTTCCTTACACAGAGATCCTGGCTGGCACCTTCAAGAATCTGCTTCAATATCTTGGCTTTCTCCCAGCTCCAAACTCCTACTCTCTCTCTGCTCACAGAAAAGAGGCTCAAACCAGCGTGGAGCCTGAGCACACACTGAAGTTGGTGAGTGGCTCTTGCAGCCTGGAGCTCCCTCACAGCCCCCACAGCCCCTGCCAGCTCTGCCTCCTGCCCACCCTGATGGCCCAGCCCAGACAAGGAGAGCTTTGTATCAATGGCAGCAAGATTTGTTTTCCCAAACCAAAAACGTGCCAACATCAACATCTCACATTGCCTAGCACAGAAAACTCTTGGAAGATACAACACTAATAAAGCCAGATATTAGCAGTTATTTTAAAAAATTGAAAACTGTAAGATTGTACAATGACAATCCCAACATTTTCTGGCCGATACACCCAGGACCTTGTCAAGGTACCTCACTGACATGGCTGGATCCTCAGAGGAGCTCTCAGTAAACAGGTACGTCAAAGTTTGCAACAGCTTTTAAATACAGATGATGCAGAGCATTCTGAGCAGTCTGAGCACGCAGCTTGAAGGCTGGAGAAACAAACAAAAATACCTATGGATCCTCTGGGTTCCAGGGGAGCAACTGAAAACCTGTTACAGCAAATGGGCAGAATATAAAGAAAGTGAAACATTTTCTCATTAAACAGTTAAAGAACAGGAAGAGTTTAGGAATCACTGTTCAGGGACTCCTGTTTAGTGACAGCAATTTATTTGACCATCTGGGCAAAGAAAGACTGCAGCAAACCACATGGAGGAAATAAAAATAGATGAACAAGTGACTGATTTTGCTTGATTCGAGCCTACAACTCTGCAGAGCAGGAAGCTACTTCATGTGAAAGACATTATTGATGAAGGCATTTCAGCCTCTTGCCAGTCCTTCCAACAACATACTAGGTCTCCCATGCCAGCAAACCTGTCTTGAGACGTGACTCCCATCTGAAATTTGACAGAAGCACCACCAAATACAAAGGGCAAATTGATGAGCCTTCTGGAAAGGGCCCACCAGAGGAAGGAGAGTATCTGTGATGTTCCACAGTACAAGAAAACTCTTTAGGAGGAAGAATAGGAGGCTTTTTGCTGTGTTTGTTCATTATGATAAAAATCTTCCTTTTCTTGACAGGCACAGAGCAAATATTGAAATGGAGGAAAATGCTGCCCACTGTTCAGCAGGATCTGATCACTACATCTCAGTGTGTCAGTTCCCACCTCAGGCAGACACACCTCCTCCCTTGTCCAGGGCACACTCGCTGTGTGTGACAGTAGCAGGGGGCCTGCCCCAGAGGTACAGCCATGAAGTACAGATGAGGAACCCAAAAGCTGCTGTTGGCTATACCCAAGGGTTTTCCATGAGCCCAGACTGGAGCCAGCAGAGGACAGGGATGACAGCTACAACTTGATCCATCCTTGGCTAGATCTCTCTTCCCTCTGCCTGTCACTCTCCTCCATCTTTCTCACCAACAAATATGCATATGTTGTATTCTTGGAGCGGCATTCAAACCAGAGCAAAGCCACCCGAGCCAGGGATTAGGAAGGGTGGCAGGGAAGCTTGAAGCCTGCCCATATTCAGAGTTTTAGAGCCTGTCACTGCCACCTGGCTATATATAGGAGTAGCTGAAGGAGGGTCTTTCAGAGATAAGAAAACTGTCAGGCTCTAAAGAGGTGCCTTCTTTAAGCTGCTCTAAACCCTTTTCGCAAGATTTGCAGTCAAAATTCACCTGTTCCTCCAGCATGGTCTCACTGACAAGAGAGCTAAGCTGACTGCCATGTGTAGCTTGGCTCATGCCTTCCCATCAGGCTGGCCTACTCCTCACATCTCTACACCAGTCAGTCCTTAAGCTGTTTAGCTGAATTTACTGAGCCTTCCTGAACTGGGGTTGAAATCTTAGACCCAGCTTCTGCAAAGCCATTTCTTCCCCCAGGAAGGCTGTCATGGTGCACAAGTGCACACCCCAAAAGGACTAAAAATACCCACCCTCAAGCTGTGCTCAGACAAGATCTCTGGCAGCTTGGTACAAACAACTAATCCAAAACTGCCTAATAATTTGATATCTCAGGCTGAAGATCTTCCATGCATGACCAGTAGCTTCTCTCTTTCTGTGTCCATACATGAAGTTAATCAGTTCATGCAAGATAATTATAACTCCAGGATTCACACACCTCACTTGGTCCATCTCAGACTTAGGCCTCCCATCTCATCCAGGTCTATAGTCCTACAGGAGCCAACAGCACTCATCCATTGTGGGAACCATCCTAAGACTAAATAAGTCACCCCAGGAGGGCCTTGTCCTTCTCCAAGGACCTCCTAGAACCTCACATCCAATGTCTGACTGTGAGAGAGCTGATTTTATGTGAGATGCATCTCCAGGCCTAACCTCCATCTTCTCTCTCCCCCCAAGAAATCTCCTCACCTTTCTCAAAATTTCTATCTGGAAGAAAAGAGGAACTTGAAGAAGTCAAGACCACAAATGGGTAGACTTCCCTGACCCACCCTGGGCTCCAGACTTAATTTCTAAATACATGTCTCCTTTCATTACTTGGCACAAGGTGGCCAGACTTCATTGCTCAAGGCCTTTTTTTTTAAATCCGTTTTTCTTGACAACCACCTTTATTTCTGGAGACCTTTGCTTATTGCCGTAACAGCTTCAAAAAACAGTCTGTCTGGAGAAATCAACAACACAGGAAATAATGTATTCCTGCCATGTCACGCTTCCTTTTTACTGTGTGGGTGGTGAGGCACTGGAGATGCCCAGAGATGCCCCGTCCCTGGAAGTGTTCTAGGCCAGGTTGGATGGGCTTTGAGCAACCAGGTAAAGAGGGAGGTGTCTCTGCCCATGGCAGGGAGGCTGGAATGAGATGACCTTTCAGGTCCCTTCCAAGCCAAACCGTTCTATGATTCCATGACTCTCCCCACACAGCACACTGCCTGCAACCAAACAGCCTCCGAACTGGCGGCCTTTTCCTCCTGCCGTGTTTCAGTCGTCACATACAACAGAAAAAGGGAGGGGGAAACATTGTAAGATTAATTGGACTTTAAAACTACAAGAATTGGCCAGAGTCTTTCAGGGAGGGCAGGACAGCCGCTGAGTGCATTAAGTGTTCAAGGAACATAGCTTTAGGTCTGACAGTGTGCTGGGTATTTTCTTGTGAATGACAGCATGTAAATTGACGGCAAAGCTCTGTCCAGCTGTGTGTTGTACAGAGATGCTGGAAACCTGGCAAAACTGATTTGACTGGATCCTTCAACATTTTTCTGTTTCTTCTTGGAAAAGGATGTCTAATAAAACAGCATTCTGTCTGTTTAGACCACCATTGCCCCTGTGGCCCTGAAACCATCTGTCATGGATGGAAGCAACTGCACTTGTAAAAGAGAAGCAACAATATACAAGAGAGAAGCAGTAATATACTTTATTGATATAAAACAAAGTAAAGTTAAATAGTAAATGTGACAGTGGTTTGACAAGATTCAATGGCATGATACACTTGATTATTTACTGCATAGAGGACAAGGTCAGACAGAACTGTCAGGGAGACCTTCTCGTTGAGTCATGAGGCTCAGAAAGAATCCCCTTGTATTCTAAACCCCTTCTCAAAGAGGAGTGTAGGTGTGGCTGGATCCAATCTTAGTCCCAGACTTGGTCAGTGTTTTATGTCTGAAAGATTGTATATGCACAATCAATCCTTTATATCATTTAGCTTTCAAAGTTTAGCACCACTTACCGAGGTTCTGTTGCAGCCTCGAGGGGTAACCTTGAGAGGTGACCCTACTCAAGGGGACATCCTGGCATGCAGCCCACCTTAGCAGACAGCCCTTGGCTACCATGCTGCCACCCCATCCCCAAAGTCCAGAGAAAGCTGGGTGCAGCCATGAGAGCCCACTGGTAATTTTGGCTGAAGCAGCGGAGGAGAGCACACCGCCACACCATCCTCTCAGATGCTAGAAATGTGCTTGTGCAGCCAGGAACTGCGCCTTCTGACAGCAAAATGGTCTGAGCCAGACTTTTAGAAAATTCCTGCATGCTGCTGAAATATTTTCCTACAGTCCTAGAAACACTTTCCACAGGCCACGCCCAGGAGTTCAGCTGCTGCCACTAACAGGGTGAACAAGATACCACCCAGCAGATTTAACAAGTCCCACTGTTCTGCTCAGCTCTAGTTTCACAGGGCTTTCATATTGAATTGGTAAAAACCTTGTCATTTTTTATGCGCAAGGAAGTGCTGCAGCAGAAGAGCAAGCTCACACACCTTCTGCTCAGATGAGCTTCTCCTCTAAAGCCATATGGACAAAACCGCCACACAATTTTAATCCCAAGATTTTGTAAAAGATTTAGTAATTCCTTAAGGTTTGCTCTGCATTCTCTTTAACTCCTGCCCTCTCATGTAGTCTTTGGTAGCTGTGAGTGATGGCAGGCGGTTGCCAGATCCAGCCTGCTCGCTTGCCAGGAGGAGGAGGAAACACCTTGGGCAGCTCTGGTGTGGACAGGTCATTTATCGCATTTTGTTGAGAAGATGTGGAGCAGGGAAACACTGATAGAGAGCTGCTAGCAAAACAGTTGGGGAATGTCTGTCCATTCTTCTTTCCATCTCTGTGGGGCAGCCTTGTACCCTCCTTATAGTGTCTCAACTGCAGGGGTAGGCACAACTCATTCACCTCCTGACCACATAGCTGTTTCCAGGATGATCTGTGGACACCTTCTTCAAAATACAGGCTAGAGTTTCAGCTTGGATCACCAGGACTCTTATGAGTTTGTAGAGGACCTGAGCTGGTGCCTGCTGTCTACTGAGAGCACAATTTGCCCCAGGGTCACTCTCCAGGTGATGCATAATTAACCCCCCATGAGACCAGGGCAAAAGATGCTCAGTGCAGCAGGAGCCAAAGGGCACCCACAGCAAGTAAGTAAATGGGAATACACATCATTCCTCTCTCTCATCACATGGAAAACAAAATAATTCTCTCGTGCCACTCACATAGGGTTTGTTATGTGTTTTAAAGAGAAAGGAAATGAGAGATGATAGGTCATTGGCTGCTCTGTGCAGCTAGCATCTATCTGCCTTTCATGCCTTTTAATTACACACATCTGGATATTGTCCAGGCCATGAATACATGTTGCTGTTTGCATTTTGGGGTGCAGTGGCTACAAGCAGAGTTTTAACACAGTTAGCATTGCACTTAGCATCACCTACCCTGATGTAAGCAACAAAACCACCTACCTGTGGTGATGAGGAGCTGACCCAGATCAGTATGTCCAAAAAGGGCAACGGAGCTGGTGAAGGGCCCAGAGCACAAGTCCTGTGAGGAGCAGCTGAGGAAGCTGGGGGTGTTTAATCTGGGAAAAAGGGGCTCAGGGGAGACCTTATCATTCTCTACAACTGCCTGAAAGGAGGTTGTAGCCAGGTGGGTGTCAGTCTCTTCTCCCAAGTAACAAGTGACAGGATAAGAGGAAATGGCCTTGAGTTGTGCCAGGGGAGGTTTAGATTGAATATTACAAAAAATTTCTTTACCAAACATGTTGTCAGTCACTGGAACACACTGCCCAGGGAAGTCTTGGATTCACTATCCCTGGAAGTGTACAAAAGGTGTGTAGGTGTGGTACTTGGGGTTATGGTTTAGCAGTGAGCATGGTACTGCTACATTAAGTGCATCGCTGGAATCGATGATCTTAGGGGTCTTTTACAAACTTAACGATTCCGTGGTTCTATAAGCAGAGAGGTGAGAACTCCACGCACCTCATTAAAACTGAACTTGTCCAATTTTTTTTGGCCTGCAGCCCAGGCAGCCGTGTTATCCAAGGTGCCTCAGCATGCCTATTTTCAATTGCAGAGCTTCAGCATCAATGTTTCTCTCATCCTTCATCTCCTCCCCAACACTAAACCCAGTGCCAGCATTCGGCAGAGATGATTGTTGCTGTTTAGGCTGGAGGAATTCTGTGGAGGTTCCAGGAGGAAATCACTGGTGCTGCATTAACCCATGGCCTTCTGCCAACCAATGAGGTTTTGTAACAGTACCAGTTTTGGTGTGACCATGAATGCCAGTTGCTCTTTAGCACAGCAGTTTTGTGTGTTTGGAGTCAGCAATAAAAGATTAACACTTGGAAAGGTGTTACTTTCCACATGCCAGTCAAATACATGGTAAAGAAGATTATTTAAATATGGCTGGTGACAATTAATGGTGTCAAGTGTTAAGATTATCTGAGATAATATAAACCCAAACCTAGGAGTTCTGCCTTTATATTTGCTATGCATTTGACTGACTTTACAGTAACAGCATGTAAGGGACCATCTGAAATTCAGCATGTCTTTTATACCTTGTCAGAGAGCAACCTGGAAATCCCCCTGTGATTCATCTTTACCACAAGCAAACCTCAGTGTCCTCTTACTGAACTGTACATAAACAGTAAAATGCTGTAAATCCCTCCAGGCTGACTATACCCCAGCTCTGCAGTCAACAGAAGCGATTGCCTTAATTGAATGTGCCAAATATGAATAGTAACCCTGTTGTGGTGAGGTCAGCCTAACAGGCAACCTCTAAAGACTTCAAATAGGGAACCTAACAGCAGAGCACCTGGGTGGTTGGGTAGTACAGCTTCCACGAAGACTGCTTTCCTTAACTGATTTCTAGGCAACAGCACTAGAAACAGGTTGTAAGCAGCTCTAAGAAAACAAAGGAATCAAAAGCCTGCAGTGTGATACAAAATGGACTGAGGGATGTTGCATGTGAATTACTTACTTATGTCTTGTCAACTAGGCACCTCTGGCATTTATTGAATTTCATTTCCATGTGTGTAACACCTGTGTGCAAAATTTGTCCAAACAATTAATAAAGGTCTTAGTGTGTTACTGCTGAAACACTGAGTGCTGCTAGAAATCCAATAAGCAATGTTAGGGGTTTGAATAACATAGGTCCATGAAATTATGATTAAAAATAATTGAAAGAAATGGGACATTCAGTTCTATTAAGCTTTGATTTTTCCTAGCAATATCAGGGCATGTGCTTCTCACCATGCAATGTTGTCTTTCTCTGGATTTCAGTTTCACCAACTCTGGATTAAGAGGCTCACCAACCCCCTTATCTCACTCAGCAAATAAACAGATTGGAGGCCCAAGCACTTCTTCATTCACTTTAATTAGTAGTGCTGTTTACCTGTATTATTAATTACCATATTAATAACATTAGTACCTACATCAATAAAATACACCAAAATTCCAGACTCAGATCATTTTTAATAAATTTTATTTCTCAAAAGTATGTCCATTTTTCATCCACACTTTATCCTTCATTTTTGCTACATGTTTTAAAGGGTGAAAGGAAGATCACAGAGCTATCACTTGCAAGTTTTGTTTTACAGTTGGAAACTACCATCCCATTAAATACTCGCATCATAAAGATGGTTTTACCACAGTGAACACTATATTTCATATTCACTTTTTGACACAAGCACAACTGATCCATTTTTCTTTTTCAGGGCCCTCCCTTGTTCACCTCATGCTTCTTGCATACTTATTTGCTACTTTCTAGTCTCAGCAATGTCAATTAAAAGTGCCTTGTAAAATAAATCTGGACTACAGATACATGTCGAACAAGTCAGAAATTTTCCTCCAAAACAAACTTTGCTTGAAAAATGTCAATTTATTGGAAGCTGATGGGGAAGCAAGCATCCAGGGCCAATGGCAAAAGGGTTTGCCAAGACCAGGCTCACCGGTCCGTGGTGCCACCATCCCAAGCTCTGGGGTCTGGGGCACCACACAAGAGTCAAGGCATGTGGGGAATTTGAGGGACTGGGAGAAGGTGGTTGGCCCATGTAATATAGGGGGAGGGGATGAAATATTTTGGTCTCCTTACAGCAACATTTTTAAGAGTTTCTAGCTCTGAAATTCTTTGTTTGCTTTCATTTCACAATGAAATTCATTCTTTGTTGTTGTTGTCACAAAAACAGTGATTTCCCCCTAGTTCTGCATTCCAGCAGTCTCCTGCAGAGGCCCCTGCGATACAAGAAAGGGAGTGGGGTTGCAGTGACAGTGGCTGTCCTGTCCCCCGGGCTGTGGCCTTGCAGGACCTGCTGACCAGTGACCCTTCCACAGGAGGCAGTGGGGAGGCTGCCTGACAAATAACTTCATGGTTTGGTCTGAGTGAGAGTTTAGCTAATGGTGAATTTGCAGAGCTCATTTGGTACAAGAACCTTCTGTTCATCACTGCCAAACAGGAAACAGGGCAGTGAGAATTGGTTTTAAGAGAGAGTTTGATTTGAAAACACCTCCACACCTCTTTTGAAATTTAACACAAGGTATTATTTTATCATGTTTGCAAATGTGTATTGTGTCCTCAGGGGAGTGAAAGAAGTTATTGATACGAAACAGAAATGTCAGGATTTTAACTCAATTTATGGTATTCATCTAGTAAATGTCATTCTTGCCCCACATGCATTGTATCATTATTTTCATATTGCTCAAGCTCTAGATGAAATAATATCATTATTTTGACTTCCTGTGTCAATCAGCTGATGAAAAATTATTTTTAAGAATTTCAGATTACAAATCCTATCTGCAGATTATATTTTTCACTTTTCATAATAAATGGAAATGCATATATCAAAGTGCATTAGAATATTGGTCAGAGGCTTGCTCTGAGCTAAGCACAGCGTGAACATCTTTATGTGTGCTGGCAGTAAACCAGCTTCTCTCTTCTCTCTGTTTTGCACAGTCCTACTAAGCCAATCCTCACTAGAATGAGCACAAAACAAATGAATAACAGCTTTTGTACATCAACATTAAAATGGGAAGAAGCTTGGGAAAGGGCCTCCAACAGAGAAGAATGCTGACAAGTGCAAAAATACCTGATGGATAAGCACCACCTTCTAAACATAGATCAGCCAGACATGGAAGTGATTTCAGAAGAGAAATGCAATCATGGATTACACACCAGCTCATTAGAAACTGTTGCTGAATACAGCATCCAGAAGACATGCATGAAAAGTCACATTTGGGGAATAAATTAAAAGAGGTGTAGTTGTTGCTAGATAAACATATGTAATATATATGCATTGAAGAGGTTTGTAAATGTCATTTTTTTTATTCGGACAGAAAGCAAAAAGCTTTAAAACCTTTCACAGTAGAGAGGCAGTTAACTTCAGACTATTCCTATCCCAGTAGCCAAGAAGCTCTTAGGACATCTCTCTTAAATTAGCATTTATAGACTCTGAATGTTTCCATCATCTAGTGGAAAAAGCATAACTTTTACTGCTACATTGCTGCACTTCATTTACTTCATTGTATAATAAGTTGACTAAAACTGTAAAGCTTCTCAATTTTTACTGCATATGTGTTCCAATTAATCTGTCTGTAACAAACTTAAGACTCAAAAATTATTTCTGACCTATATTCTAGTTCTATGAAGCATATATTCTATAAGGTATGTCTGACTGAATAACATAATACTATAATTTCCCGAGATGCATAGAATTGTTTGCATTTGAAGTGACAAAATAAAAGCCCTTGATTTCTTTTTTAATAGGAGAAAGTAATTTACCCCTTAAATATAACACACAGCTGCTCACTTCAAGAGCATTTCTTTCCCTTGTTCTGCCATACAACTGCTGAGTGACACTCTCTGGCCCATGCTAATACCAATCAGACAAGGTGATCTGATGAGACCTTCTGGCCTTAAGTTTAAACTCAATACAACTCAATAAATCCCTGAGTTTAAACTCAATACAAAAATTAAGAGACCAGTAAGCAAATACATTTGCAAATAGCCATATGAGGGCTGGATGCACAGAGCCGTGGGGCACTGGTGGGGCAGTGGTTCCCTCCACAGGTCCCAAGGACAGATTCACTTCCAGAAGCCACTGAAGCCACTGAGAAATAAAACAGGAGTAGGCACAGAGTATGAAGGAGGAGCTCTTAGAAAAGGCCTGCATGCCAAGGGCCAGGCACAGAGCAACACAGGGAAGCAGGAATTCCCCTTCTGCTCCTCGCCAAGACTCCCATCAAGGCACATGTCTGTCCTGGGCCTGGGCATGAGCACCTTGCTCCCTAAATCCCTAAGTTCTCCTGTGTATCACAGATGAATCCAGCCCAAAATGAACACTGCAATGCTGATTTAGTCAGGGTTTTTTTAAGCTTGTGGCTTCCTTTGACCTTTGGGGGAAATGGCTAAAATAACAATTAATTGCTACTGTTGATCCCAAATAATGCAAAATGCTTAAGACATGAGGTTAACATGAGTTAACATGCTTTTTAACTACTGGCTGCACAACACAAATTATTCCAGAATTTAGTGCATGAATCTCAGAGAAGTTATTTTACTTTTGAATGAAAAATTATCTTTAAGCAAACTGCCAATAAACAAATACAGGGAATTAGGTAACTTTTCTGTCTAACTACCAAGGTACCAACGTGGCACTGCTTGTCTTAGAGACTGAATACTGATGTGGATGTTGGCCAAGTAAAATTATGTGTGAATCTGGGCAGCATTATAAAACAAAACAAAACAAAACAAAACAAACATTTTTTTAAATCCAAAACTGCTCTTGTAACTGGATGTAGAAAATTCTCCTGACTTCTACAGGACCAGCGCTAGAGCTGGTCAAAACCCCCACCCAAATCAGTCAACCACCATAAACATCTTCCCAGTACCTGCTATTGACCCGAAGGGGGTGGAAGGTAAAAATCAAGCAGTTCACACATGAGGCAGCATAAACCCAGTAAGGGCCCACTTCAGACAGGTTTTTAAATCTGTGATTAGTCCAGCCAGTGTCAGCTGGAAAATGCACATCCTTAGGTGCCAGATGCATTCAAGAGTCCCTGTTAAGTGGTGTCTCAGTGAAGCCCATCCTCATTCTCTGCTCTTGCTGGCTCACAGCCACGCTGCCACCTCAGAGCCTGTGGAAGGCTTTATCTGGATGTGCTCTCGTATCACCGTCTTCATTTGCTCCTTGAGTTTACCCCTATCCCACATTACTGCAGTCATGGCACTTGTGCCATGACAGAAATCACCAAAACAGGGTTTCTCTGTATTGTATTACATTATTTTGTTTTGCATCATGCTGATGGTGTAATGTAAAAAGCCCTTTCTAAATATACAAACACAAAGATTGCAAAACAAGTGTCATCGCAAGCCATTGCAACCCCACCACGGCAGCTCAGTGAATATGTACCACCTGTACACAGTCCAAAGGAGAGACATACAGGATTCACATCACTAAATGTTGACCCAGTAAGAATAGTATGTTTTGTCTTTTTAAATGTTACCACTTTCCCATCCCACTCCATTGTAACTTGTCAATTGTAATTTTTTTTTAAGTCAACAAACTGTAAAAAAAAACTGTTGAAATACCTGATTTTCTGTAAAAAGTAATAACAACAATAATTTTTGTTACTTCAAAGTATGCTTGGTATTAAAGTACCTAATAAAGTTCAATAATGAATTTTGTAGCATACTAAAATAAAGTGTGATAGTGCTTTTCTCCAGCTCATCTGGTAACGGCTGCTGTTGTTGGGATTACTCTCCTCTTCCTAAACACAAGCCTGAACTTCCTGCACATCTGTACCTACACAGATCCCTCAGGTATGTAAAGTCCAAGCAAAATCTGATCCCATAATGAGTGCAGGGATTTGTACAAATGGGTCAAATTCATAGCAGAAGAACCCTGTTGGTAAGTCATCTCCAGCCTCTGGTACCTGACTGAATATCTATATCTGGGCAATAATAAAAAGTTCCTGATTACTCTGTTTGGTATAAAACTTAGTTTGTAGTAAGAGAAAGGAGAGTGTAAATTATTTATGAGTTAATTATTGTTAACTAAAGAACTTCGAGGTTTGTGGGATGCTGAAGTTACGTTCATTTTTATAGAAAATGCATTTCAGTTATTTCTAAACAGACTGGAAATCCCAAACAAGTGATTTGGATGACACAGTAAAGCTCAGAAGTTGATCCCTCCCTAATTTCACTACGTGAAGGTACACTGGAGCCATCAGGGGCTGTCACAGATGGACATCACCCAGAGCTTGCACCAAGAGGAGGTAAGTACTTTGTTGTCAAAGAGATGCTGGGTTTGCCTCCACGCTGCTGATGCAGCAGTGTCTGCATTTGGAGATGATCTAGAAATGATTGCAACTGGGGTCTAATTATGCCCAAGCTCCCAGGCTCTGACACATTTCGATTGGAGTAACAGATCAGCTTCCCTCACATCATCCATCTTTCCCTGTTCTAGGGAGGAAAATGTAATGCTGGGCCCAGCAGCTTTCTGTCTGTTTTCACTTTGCTAGTCTGATGTCCTTCAAACATTTAAAATTTTTGGTAGCTTCATCTGATTCTCTGAGGATTTGAATTGGAATAAGATCTAGAAAATTTAAAATAAATTTTAAAACTACCCCAGATTTGTCCTGACTAGTTTACACATTGAAAAGTTAGCCACATGCTGAACAGGTTCTGAGGTAGTGCCAGAAAGCAACACTTTTTTCCCCCATGTGCTAAAGCCAAGAGGTTTACACATTTCTCCTTCCCCAGGAGCTCTGTGCAGAAGGGAATGGCTTTGCCTGCTGTTGGAGTAGCTGGCAGTACCTGCACACATTAGCCATGCCTGCAGCCATTCCACTTTGGTCTGTGATCCTCATTGGCTTACATTAATGTTTTGAGAAGAGACTTTCACAGAAGGCCCAGAATTCTGCAGAAAGTAGAATATGTAGTTTAAAAATCCATTCTCTCCCCTTTACATCAAATAACACAAAGCCAAGGCTTGCAGTGATCAGATACTGCCGTGACGCTTTCTATTACCCATCTGTCTCTCTTAAATGTTTAGTGTTACTCAGTGCTTAGTGTTACTTTATGCTGCCTTTTGAAATGTCTTTTGCATTTTAAAAAGTAAAGTGATATATCCTTGCTTTTCTTCCAGATAGTCTCGTAACCCCACGGGGGGAACTTACACAGCTTTTCCACTTCACAAAGTGACGAGGGGAGTATAGCTTCTGCGACAGACAGATTTCTGGGGAAAAAAGTGTAAGCAGACACATTGTGCTCATCCATTCCCAAGAGGAGTTGTGGCCCCTAATTACCTGTGAGACACTACAGAGCTCTTCTCCTTTTGAAACCACTCCAAAAGTTGCTGCAAAGCACTCCCTGAGATCACCAGTGTGAGACCAGCGTCCGAGTTTGAGCATCAGCTCAGTCACCTGGGAAAACAGCCTGGGAGGGAAGATGCTCCAAAAAGCTGGGAGCTGGGGCTGAATTTACCTCCACAAACCACTTCAGAATTAGTATAACAATATGAATTATTCCTCTTGATTCTGTCGAGTGCAAATTAGCTTTATATCACCCTAATATAGCCATAAGGATTATTAATGAGGAAAATTATGTATTGTTGTTAATAATTTCTTAGGGAAGAAAATGAAATAAAGATTGTCAAAATCCTAGATGCTAGACTGAAGTCTCTTTGATATGATTACCACATATTTTAAAAAGTATTTCCACAGTTTAACCCCAGAAGATGTTCTAGATTATCAGCTACATTACCAGTTGCACAGACTCAGGATTTCCCTGTCAGATCTTAGCACAGAAAGGGAGGAGTTTTGCTCAGCCATAGCAAAAACCAGGCACCTCATCACTGTGACAACTCTCAAGCATAGCTCTCTCAAAAGATAACAGGCAAGGCTCTGGGATGTCAGCACAAATGTCAGACTTACAGGTATGCAATTAGCACGTTGATTCTCCTTTATCTAACTGTAACCCAACACAATGAAAAATTAGTAATAAATTAGGCGGGAGATATTCAGTCTGAAAAAGAAAATTAAGTGCCCTCTATATTTGCTGCAATTTTTTTTCCATTAATAAAATGAAATTATTTGAAGTGTCACTGGAATATTCTGAGGGTCTATTAAGTGTCTGCTGTATTTGTTGAGTTTCTCAAATGGCAATTGAAAGTAATGTAAAATATTATGCTCCTCAGGCCATGAGCTGAGAAGGTTGGTGGCATTGCAGGGAGGGAGTTTTCTAGAAGAGTTTTTAGGCTATAAGCTGCTATATGTGTCACCAAGAAAGGAGCTGTTTAGTCAGTAGAGCTGAATTTTATGTATGCACGAGAAAGATAAGGAGTAAAATAATTCAGAAATTCTGAAAGAACTTCCAGCTTAATACATGTCATCCCTGTTTGGGGGGAGGGGGTAATTTTTATTTTGTCTGCTTTAATGTAATATGAAAATCCTCGTTTGCAGGTTATAATTTATTTTGCTTTAAGTAATGTGAAAGTTCTTCATCCACGAGATACCTTGGGGATGCTGAAAGCAACGGAGGGCTTTCCTGATGCAGCAGCAGGCAGGATGGATGTTTTCCTTATCCGTGCTGCCATCTAATGGCTCGCCAGGCTCTGCGGGCGTCGGCACTCGGGAGTTACTTAAAGGCAGCTTTGCATTTGCATTCAGAGAGATCCAGGTTAAAAAAAAAAAAAAAACCAAAAAACAGTGCACACATAACCTTCTGTGCCTGCCAGAAACAGAGCTAACACCGAGAGGTGAAACCATCACCGTATGAACTCGCACTGGACAAAGTTTGAGAAGAAGTTTGAGATCTTCTTTGTTTTTAGTTGAATTTGTGAAGACTGAAGAGAATAAGCTTCATCTCTGTAAATGTGCATAAGAACTTTGCTTACCATTTTTAACGCATTTTCCAGACCTATGGAGCCGAGCACTTCCTAGGGACAGTCTTCTGCATTTTCCAGATAGGACAGACACTAATTTTTATTTGCCCCCTCAAAGAACCCTAAAATCATAGAATGGTTTGGGTTGAAAGAGACTTAGAGATCACCCAGTTCCAGCCCTCTGCCATGGACAGGGACACCTTCCACTAGAGGAGGCTGCTCAAAGCCCATCCAACCTTGCACTGAACACTTCCAGGGATGGGACATTCACAGCTTCTCTGGGCAACCTCTGCCTCACCACCTTCACAATATCTTTCTTCCTAATATCTGATCTAATCTCCTGTCTTCCAGTTTTAAGCCATTACCCTTATCCTGCCACTACAACCCTGCACTCAGCCTTGTTGAAACTCATGATGTTGCCATGGGCCCACTTCTGGAGCTTGTCCATGATTCCCCCAGTGACACCCCATCCCTCAGATGTGCCAACTGCACCGCTCAGCTGGGCCTTGTCTGCAGAGCCACCCTCAGCTCCAGCATCAGCTGGGCAGGCTGCCTGTTCCCAAAGCTGTGAGTGGTGTTTGGGAGCTGCAACGGAGGGACAGAACAGCAGAAGTAGGAGGCATCAGAATGAATTTAAAAAAGTTAGTTAGCTTAAGTCAAACCCCTGTACCAGGAGACAGTCATAACTGGTCAGCATTCCTCCACATTGCTCCTGTTGAAAAAGCAGAGGTTAATGAGGCTACTGAAATAATGACTCTGAGATGATACTAAATATAGCAGTGATGAGCTATGGTCATGCAATAGGAGACTCGTGAGCGTCTTCAAAGGTGACAGAACATAGAAAATTGATGGTTCCTAAAGGAACAGAACATCAAATTTAGGCCAACCTAGAGAGCATTTGCTCTGAGAAATGCTAAAATGATAAAATCTGATTATGGATTACAAGGCTGAGGGCTGTGAGCAGCTAAAGCCCCTAATCCCAGAGAACGAATGCAGGGACTCTAGAAGCCATTAATACATTGAGCATGAGAAAAAGTGTGCTGTGAGGGTGCAGTGACACTCAGCTGTGGCAAGCATACCAGTACCAATGAGTTCTTCCTCTCTGGTGAGGCTGTGCAGCCTTCCACAGTCCCAAAGTGATGTCCCCAGGCCCCTACTTCTCCCAAAGGAGTCTGGACAATAGGAACCAGAGGCAGAGCAATCCTGCTCAGGCACTGCCTGAGGAAGGAAAAGGCTGAGGATATGGCAAAGCCCAGAGAAGTAAACTGGGAAAAGTCCAAAGGCAACACTGGAGTTTGGACAGGAGTTCTAGCAGTGAAGATCCCACAACAATAAGAGGAGTATCAAGACACACATATGCCCCATGCATTTCATACCAAGGCACCTGAGAGTCTTCTCAGAGGCCTTAGACAATGGACTTCCAGAATGAGTTTGCTAAATAACGTGGGAGACAACTTAAATAATAACTCTGCCTGCTGCATTTGCAGGACAGGAGTCACTGCTTGGTCTTGAGCTCTGAGGATCTCCCACAGCAGGTGATACTCAGGTTTGCCAATCGTTGCTGGACTGTGCTGCTGTTCCCACAGGGAGATCACACCTCCAGCCGCCACCAAATAAAATATGTGCTTATATATTCCTTCCCCTTTTTGCTGTTTCTCCACCTTTACAGGCTGCTCCAAAGTAGAAAGACAAAATATATATCTATATGTATTCAGAACCCATAAAAAAACTCCACAAACACGTCACATTTTACTGTTTTTCAGTAGCACGTATTTAATTTCTTTCCTTTTTACAAGAATTACAGAGGATGAAGAGGCTGGGCTAAACTTTTACAGAGTGGAAAGTGCAGGGAAGAATCTCAAAACCTGAGATCCATGCTTGAGAGGCCTGGAGTCACAGAGCTGCAGGAACACTCATGTTGGAGGGGCTTTGGGAGGCCTCTAGTGCAACCTTGTGCTCCATGGAGTCAGGGCACTATCCATTCTGGTCTTGTAAACTTAAGTGTTGAGAAGTACACGGTGTTTCTGGGCAGACTGCTCCAATGCTTAATTAATCTCACAAATGATTCAATAATTAAGGAAATATCAAGTGGGAGATGTTGATATGTGATATCAGAGCAGCTGCTATGTGTGGCTAGACTCTTCAGGGAAACCATTCCAATCTTCCTACAGTGTGTTATTAACTCTTAGGCATGTGCACAGGGGTCAGATTTTAATGTATTTATAGTGCTAACTTGTCATTGGTACTGAATTATATTCATGATGTAGTTGGAAGGGATGTATTTCACATAAGCTTGTCCATTTTACCTGTAAGAGCTAAAGCCAGAAAGCTTTATTACTGTGTTGAGAAGTAATAAAGGTATGTAGTCCAACAGAGAAACTATTGGTATGCAACCCCCACATTTGTAGCTGTGTTTTCTCCAGAATCCCCCAGCCAGGAAAAATCAGGTTAAGCTAACATGTGGCTCCCAGACCTGTGCTTGCAGCCTGGACAGTAAATTAAACAACTCTGCCAGCATGCAGTACGTCTGCTTCATGCTGTATAAAAACACCAGGTTTTGTGAAAACTATTTTGTTTTGCTGGGGAAGATTGGAAGACTTGCATCAGGTTATTGGTGAAAATGGAAACACGGTGTTATGCAAAGGTTCTGCTCAAATCCAGAACAGAGTGAAAGAAGCCAAGCACAAGTTCCTTTTCTGTTTCCAGATCTTGAATTCTGTTCCTCTAGGACCCTTTTCTGCTAGTGGGGGAAGTCTTTCCAGACACTGGGGGAATACTCAAAATGTGAAGGCAACTGTGCAGGTGCTACATCATCACAGCCCCTCTTTCTTACTGCACTTAAACAATCCCTTGAAGGTAATGAGTTTTCCTTCCCATTTCTGTGATTTTTCTCTTCCCACTATCTCCCTTTTACTTTCTGTTGACAATTATCCTATTTGTTTTTAAGTTGAGAGTTTCTGATACCTACTGTTACTCTGAAAGCCTAAACAATTTATCCCGAGCTTCTCAAAAATTAAAAAAAAAAAAAAGTAAGGATGTATTATGTTCATTTTGTTGTATTTTGTTGGTTTTATTGTGGTTTTGGGGTTGGGCTTTTTTCCCAATTCTTAAGAGTGTCTTCTGAGCATTCACAGTCATTATGAAATGCAGGAAAATATGTATTATAAAGTACGTATTATAAAGTATGTATTATAAAGTTTTCTAATCCGGAAGGCAAACAAAAAGTATTCAAAGCTCAACTGCACTTAAACCTCATTATTTTTAAGCCGATCTCATGCTACTTTGTAGTCTGATTCACTGTATTTTAATGCCACGTACTGCAGTAACTAGCTAAAAAGTGCACTCTTCAGGGGTGTGGAAAAGCACATGCCAGCCAGATGTCGTCCCAGGCCAGAAAATGAAGTAGCACACACAGAGCAGGGAAAACAGGCTCCAGGTCTGAGCTGCCTGGTGCAGTGCCTGCTGGGCGCTGTGCCAGAAAACAGCCTGAAGCAGAAGTTTTCCCAGTTCTCACTCCTGTTCCCTCCTTTTTTCAACGTGTTTCTCTTTACAGATGAGGCTTTTGACCCACAGTCTAGCACTCAACTTGTTGTCTTTCCTGTGTCTTCTCCTCTTCCCCACATGCCAGATGGTTAGTATCAACAAGAGACCTTTTTAAGAAAAGGGATTTACTGAATACAACAGGAAGTAAAGGGAAATGACTTTCCAAAAGGTCAAGGGAGGAGAAATATTTATCAAGACAGAGTATTCCAGAGACTCTGTAAAGCCTAGAACAAGATTAATATTTTACACATCATGTTGCTAGATGAGAAGCCCAGTGATGCCTCCAAGCCCCCAAATCCCCCCAAAGTCAAGTGAAAGCCCAGTCAAAGACACTGATATGCTGTGGTATTGTAAAGATTTTGGGGTCATCACAGAAGGAAGCCTAGAACAAGATTAATATTTTACACATCATGTTGCTAGATGAGAAGCCCAGTGATGCCTCCAAGCCCCCAAATCCCCCCCAAAGTCAAGTGAAAGCCCAGTCAAAGACACTGATATGCTGTGGTATTGTAAAGATTTTGGGGTCATCACAGAAGGAAGGGACAGAGAATCAGCAGGGCTTGAGCACCACAGTCCAGGACTTCACTGCCTGAGTTAAGGAGCAGACGTGTTACTAGAAAAAACTATGTACTTGTATGCTAAAGCTGTGAGAGATCAGTCTGGTCCTTTTCTTAGGACTGGTCAGTAAGTTTAACTAGGATATGTCCAACCACATGGTTTTTGTGATCCTGGTTCTTTCTTGTGGCAGGGATTAATTTACCCTGTGTCCAGGCCAGTTCCATCAGAATTACCAGCTGTCCCAGTATCCCAGTTATGTCCTCTTTACCAGACAGAAACAGGAATTTGTCTGCTGGTCTCAGGTCTTCATCAGCTTCATCAAAGCATGAGCCCCAGCCATACTTTTGCCTGTGCTGTCCAACAGGCAAAAATCCCAGATGAATCACTGAAAATGTGGTGTCATGACTGGTTTATGTCAATCTAAACATGAGCTGCTGTCAAGAGGAGCAGCCCTGCCCTCCCCTGCCTGCTCCCATCACCTCTCCAGTGTCAATACTGGTGCATGTCTATGTGCAGTCAGCTGCACCACTGAGCTGGTTCAACCCACTCTATGGTCACATGATTATCAATGCCAAAATGCACTGAGGAGGGCCTGAAAGGAAAGCCTGGAGTGGACTGACAAATTTTGTTCCACCACCCTACACAATGACTGTGTGTGCTGAGTAAATCTGGTGCATCCTGATCCCATTATGACACTGTGCATAGTCTGGACAACCCCCTCAGCACTTGCACAAGTTGTTCAAAACACCCCACATGTGTCAGACATGAAAGACACTTGCTGTGAAGTCCATCTCTGTGTGACCACTAAGACCACTGAATATGCACTGACTGTACTGGACAAGTCTGTTCACTTGGTGGGAGGCCCTGGATGTGCCCACTGCTCCCTAGACACAGCAGGATCTCTCATTTATCTATGGGAAGGGCAGCTCCTCTAAGGACAACACCACTCCACCCATGATTCTGCCTGCAGCTTCCCAAATTTCCCACCTGTAGTTGACTCTGTCCATTCTCAGGGCTGTCATGAAAGCAATTGCTGTGGCATCAGGTGAGTCAGACACAGATGAGTCAGCTGTAAATGCTACTCAAGACAGGGAAGAGAGATGGGTTTGACTACAGAGGTGTTTAATCTGACAACAAAGCCTTCCATACATTTGCAATTTGATAAATATGACAAAAATGTGTAAGTAGGAGGGTCATTCATTGTTAGTACATAGCAAGCTGCCTCCATTTCAAGTTTTGAATCAAGATTTTCAGCAGAGCAATATTTGGCCTCAATCAAGGCATTTCTGAGTGCAGTGGTATGTGTACAGAGACTGTATCACTACACGTAAAACCCAGACAGCCCTGACAGACTGGCTTTAGTAAATCTTCCTGCTGTTGTTCAAGGAGGACTTGCCCCTAGCTCTCCTCTGCACCTCCCTGACAGGGCTTGCTGAGCCCATCACGGGGCTCACAGGAGGGAGTTTGCCACTTACATATAAAGAATCGTGATTGTTAGAAACTGGTAATTAAGTTGACTATATAGGGTCATCTAGTGACTTCTCTGGGAGCATTAACATCAGCAGAGCAGTTAGGAAGGAGGAGAAGAGTCATGACAGGGTTAGAAGGGAGGAGTCATGACTTGGGAAAAGCAACTTAAACTGAAGGAAGGGGACTTAATTAATTTATCAGAGCCCTCCAAACAGCTCAAAAAGTGGCCTGGCTTTCAGCTGACATAAGAGGTAGTAAGTGAATATAGTATAATCAACATTATTTGACTGGAAACTAAGTCTTTCCAAGTTTCATTAGGTTTATATGAAAAAAAAACCTTTTCGATTAATATTCCTGAGCAAAGAAAGAGTTGTGGATTCAAAGTTGATGCTATTTGCCATGGCAAGTTACATATAGACGCTAGTGAAATGACCTGAAGGTGGGGGAGAAGCAAACAACCTTTGGCCAAACGTGAAGCACGTGCACTGCACCAAGCACCATCCTTCCTTCCCTCAGTGTGTTCTGCATTCCCTCAGTTTCCATTTTATGAAAAGTCTGACTGAACTCAAGGTTCACAAGAAACATGGGAGTGAGTCCCAGCAAAGGATATTTTCCCCTTGTTTTCCTGTGCCGTATACAAGCAGGAGCAGTGAAAACAATGAAAAGCCAAGCTGCACCCTTTTGCCCTGCACAACTTCCTGAAATTTCTCCTGAGCCATACAAACTGGGCTACAGCAAAACACAGATCAAGGTTAAAATGGCATCTGCTAGTATGCTGTGGAATTTGGGAACAGTCACATTTTCACACCATCTGCATCTTTACGATAAATTACTTTGCGACCCAGGTGTATAATAAGACGTAAAGGGAAAATGTAAGACGAATGTCCTTCTAGCTTTCACCAGTCTCACCAGGGAAGCAACAGAAGTCTTGTTTTAAACTAAGGAAGGACAAAAAGCGCTACAAGCTGCACGGGAAATGGCCCAAACTGCAGGGGATTTGGACGAAAGGCTCTTAGGGCCGCAGGCGGGGGCCCAGCTGGGGATGGCAGGAGCAGCCGCTTTGTCGCTGTCCTAGGGGCGGCCGCCGACCTTGACCCACAGCAGCACCGGTGTCAGCGCCCACCAGACCGGCCCACCCGCTCGGATTAACCACTTCAAACCGGCTCTTGGGAATAAACCGCAGGAACTTTCCTGGAGGGGATTAGCGAGGGCCTGCAGTGCCTGCCCTGACCTGAACGCAGATCTGAGGGCATCCCTGGCATCGCAGCTGCAGCGAACAGCTGAGAAGGGGTCACGTCTTCGTCGGGCACCAACCAAAAACGTGGCAGACAGGACAGCAATCCACAGGGAGCAGTGCCAGCTGGAGGCTTTCATTCCCAACCCAGCTGTCACTGCCCGGCCTGAGGTCACCACGCTGCTGCCACTCACTTCTCCGGCCGCCCACCGACTGAACAAAAACGGGGAGCTGTGTCATGGGACGCGAGCACGTCCAGCGCTGCGGCAATGACAACCCACCGACAGAGGCCCAGAGGGAGCTGCGCCATCCCAGAGACGATGCCTGCCCACAGTCTGAGAAGTGTCCAAATCTGTTTTCACTATAAACCAGTTTTACAGTCTGGACTGGACTGGGACTCATAGCCATTTTATGTGGCCTACACAACCCGCTCTGCCTGCAGGAGATGCCAGTTGCTGCCACGAGTGGTTTGCAGCCTCAGAGCGACTGCAGATACCCAGAGACCAGGGCGAAGCCTGCTCGCTTCTTTCTGTGACTCTTCCCACAGCTGGCCAGATCACTCGGTGGTTTCTATGTCCCTTCCCTGCCTTGAGGCACTGTCAGCTTCTCCATACAGGCTGAACAGGCTTCACACACTTTCTCTGGAGTCTGGAGCAGCTTTATGAACCTCTGAGCCGTGCAAAGGTACAGGAAATGTCCTGCTGGCTGCTGCCACCACCCAGATGAGGGGTGACTGACTGTGAAGCCAGCCAAGTGGGAGGTGGTGGTGGCAACATCCAGAAGGAAGCCTGGGGAAGGGGAAAACCTTTCCACCAAACCTTGCAGCATCTCCACTGAAGACACCTTGTTTTCTCAGGTTTCCTGCTTCTGTCCTGCTGCCACCAGTCTGAATTCCACAAATTAAAAGTTGAAGTTCTTTTCAGGTGAATCTTGGAGAGTTAGGAACACAGCTCCTAAGAGCATAATTTCCCCAGCCCAGAACTGTACCTGGGCCTGCTGACACATCACTCCACTGCCATGGGACAGGAATATATTAGTGCACAACAGAAAAAGAAAACAGCATTGAAGAAAAACTGTGTAACAGAAGGACATTGCACTCAAAATAATGTTTGGGGTCATCCAAGGAAGATAGACAGGATAGCGGGCAGGTAGAGCATGTACAGCATACTCCTTATTACCCTCTTGTGATATTCAACAGTTTACAAAGGTACCAAACCAATGCCAGATTCAGACTGTCTCACCAGGATCCGACACGTTACAAACCACAAGGTGAAAAATCAAACACAATGGCCTCACCTTCTTGATAAAAATATGGGAGCGGTTTCTTTATATCTTATCCACCGATAAGGGAAGAGATACATGGTCTGGGACAGCAGAGCTGGAAACTGTTCCATAGGAAGTAATATAATCCAAAGTCCTATGTATTTTTAACCTGTTCAGCCCTGCCCCCTCATAAAGCAGGTATTTCAGTATGTGGCACTTGTGTTAATTAAATGCCTTCTTAAACACAAATGAAGAAAGCCACACTAAAGTCTCTCAAGACTCCAGATAAGATCTGCAGCTGGTATAAATAAGCGAAATGTCACTAAGGCCAGAGGAACGGCTCTGTTCCTCTGTCTCCTGCTGCTGCAATCCCTGAACTCGACCCTACATTTCCATGCTGCTCCAAGGAGTGGAGTGCAGGACGAAGCTGGCCGAGCTGCAGCTGGAGCCCTGGCCCTTCCCCAGGGACTCGGCGTGTCAGGCGGACGGGAGGGAAAAACCAGGGAGTGTCTGGCCGGGCTGGGAAGGGAGGCTTGAGTTCCTGTCATTTCCTCTGTGATTATTTCAAGATTTTTCAGTAAAAGTCTTTACAGGATGGGTTGGGCTGTTTTATCAGAGCCAGATTTTGGCAGACCAGTTTCCAGGGAGGTCCTTTTCACCCTGCAGCCCCTGGCCAGAGGCTGCAGACCTTACCTCTCCAAATCCGCACAGCCTGGCCCAACTGATGGGCAGATTCAGTCCTGCTGAGGGAGAGAGCAGGGACTGCCAACCCTCCTGCAGGAGGACAGGATTTTGATTTCATTTAAGAAATAACACTTAGACCTTGCCTGGTGACAGGCAGCAAAAATAAATCTCCAGGTCACTTGCTTGACAAGGGCAAAGTTAATCCTTCATAAGCAAGGAGAACATTTGAAACTTTCCAACCAGACTTTGCTTTCCCAATGTCTCTCCTTTTGGCCTCACATTTTAAGCAGAACAACAGCTAGCAACGCCAGCAGGAAACAACAGCTCCTTCCTGCTGCACGGCCCCAGCCATCCACACAGGGAACTTGCCTGCTCTGGGGCTGGGTTTGGGTGTCGGCCAGTGCTGACCAGCATCCCCTTCTGAATCAGAATCACACAATAGTTTGGGTTGAAAGAGACTGCTAAAGGTCATCTAGTCCAACCTACTGTCACTCTCCTGTTGCCATTAAAGTAAAAGTATTGGGAGAGAGATATTCCCAGCTGAATCCCAGTAAACAGCAGCAGAGCAGTAACTCTGTGGCACATGACATAGATAATGCTTTCTTGTTCAAATGTTTCTATATTCTCTGCACTTCACAAATGTGTTCCTACTGCCTGTAGCGACAGGACAAGGGGTGATTGTTTTAAACTAAAATGGTGTAGATTTAGACTAGATACAAGGAGGAAAAAAATTTTTACAATGAGGGTGGTAAAACACAGGAACAGGTTGTCCAGAGAAGTTGTGGATACCCCATCCCTGGAAGTGTTCAAGGCTGCATGGGCCTCTAAGCAACTTGGTCTAGTGAAAGGTGTCTCTATCCACAGCAAGGGGGTTGAAAATACATTACTTTTAAGGTCCCTTCCAACCCAAAACATTCTTTGATTCTGTGAGACAGCTTCTGTTAGGGGAAGGGAAGGTGCTGTGCCAAAGATTGTCTACAAGAGAGAGCATTTATTTGAAGAGAAATATAATAGTAAAGCAATTAAATCAGGATGGTACCAACTATTTTCAAAGAGAAAAAATTATTGAGTGGAGAACTCAAAATAGAGTCGGTTAGAGGTTTAGTCAGCATGAGGGAGGGAAGATGGAGAGATGACACAGAGTGACAGGACTACAGCACAGAAGAGGTTTTGAACATCTACACTGATTTTATTGTGCACATGCATTAGAGGTCCCTATGCAAGATATGTAAAACTATGTGTCCTGAGAGAAGAGAGCAGAGCTGACCCTTCCCCTTCTCCATGGTCTAGCTTTTGGAGTCCCACTGCTACATTTTACTGCTTTGCTGGATGCTCTTTATCCTGGCTCTTACAAAGCCCATGTGGGAGAGCAGCACTGGGCACTTTGGTGTTTTCTGGGCTTTCCCCCACCCAAGGGTGTACTGTTTGTGAGGATGCCAGAACTCCTCCTCCTGTTCCGTCCATAATCCACTACCTGAAGGGTCTGGCTCTTTGCCTGGGCAGCTGCAAAGAATTAGCTCAGCTGAGGTTCAGCACACAGGGAGGGAGCACAGACAAGGCTTCTTTTTTGCCGTTCAGTCCACTCAACCTTCAAGAAACATTGGAATTAAAAGTCCTAAGTACAAGTGTTGAAATTGTAAGGTCAGTGCTGCCTGTGGCAATCTTGTTTACACTGGTGCAGATTTGCATCACTTCAAAAGTGCCTTGAGAGGTCCTATTTTTTATTTTTGCTTTGCATCCCATCCTTGGGATGTCTTTGGTGGCTCATATTAACTTAAATGATTTCCCAATACTTATTGTGTCTTTTTTTCATTACAAAGGACTTTAGGTATTCTTGCAGAGGGTTAACCTGTTTATTTCAGATGGCTTTGCTCATTCTCAAGTACAACGGGTTTTCCCAGCATCGAGCTGAACAGTATTTTGTGTGCAAACTTCTCCTTTCTACTTCCTATTCTGGCTATACTGGTACTCAGAGATTTTAAGAATTTGTTTGGCCTTCAGAACTTCTGAAGTGTCCAAATGTTCAGGAGTTCCAGAAAAAAGAAAGCCAAATTATAAATCACTCCCTTCTGAAAAGTGAGCATTTCTAAATAACTTCTATAGTGTTAAAACATACCTGAAAAGGGCCTCAAAAAGCATCCCAGGCCACCATCTTCTCCCAGACAAGGTCAGCTATGCACTCTAGATATGTTAACCTCTTAGCTGGTTCCAGCAAAGATAATTACTTGCTGATGACCAAGTCAGAAAATGTTTCTCCCTGGACAAAGCAGTGGATTCTTTATTTCTTGCCCTGTTATTGCTTATTTTTAGTAGTTCTCATGTTTCATTTTCAGAGCTGACAGGAATTAGTTTGAGGTGAACTGGATTATTCCTGCATACAAAGGGATTTGATTTCATGTCTGGCAGAAGTGATATAAACTGGAAAAGGAAACCTACCTGCAAGTGGAGGGAAATACAACCTTTGTTACTTCTTCCACTGTCTTCTTCAATATTGATCGTCACGGACACCTCCATCTTCCTATTAGTCTTCTAGGGCTGATGCACAAATCTGCTTTGTGGTTTGCCCCTCTACCCACCCAGAATGGCATTAATTCAGGCACTCTTGTTCCCCTCCTGGAGTCTTCCCAGGGCTAATACCAATACAAACCTGGCTCTGGGGATCATCACCATTATTAACACCACAGAATAAAAGCAAGAGAAGATGTACAAGACAGTGAACAAGATGGGGAGACATGCATGTCCTTGTACTGTTACAGGAAAAGTTGTAGTATTCTCACTCCTACTTGCCATTCTCCTGGTGAATGCATCCACCCTGACACAAATAATCTACAAGCAGCAAACAAACCCCTTTGTAGCAGTCTGTCGCTTTACAGGAAATAAACAATGGCACAATTACTCACTAATATCTCATAGAAGTCATGCTAGTTGCTTCTGGTGAAGCTCCAGGCCTCCTTATCAAATTTGCCAGGCTGAAGTGTAGCTGAAAGTCTATAAACCAGTAAATAATTAGCTTTTAAGATTTCCTTCTTGCATGTCCTGGTGCCTCTTTTGCCCGCAACAGGGAATGGCTGAGCAGGAAATCACAGGATTTCTGTGGAGAACCTGTTTGCTCTTTGTGCCACCTTGATGTGCACTTTAAATCAATTTAACGCTTCCAAAACAATTAAGCATGTAAAAAATATTCAAGAGAGCAGGGTCTGGACATGCTGCAGACACCCCTCCAACTGGGCTCCTGCCATGGCAAGGAGGCAGTACCAGCCCCCCAACCACGTTTCTCTGGGTAGGTATTTTTGTAACACCTCTGCATCTTTATTCTTCTTTGCAGGAAGGTGCCAAGAGCTGACATTTGGGCCAAAGCTCCTGTCTGAAGCAACCAATGCTCTCTGACCCATTGCAGTCGAGTCCCATGAGGAAACACCACAAGATGCTCTCCTTCCTGAGAAACATCTGTCTTCTGCTCCCCTCTGTGGTTTAATTAAAGCATCTTAGCAATTTCTGCTCTTCAGTTTCACCTTGTAGGAACTCTGTCAGCTCCAAGATTTTGCCTTGGGAGTGCACCCATTTTGGGTGTTTGCCTGGGCATCAGGGCCTACCCCTCATTTATTTTTACCAGCTCAAACATGCTTTAACCCACAAAAACTCCTTAATGAAGCTGCACATTCTTAGCAAACCCAGCTCCTTCAAGACCATACTGGTACTTTATCATTCCAATCACCTTTTTTTCTAATAGGGCCCCAGTGCCTGCCTGCAAGCATGTTTGTTTACACAAGGGATGCTAGTCCTCTGCAGATTTCTTAATCCTAATTCAAAGCAGCCACTGCAAAGGTACAGCAGTGGGAGGTAGATGGGGTTTTGTACCTGGCAAACAGCTCATGTGCTTACGTGCACAAATGCTGTAGGTAACATGATCCTGTCAACCTGTGTGGGTCAGTAGTGATGGGATTATCACAGAGAGTAAAGCTAAAATGTGCCTAACGAGGGGCCATCATTGGTCATTGACACTTGGTCCACAGCTTGTCCCCACCACCACGGACACAGGGCAGCAAGTCACTACATGAGGTCCTACTTCTTTTGCAAAGGTTTCCCTTCCCTTCCCTCCCAGAAGCTGATCTGTAGCTGGGGCCTCTGGCAGGGAAGAAACAGCACAGGGTAGTGCTGATGCATTTGGGTACAGCTCTGCTGCTGTTTATTGGCACTCCTGCAATGGCCACTCTGCTTCCTCACACCTCTCTTTGCTTCCACACTACGTGAAAGTTGGGAGCAGGAGACACTCTCCTCCTGTGCAGCAGCAGAGCATCCATGAACACCAAGGAGATCTGAATCCCCTGGGGCAGGAGGAAAGCCGAGGCAGCTGCACTGCCTGTCCCTCCAAAGTTTCACCCACGCTCCACAGCTCCATGTATATAAATTAAAATTAACTCATTAAAGTAAATTAAACTTGTCTGAAACTATTCTCTGGCAGAGAATGGCCCACACCGTAACTATTGAAGTCTCAGCTTCTAAAGCAACATAGATTCACCCAGGCTGCCCACTGGGAAGTAAGCCTGGCACGTGCTAATTCCCAAACCTTAGCTCAGCCTCATCTGCCTTAGGCCAAAACCAGGCTAGGAACCACTGTGCTGGTATAGATGGTCTAGCTCCACTACACAAAAAAGCTCCCTGATGGTACTTAGTTTGACACAGGACAATTTTCTCAACCAAATTTACCTCCCTACTGGACTGTGTTGCCTACAGAGAGGAGGTCTGACCCTGAAATCAGTGACCCTGTTAGTTCACTGTCCTTAACAAACATTTCTATGGATGCATGTTATTTGTGGATTTTGCAGATCAAGCTGGGTCTTAAAAAATCCAGTTTAATCCATCACTGTGACCAAACTTCCCTTCCCCATAAGATACTGCTTTATATATAAAACAGCCCATCTAGAGCTCTCCCCATTTGGGACAAAGAGGTTTGCAGCTGAACTATAAAGCATGTTATTAACTTACACCTTGTCTGGGCTCTCCAGAAACCAGTCCCTGGGAGTGCAGACCTGCCACAGCAGATCTGAGAATGGCCCACCGTGCCCTGTGTTCCCCCAGGGCTCTGCTTCATCCTGTAGGCAGCTCCCCACACGTGTGACTTTGCTTGCAAAAGAGGGAGTATCAACCCCACAGAAAGCAGTTACCCATTAGGAAAGGCTGTTTTTAATTGAGGCATGATAAATCATTGCAAGTAAGTTACAAGTGTTGGTCAATGGATCTTATAGCAAAATCCTCTAAACAAGCTATTCCTCTTGTGTTTCAAAGGGTAGCACATACTTTCAAAGCACTGAATGCTGAGAAACGAATATACTGAAGTATAACCATGGGCTGCATTATTAAATACATTGGTAGTTATTTAATCAGTTACTATAAATCTCAAAAGATGTGCTTTAAAAGCCTGGGGAAAAAAAATAGCTGAAGAATGTAAGAAGGGCTGTCTTCACTGGTTTTTTTTACAGCTTACTTCAATACTAAAAAGACGCTGTCAGATCAGTATTAAACAACCTTTCTGTGTATTAGTGATTACACAGGTATAAAGATGAAGGGAATTAATGTCACCAAAACAGCACAAGTTCTCCATTGTCTCCACACAGCTTTCTGTCCCATGTGCTAATAGTGCTTTGCATAGGGCTGAGACGCTTTGCTGGAAAACTTCCGAGGGAATTTATTTTAATAAACAAGTTTAATTTTTAATAAGGATGCTAAGAAGTTTGGTAAATGTTGTGGGCAGGAAAACTGATGGCATGAAATCTGAGAAAAATAATATCTACACACACACACACACACACACACACACATATATATATATACCAAATACCCTCTGGTACTGCAGAGGGAGCAGAGCAGTGATTTTCAGGGGTGTTTGGGCAAACCCCCCAATTATTAAAAAAAGCACCAAATGACTAACACTGACTCACTCTCCTGGCATTATGTAGGTAGATTTCCTACTGTTATTTGTAGTTGTATTCTGGTCTGGTTAGGACATGTTGACAGTAGAGTGATTTGAAAAGTGTTAGCCTGCGGTCCAATAGTTCTTTTGTGCCATTCAGTGTCCTATATAATACAGATCTTTTAAAAAATTTCTTCATATAACTCAAAATTCAGCCACCAGTTTTCTTCTTGCAGTCCCCCATAATCCTCAGTCCCTATAATTTGGCTTGCTAGTAGTAGTGGAGTTCAATTTACAGGTTTCTTTCCCTGTTAGCTGTTGGGTTCTGTCTCTTCCTGGCTGCTTGCTTCAGGAAGGGCCTCTTCCTTATCCTGGCTGGGAACAGGAACTCTTGTGAGACACAGAGATTATGTTGTTTTGTCTTACAAATTCACAACCAAAGAACCAAGTTTCAGCACATTTTGTCTGGAAACAAGAGCTTTGGCCTGCATTTATAAAAGTGGTCAAGTACTTTAGGATCTATTTTTGTGCCTAAATTTTTAGAAGTAATTAGGTGCTTACACAGTTTTTAGGATCTGTGGCCCTCATCCAACATAAAAGAGCAGCTGTTTTGGCATTATAGGACATCCACTGTGCTCAAGAAGACTTAATAAAGAGCAATGGTATGTTTTGCTT
The DNA here is from genome assembly GCA_013398175.1 of Climacteris rufus. Classification (NCBI taxonomy): domain Eukaryota; kingdom Metazoa; phylum Chordata; class Aves; order Passeriformes; family Climacteridae; genus Climacteris; species Climacteris rufus. Next base: position 34,295 of record VZRZ01003383.1, on the reverse strand, counting down.
CATCTTAAAGAGCACGGTAAGATATTTATATGAGAAGTAATTAATTGATTAAAACAGAGGTAAATATAGGTAACTTTATGTTAAAGTACAACATTATAGAGAGAATTTTATCTGAACAGAATACAGAGAAAGGACACCAGAGCTGTGCCTAGACTTAGGGGAACTGGATGCTCTGACCTGTGTGGTACCTGGCCAAAGGTACCTTTTGGCCAGCATGTCTGGGCTTCCTTCTCTGGGGAGCCAGGAGAGAGGGAAAGGGGACATTTAGAGCATATACATCTCATTGACTGAGTGAAATACTAGAACTAGAAAAGGGAAAGTGCTTAGGAGTTCCATATATATATATATATCGGTACAACAGGCCAATGAGGGAAAAAACAGTGAAATGGAAAGCAAGCCTGTTACAAATGGCAGATTTAGAAGAGCAGAGGAGGCCACCCTGCAAAATCCCTGTCAATAGGTATTGTTGAGATTTAGGATCCCAAACACAACTGCATGGTTGAGAGGGTAATGAGGATGTTTGACGTTTTTTAGACAGGACTGAAAAATTGCTAGAGACATAAACCACTGTGCTTCAGAGCCCAGTCCCACACTAAATGTTCAGAGGTAGAATTCAATAATATTTGATATTTGTCCTCTAAGGAGCTTCTTAAACCTTCTGCTGAAGCAGCTGGCACTGACTGCCCTAAAAAAAAAATACTGCAATCCATGCATTGGGTTGGATTTTAATGTCCATTTGAGATTACATGAACTGCTGTGAATTAACTGACCAAATCCTGATCCAATATTTAAGTTAAACAATATTCCAGATAAAAAGGCAGGAAGAACAGCCTCTTTTCTGTCAAAAAGACTGGTGGACTACAGCATCAGGGGGATATCATCCTGCTAGATACAGATGCCAGATACAGATGTGGAAACCTTGTGTTTTCATCTGCACAAAGCTCATCTAGCCCAATACATCTTTAAATGACAAAAGGCCTATTTGCTCTGCCACAGTAAGGACAAACAGGATTCATGGATTGACCGATTTAATTAAGCATCATGGCTTCAAATAGGTGCTTTTCTGTGTTTGGGAATCAGTTTCAAGGTCATTTAGCAACTGGCCATGTCACAGAAGAAAAGGAGTTCAGTCCAAAAGCAGGGAAGGCAGTATCTTTCTCTTGGCAGTAGATTAACAAAGAAAATGTTGATACAAGGCAATGACACACTGTCATTATATACATAGTATTTGGATATGGAAAGTGCAATGCTGTTATCAGGACCCCCTGGCACCATCATTTTAGAAATCTAGGTGAATTAAGGTCATGTAGCCACAGAGAGGAAAGGCCAGGGCAAAATGTATTGACAATAAAATATGTTTAGTAGATTGTGGGTAATTTCAGCTGAGTCACTTGGACAATAATGGAGTAAATCCCAGCATTGTGAAGACCAATCCCACCTACATATTTTGGAATTATTCCAGTTTGCTTAGCACTTTCCACAAGGCATTTAGCAGGGATGCCCTTTCAACATTTTGCTACATGAATCTTCTGCTTGTGTGGTTTCAGTCAGTTCCCAGAACATAAATTTTAAGTCTCAGATTTATGCTACAGTTTGTTTCCTTGGGGTTTTCATGCAAGATTTAATAATTACAGTGATATTTAAGACTGTAAAAATCTGTGAGTCTTTAGGAGAAATTCAAGTCTTTACAACTTACAACAGTCATATTACTTCCATGGCTTATAAACTTACTTCCTCTAACTTCCAGTTCTACTGCCCAGAGGGTAAAACACTAGGGTTAATTTAAAACTTTTGCTTTACTGCATGCTAACTTGCACAATTTGAGAAGGTCTAGCTACATGTGTTGCTGGGTGATGAGTCCTGCCATAATTTAGCTCTGTATTGTATGTCTGACCATATTAATCAACATGTCTTGTTTACATTCTGTTGGAGAAGAGTTCTCATGTAAAGCCTTTATAACTCAATTGTCTGTCAGATGAGATTCATTTGATCCTCATCTTGGAAACAGAACCTCCACATAAATTAGATCTACTTGGGTACTAATGAAATTATAATAAATGGTGGCATGCAGTTTCTCTCATTTTCTTTGTAACGATAAATGTCATAGAAAAATAAGCTTTTAGGTGATTGCTTGTACTCACAGTTGACTATAGTACGAGAAAGAGCTTAACTTTATTTTTTTTTAGCAAGCTTGAAACAAAACTTGAGGTAGTTCTATCTCACCTTGTCTTACAGTACCTGAAATGTTTGTCTCCTCCCCTGTCCAGTATGACAAGATACAGCTGTTTAGTAGATTGTATTTCCATGTTTGTTGAATTTTTAAACTCTCCTTTAAGGGACTTTAAGGGACACCACCACCCTGCCCCACAAGGCTTCTGGTCTTCAGTGCTGTTTGTAGGAATTGCTTTATTCCAGGCACAAGTACGGACAAAACCAGGACACGCCCCATGGCATGGAAACCAGCAAGGAGGGACAGAGAACAAGACAGAAGTCTGCAGGCTGGTATTGCCACCACAGTCATCACATCATCACACTGGAGGATGACTTCTGCTCTGCCAGATAATTCCCTGAAGCATCCAAAGCATGGGACACTGTGATCCACCCCTCCACGAACAGCATGGACATCTTGCTACTCGTACTCTCCCTGTATCCAAATCTCTGGGGCTTGAGCATCTATTTCAGTGTGGGAATGCTTCTGGGAAAAGTTCGGCTTTCCATTTGCTCCATCTGATGATATCTTAGATTGAAAGGGTTTGGAAAAGATTTTCCTTCTAACCATATTGAACAGTTCAGGGTGTGGGAAGGGTGGAGAAAATGTACAAAACAAACACATTTTTCTCATAGGATTTCTTACTTTGATCCTACTTTAAAGACTCCCTAATAAATAATTCTTGCATCCAAACAGTGCCAGGGTGTTTCAAAAGGAGAAGCTGAATTTTTTCCTTATGCAATAGCAATTGAATGCCCTTTTTTGAATATACTTCATCAATGCACGCTGATACCTTACCATATGTGTCAATCAGACACTCCCCAAGGTATATATGTCAGAGCCAGGGAAGAGGAATGTGCCTTTGCAGTCACACAACCAGCGAATCACTTTGGGTTTGTGTCTCACTCTGAAGCGCATGTTCAAACTATTACTGTAAAACAGAGGTTCCTGGGAAGTAAAGTAGCATCCTAAGAGTACATGGCAACAGATCCATTTTTTTATACCAACCTAAGAGTTTGAACAAATCCAGGCTGAAGAGTTCAAAGATTTGCTAGACCAGAGTAATCTACCAGGTGAACAAGGCCAAGGCATTTCCATTTCTGCAGTTAACCCCATCCTGGAGGAAAGAGGTTAATATAGCACCTGGCTTCCCTGGACTTAACTAATCCCAAAAGACCTCTTTCACCTTGCTTGGTGAGGGCCTAACAAAAGAAGACATAAACTTGCACATCTGGCTGCACAGTGGGATGCCTTAATTACTCCACTTCTTCACCCTCTCTTATGCAGAAGAGTGTTCACAATGCCAGCACAGGGACCCACAAACTCCATGTGTCACTGTATTTATCTTGTTTAGGAGATCAAAAACCTGACAGCAAATAAAGCAGATAATCCGGACATTCAACAAATTCCTGTTCCACGTGAAAAGTCAGCTTTCAGCTCTTGACTCCCGACTGCTGCTCCTACATAATGCTTGCCAACTGGGCTTCTACCAGCAGCTACCTGTTGGGATGGCACCTTTTCTTTTTTTCTGTCCATTGCCATATGGAGAGGACTTCCATGGACACTAGCCATTTCAAACCAGGCTTAAAACTGGTTTGTGCTGCCAGAATTGGGCAAAATTTGTTTACAGGAGTTAAAAATTGGCCCCAGTATCTTCATAACTGAGCCACTTCCTGCAATGATGATCTTCTCCAAAGCAA
>VZRZ01003383.1:439-30338 GCA_013398175.1 Climacteris rufus | reverse complement strand
AAAAAAAAAAAAAAAGGCTAAGATAGAACGTCTATAGAGACTAAGCAGACCTTGGTTTCAGTGATATTTATAAGGCTGATGTCTTGGAAGGAAAAAAGCCACTCTGTCAGAAACATTTATGTCTTTTTTTTTTCCCCAGAAGGGTGACTTTCAGTACAAACCTGTACAGTTCAGGAAATTCAGATACTTGGGGTCTAACTCATGATAGCAGCTCAAGCTCCACATAAGCTCTTGAGAATTACCAGGCTGTGAGTTCTGCTATGCTCTGCTTCCTTTTTCTAATCATTTCCCCAATCTTAAAATTACAGGTCAGTTGACTGCTGCCAGACTTGTCTTGCACTATTTCTGAAAGCTTTTATTTGTAACAAATCACCAGTGAAGAGCAACTGCTGCCTCCTTTAATGGGCCTCAGTATATTTCATTCCTGATAAGATAGGATGATTATAAACTTCTGCAGCTCTCAGGACTGAGGGAACAACCAACCTTTATTTACTTCATAGATCCTGACAATTACTGGTGCAGCTACACTGGAAAGTTCGTCAGAGGCCTTAATTAGGTTTCCTTACAGCTGTGCATCCTCATCCCCATGAGAGCAATCTGCCCACAACTCTGTCACCCCAGGCTCTGTGAACTGATGAGTTTTCACAAGCAAATTCATTCCTCAGCAAGAAACCTCCAGGTGAAGGTGCTTTGGGGACAGCAGCACTGGGGACATTCCTCTTCACTGCAGAGCTGTCACTTGCTCTGACTGGAGACTCCCTCTCACCCATGAGATCTCTGGAACTCTGCATGGTTCTCTGTATTGCTAAAACCCCTCTCTTGTAGCCAATACCTCTCTGTTCAAAACTCCTAGACCTACCATAACAAAGCACAGAGAGAAGTGCATTATGCTGACCTGATTTACACAGAAACTTCAGCTGAGGTGTTTCATGTCCTGTCCTAGGGTAAGTTGTTGCTGTAAGAAACAACCCCAGTGCAGTAAAAGCCTTTGTGAAAACTGACCCAACTCTGCTATGAGCAAGTATAAAAATACAAGCCACAAGGAGAGCAAGCAAATAACAGCAGAGGGGGGGGGGGACAGACACACCAACTGGTAAGAGGACAAATTATCTGAATCAAAACTGAGGCAAAAAAATCTCCCTTCTGCAGCCTCCCCTAAGGAGCTATCCGTGTACCAGCAATCTCTATACCCAAAGGCCTAATCTTGAAAATGCTGCCTTCCAGTTCTCTCTGCATAGGATAAGGAAAAGAAAAAATATACAAGCACATTTACATCCAAAAGCTTATGAGCTTCAGAGCTGTCTCCCAAATCCTTGCAGAATAATGTTCCTTTTCTAGGCCTTACCCTAGCTGCTAAACCAGAATAACTCATGGATGGAAAAGGGAAAAATAAAAAAAGAAGACCAAAATATTCCTCCTGTTGTGATAGCAGCCTGCGTAACAGACCCTCTGTACAGCTGAAAAGATGTGTACAAATGGGCAATCTACAATCAGTCATACAACCATACCAAAAGCTACATCTCCTGTTGTTATGATCTCAAAGGCTGTCAGACTGGGGAAAGCACAAGACATCACACCGATCTCTGATCAGTTCCCAGCTGATGAAGACAGGGCAGTGAGTGTTCCAGCCACCCTCCACTGAGGCTAAATCAAAGAGCAATGAAGTTCCTTTATGGAGGAAGATGGTTGGACACAGCAGAAATCACTGCCCAAGTACAGCAGGTAGGAAATTTGCAATAGAAGGAGGAGCTTGGAGACAACGTGTTGAGCTACATTAGCCTTTGTGAAAGAAACTGCAGGCCAGCAGAGTAAGCAACTCCAGTTTTGATCAGGAAGGAAGCTGAGGCTCTTTGAAACATCAGCTTAGCTAGAAATGAAAGACTGGGCATGGTGACTAAGTACTAATTTTAGTATGCTACATTAATAGATACTATGATACATAGATATCAATAAGTTTATTCTGCTCCTAGAACAACCTGGGTAACTGCTGCAGCCAGGAGAAAGCACTGTGACTGCACTGAAACGCTGTAAATGCTAGCACAGAAAAGCAGTCCTTTCCTGATGTATTATCAGGCCTAAAAATGATATCACAAACTCCTCTGCAGATACTAAACAGCCTGTAAAATCAAGATAAGGTATTTTCCTAAAATACAGACTGCAGTTGAAAGGGAAATTACTGACTTAATGGAGAAGTTAGTAAAGAAGATTCTACAGATTATATTGTTTGGGAAGTAAGAATAAAATCATACTTGTACCTCCTGATCTTAACATTTATGATCAAAGTAGGCATCTTGTCAAAACAAGTATTTTGTTTACTCCTTTAGTTTTTCTTTGAGAAAATATGCATAAAAGCCAGTTGATCTACACTGTGCCTAAGGGGCTGTTTTGCAAAAGACATGAATGGGAAGAGATGCATCCTCTCCCCCCAGCATGGCAAGGGGCAATAGTGCTTAAAAGGAGAGGAGTTACTCAACCTGATATAGTTATTGGGAGTATAAGCCTAATTTGGCAATACAGTTAATAAAAATGAAGTAATCAGATAATAGTTTGTACCTCATACAATTATTAACACATATTTGGGTGGGGGATTTTTGGTTTTGTTTATTTTTGTTTATCTCATTACCTTGCTTGTATTTGCTTGTGGATGGCTTTCTGTTGGGCAAATTGCCCTAGAGTTCAATAATCTAATTATGTTGCCAGTGTTGCATCCGTGTGGATCAGGACATAGCTTCACAGTCATGATTTAAAACAGAAGTGATGTTTTAAATCACTGAAGGGGGTGCCTATACCTATTGCATCAGTTCCCAGCCACAATTACTTGTTTTCTTCCATCTGCACTAGTCTGCAGACACTATACAACCACAGATCTGGCTGAAAAAAAACACAACCCTGCAAATAAAGTGAGTCCTTTTCAATCAGAACAGAGTAAGAGACACAAGAGCTCCAGAGTCAGTACAATACTAGTCATGTGTGTCTGTGTAGTGGGGAAATGATGGGCAGTACCTGCAGACAGATTGTGCATATAAAAAGCAATATCCAGGAAAGGAAACAGTGCATGGAAGAAATCAGCATTCCAAAGACTGTATGGCAGCCACAGTAAGTGTAGAATACACAAAAGACATTCTTTTGCACAGCTGGTTAATTTCTAAGATTTCATATAATCGGTTAACATCCTGCACATTCTCTGCATCAAGAAAAGCTTGAGAGATTTCTTGTTTCCTCGTTTAATTTTCTTTTCTCTAAGCACTAGAAAATAAATTATCAGTTTGCAGTGCCAAAAGGCAGTTTCTTTTCATCGTGAATGCACAACCCACTACTTGCATGGTAGGGTGAGAGACTGTCTTACACATTACAGCTCTGCTCCTACAACACTTGGAGGTAGTCCTGGACTTCTGCATGTGTATGGCTTGTGCATAGTGCCTGAGTGAGTTCATTAATCTTTAATGAATAGTCCAACTTGCCAGAGTACTTAGCAGGCCAAATTCCATCTTGTTTTTTATTTCATTCTAGTGTAAAAATTCTTGGAGTCACCAGAGGGCATAATTACAGAGTGCTTTATAAGTTCCATATAACTGATGCTCTAAGAAAGTAGATTTTGGGAAAAGTGCCTGCTATTAGTCATGGGAGTCCCTGGAGACTGTGACATTCACAGGACAAGGGAGTATTTCTGTTTGTCCTTTCTTCAGGCTCAGCACAGTACCACACATACTCTGCATTGCTGCAAATACTTCAAAGACAGATTCCATTGAAAATAGTTTAACTGAATTATAAGCAGATCCAAATCAGAAAATCAGCAATGGAGCAATTAAAAATGTGTTTCATCTTCAGCCATCTCTTCCTTTCCCCGTCTTCCTCATACATCTTCTTTTAGCTGAATTCATTGTGATGAATCTAAGAGACTATGACAACCTAAAAGAAATTGAAATCTTACATACCGTATTTCATTTGACTTCAGAGATTTTATTTCTATTCAACACTTTTTTTTTTTCTTCTCGATTGTGGCTTTGCCTCACACTGTGTTTCATCAGCAAAGAAAAATAATTTACCTTCCTTCACCCAAAGGGTTTTAAAAATGAGGAGTCAGTCTCCTATCGGTAGCATGCAGCCACCTAGCTCTGCTTGCCAGCAGGGAGTCTGTTCAGCTAATTCCCACACCTCTTCATGAGCTGTTGCTGCCAGACCTGCAGCTATGTTAAGAATAAAGCAGTTCCTTTCCAAACACGTTTTCAAGGACTTGTATATTTTTGTACAGTATCAGACTTTGCATTATGACATCCCTTCCACTGATTATTGATAGATTAATTTGAACTCTATTCATGCTTATCTGGAAATATAATTTCACACGCAAGGACAGAATGTGGCAATAGCCAGAGCTCGGAGCTGGCTCCTAAACACATCTAGGAAAGTATTTTAGATGGAATTAAACAATTCATTTTTTAAAAGGCAGGAGTTAACTGCTGCAACACTGAGTAAGGATTGCTGCAAGCCAGCAGCTCTGCTACATCTGCTAGTCTTACCTGCCCCCTCCCTCCCTCCCGTAAATGCAAGACGCTACTTTTCAGTTATGTCATAAATTGTGTAATACTAAACTTTTGCATTCACAGAATCCTTATTGCACTGATGAACTCAGTCCATTGTGAGCACTGACCATTGTGTCTCCTGTCTCCTACATATACAAACCCACTGTGTATTTTAGGGAAAAGCATATACACACCTACTAGGAAGCAGCAGCAGAACAGGATGCGAAGCATCGATCTGGATTCAGTTTTTTACAATGTGTTGCTCTTGTACCTCAGCAATGTCAGTTCTTATACGTGCTCAGTGCACACATTTCAATCCACACACTTATCAGGCCTGTGCATTTCTTTATTATATAAAAACATTACAATATAGCTAGCAGTCTTCTGGAAACTGTTACTGCATTATTCGCTGAGCAGTAATTCAGATGCTTAGCAAAACTAACAGGATAATTTACTTCAAGTCACTGGATTTGTTTGAGCATTTTTCCCTTTCTCATATTTTGCTTCATTTCATTAGATAATTTAGAAGTAAATCTGTGAATGATGTTTCCCCAGCAGCTACATCAGACCTGGAACTGTAAAATTTTCAAACACTGACATTAAGCTGTGCAGCCACAAGGAGCCTTTTGTTGATATTTTAAGGTAGGTAGGGTTAATGAAAGACAACGACCACACACTTCACTCAAATTATGAATGACAACATTTTGTTCTCAGGAATGGCTGATTTTGCTAAGGAGATTTGATTTTGAATTCATTTACATTAGCTATTTATCTATGCAAACCACACAAGTGAAGTCCTGTGCCTTTTGAAGAGCTTCACCCAGTACTTTGCAAAATACCCTGAAAAACTGTACTCAGAAAAACTTTCTTTCTTAATCTCTGTGTGAAGCCTTTCCCCATCCTCTTCATGGAGAGTAAAACGAAGCACAAAGACTTCACTGGACAAAGGAAAGGTACTTCCCCTCCTCACCTCCAATAGTACTATGCAGATTCTCAAATGTCAGTCTGGATTATTTTTCACACAGCATCAGCTATGGTCATGAGATGGTTCTTCCAGGGCAAATAATTATTAAAAATAGGAGACATGAGACAAGATGGTCAGTGCTCACAATGGACTGATTTCACCAGTGCAACAAGTTTCCTGTGAATGCAAAACTTTAGTATTAGCTCAGTGGAGGACTGGAAAAATCTTGGGAATTAAATCTGTCAAGGTTTGCTAAATGCACAAACTCCACATTCAGCTCAGGATGTGAAAACTGCTGGAAGCTGGGACAGCAGTACAAGAAGAAGCATTTATACCTGCTCTTTTAGGCTGTCATCAAGGCACCCACTTAGTGTCTGCTGCAGACAAGACTGGGATCAGCCAGGCAGATCTCAGCCAGGCCCAGCACGACTATTCTTCTTCCACGTTCTGGCTGCTGCTCTGTGAAATGGTCATAATCCTCAGGAGCTTTCATGCAGAGAGGTACCTTGATAGAAACTGCTATTTTGCTATAAATGTTGTCACAGCAAGTACCACAGTCTAAAACTGCTCTGGGTCAATAAGCCTAAAATAAGCAACACCATTAATCTCTGAAGAACTAGGAAGACAGAAAAGTGCTGGTAAGGCACATGTTATGCTTAGCTGTGTTTGCATCTGGAGGTCTCAGTAAGTGTGAGACTTTGTATCAGGCCAGAAAAATTATGATATTTGTGTCCTTTGAATGACTTTGAGTTCTACATGTCAAAACATGGTGAAATTTATTTCTTTAGGCAGCAAGTCACCAAAGACTCGTGTTCTCAGATGTGTCATAGCTGTTTAGCTAACTTTGCAAATTGATGTACCTCTTTTACTCTGGAGTTTGCACTTCTGCTTATGGTGTGGTATCTGGAGACATTAGGTATTTTCAGGCAGTTGCAGTGAGCAATCTGAAGAAGTATTTGACTAGACCCATAGCCGACTTCCAAGGAGAGGCATCACATCTTCCTGATACTATTACAGCCCAAGAAGATGAATGATTATTAACATACAGCATAATGTAAACAAACAAACCTAAACTTGCATCATATTATTAGCAGTTAGTGAAATCTGAAATTCAACTTAAAATCTGGCCCATCAGAGAAATTCAGTATTCAGCAAACATTGCTACTTTTGTGTGAATCTAAAGATTTTATTTTTGTCTTTTGGAAGACGTGAGTCTCTTTTTTCTGTCCAAAGCTTCATTTTGAATGGCCACACCGTACAGCTGGAGTGAAGTTTGTAGACCCATCAACAAGTAACTCTTACACATCAGAAGGGCGCTGGATCACGATGAGGTGCCAAAGCACACACCAGTCACCCCCCAAACTGAACTAAAACCAAGGCTGAAGCTCAGCTCAGCCCCTGCTCCCAGGAAGCTGCTGCCTCACGCTTCTCCTGGAGAAACAGCACAAGAGGGCGCCTGATGCCTCCAAATTCTCAAGTCCGACTTCCACATAGTGACTTTTCTGCAATAATGTCATATTTGCAATGGCATGACAAAGCCCTGAGCAACGCCATAGCTGCATATGGTTTAGCTTCAGTTTTGCTAACCTACTGAAAGCATTTAAGAATATTTTCACCATCTATTAAATAAAGACTGGATTCTCTGTTAACAATTTCATGTTTTCTAAAGAAAAGTCTGTGAATTTTTTTTGGAGGGGGGCAGGGGGGAAATCCTGCCATATGTAAGATTTAAATGTTAGGAAGCAGGACAAACATCTCCAGACAAGAAGACAAAAGCCAAAAAGGCTAAATAATTTAATGTCAAATTTAGTCTGGCAACCACCCAGACCATGGACTTCAGCAGACTGCTTGTTGGTTAGAACAGAAGCCACTTCCTCTGCAGCAACAGGCCTATCAACACTATTGTCTGCTTCCTGGGGCTGGGCTTGGGGTGTTTCAGTGCCCTGGGTGGGAGCTCCAAGATGCACAACGTTTTCATGTGGAGCCAAGGGACTGAAAAACAGACCCACAGACCGCCACCGGTGCCCCCTGTGGGAAATTCTCCCAAGCATACCTCGTTAAGAAATGAATTGAGGTATTTTTTTTTCCCTGCCCTGGCTCCGGGCACTCTGACAGCTCCATTCAGCAGAGGGCAGGAAAAGCTCTGCCCAGGGCTCTTCTACAGCTGGAGATGACTCATGCTGGAAGAGACCCTTTGAGACAGATTTAAGTTTTCCCAAATTCATTTCAGCACTGATTTCTACCACTTTAAAGCTCCCTGCATAATTGCAGCTCACACAGCAGAGCCTGGCCTGGTGCACAGACCTCACCAAGGAACAGCCCAGGCTTCTCCCTAGGGGTGCAGAGCCACCTGCTCCCTCCTGGAAGCCACATTCCTCCCTCTCCTGCAGCAACATCCCCGAGGACAAACTGCTCCATCCATGCTGCCTTCTTGGGACAGGCAGGAGAACCAGAGAAACAAATCCTGCTGCTCTTCTGAGCATGAAAGGAGCACCAGGCAAATAGGATTCTCTCAGTGCTTTCCTCCCATGAGCAGAGCTGCCCGGCCAGAAGAGCAGGGACATGTTTGAAGCTCCTGTTGCTGCTTTTCATTGCTTTGTTTGCTTAGAGATAAACATATTCCCTACCCTTGCCTTCTCTACAGCCCCACAGAAGCTATGGAGGCACACACAGAGCTACACAGGCTCCAGGGGCTCACTCTCTCTAGGTGAAGACAGACAGTCCTGGAATTAACTTCCTACTGACGATGGCACGAGGAAGGGACTTCTCCTGCTGCCTCTGCTTCCCACTTCCATCAAGGGGAGGCTCAGAAAAGGGACCTTCCATTTGGATTTCAGCCATCAGAGCAGGAGCAAGGTCTTCTTGCAGGGGCACAAGAAAGCCTTTCTTGGGTTCAGGCAGCTCACAGCACTGTGCTCCCCCGCAGCGGTGTGCGAGCATGACATCATTATGCTAACAAATGAGACAGGAAGTGCAACCAAGCAGAAAAAAAACACAGAAAGTGTCTGAAGTTCTGCCAAGAATGCTAACCATGGCACGAAGCAGAATATGAGTAAAGAGGTTTGGTTCATCTACCTTCTTCCAGTTTTAGTAATCTCTAGTGTCACTTGTAACAGTAGGTAGTAAAAAAAAAAAAAAAAAGCCCAGGTCCTTGGAGAGAAAGGGGCCTTTTCTTCTTTTTCCGAGGTGATGGTGACCTTCTACTGTCTTACCCCAGTCCACAAATTTCAATACTCTGACACCAGTCTAATGATCCAGATGAACTGGCTGGGATTTTTAAGCCTACCCTCCCTTCCTGCCCTCCCCCCAAGTTATACTAATGCATTACCAATGGTCTTGGTAAGAATTTCTTTCATGTGTCTTTTTACTGTGTGGATTCTTTTATTTTCCAGAAAATTGCAGCTGCCCAAGTCTGAGATGAGGCTTCTTTACAGTCACCCCAAGTCACCCATCTATTTCATCTTGTGTTAAATGTGCAGTGCCATCTGAACCTGGTGTGTAAGACTTCTCTTCATTAGTCCTAGAAATTTCTAACCAGATCCTAGAAGCTCACAGCCAGCCGTATTTGTGTCCCCTACCTGCCTTTGTGTCAAGCAGCTGACAAACAGAGGCAGTGCTTCTCTTGGCAATGGGGAAGCAAAGCCTTCAACAACCATGGCTTTCCACAGTTACAGATGTGGGCATAACTTACTAACTCATTACAGGATTCATGAAAACTCATGATAGTACAGAGCTCATTATAGCATTTGTGAAACCATAAAGCTAATCTGAGTGCCAACTGCTGCCAAAACAGGAGATTCCTGCTCCTGTTTCCCTTGCACTGGCACTTATTTGATTCTGTAGCAAGCCATTCACAGAGCTACAACGGCATCAAACATCTACCTGAAGAAAAGTGAGGTTTCTCCTGCTGACCCATCTCACTGCAAGTTCAGTTGCCTGACAGCACTAGTATGCAGATGGACTGGGAAGGGAAGGAAGTTCACAAGTCCTTTATGATACAGAATCTGTACAGTATAATACAAACTATTGCACCCTTAACAGCATACCATTCCCCTCAAAAGCTTGTTCATAAACTGCCATTTTCTACAACATCAAGAATCCCACACAGAAACTAAACGAAATACAAGCAGGTGCTACTGTTATTCTGATAAGATTTTTCAGTTCCCTGCTGTTACATCATCTATGTTTATTTGAAAAATACAGTAATACAAAATACAGTAATTCCCCTTATAATTCAACATCAGCTATCTTAAAAAACCTGCAGGTATTAAAAATATAATTAATCTCCTTGACCTTCAGAAAACTTTATTTAATAATCCTGTTTAACATTCATACAGCTGAAATATGAAAATACCAGTGAAGATGTAGCAAATGATAGATTAATTCAGCCCTAGCTTTTAAATGGGCTTCTGTACAAAATACACCCAGAAATCAGAGACTTTCCAAAAAAATCCCAATCTTAAATAGGATTCAGCGGTCTTCAAATAACCACTACTCTTATCAGCAGTCTGCCATCAAACTAAGTCAGCCTGCTTTCTCTCATTTATACTCCCCCTACAGATGAAGGCAGAGAATCTGACCCTCTAGAAACAAGAGCCATGTACAGCTGTGACAATGACATTACTCCTGAGTGCAGTCACCCGTGGTGTGAGATACAGACCCCAAATTTACCTCCCTTAATTTTGTAACCATGCTCCCCCATTGTAAAGGCTTTCAAAAGAAACGAAACAACAAGGGAAAGAATAACAACTCCTGATTTAGAACCCACAGCAAATAATTCTTTGCCTTGGTTGCAATAGGGGTACATGAATGAATGAATTTGCTGCTTTTGACAGCAGCAGGAACTGGGTTGTCTCACCTGTTCCCAGGGCTGTTCTACTTCTTCGTACCAGGTGCAGAAACAAAAACCAAGAATTTCTGTTTCTTCAGATAACTGAAAATTCTCACTGGTTCAAAGCTTCACAATTAGAAGTTTAACTGTTTTTGTTCAGTCACCTCTATAGAAAGGTAAAGTCAGTACAAATAGGGCTGTGCTGTCCAAAGGCAGAGTGCAATCTTCCAACCTGTAGGGATCTCTTACCATATTCTTCACTAATGCCCAGTGGCACATCAAGGATGTGATAAACACAGGCCACATCTGGAACACAGTCACCTAAGTGAATTTATGAATTCCTGCTGCTTTAAGGACAGTATTTACAATTGCAGCTTTCCCCTGGATGACAACACCCACGTAAGGAGCCTTCCAGTGTACAATGGGACCCCACAAAAGAAACAGAGATGGACTTTCTACAAGGGCATGTAGTGACAGGACAAGGGGGAATGGCTTCAATCTGCAAGAGGGCAGGTTTAGATTAGCTATCAGGAAGGAACAGTTTACTCTGAAAGTGGTGAGACACTGGAACAGGTTGTCCAGAGAAACTGTGGATGTTCCATCCCTGAAGTGTGCAAGGCCAGCTTGGATGGGGCACTGAGTAATGTGGTCTAGGGGCAAGTGTCTCTGCCCATGGCAGGGGGATTAGAACCAGATGATCCTTAAGGTCCCTTTCAATTCAGACCTTTCTATGAGAAGAGGAACACTACCTGACTAAACCATTCCCCTTGTGTCTAACATCCACTGGAAAGGTCGAAGGAAAACATCCATCTGCAACAAATTCTTTAAAAAGTATGAAAAAGAGCTACAGTGAAATGAGCACAAGTCTGAAGACTTTGTGCCCCAATATCCCACACAGTGTAATCCTGTGGAGCAGCAATTATAGCCTGAGTTATTGAGGCCAGGATGGATGCAGAGAGCAGGTCGGGAAATGTTCCCTGCTGAGACCAATACAATTTAGTCTCAACAAAGAACTCAAAAGTACTCCAACTGCAGACTGAGCCAGCCCCAGATTGTGTACTTTCAACAGAACAGGCTGAACAGGACCATGCAAGCACAGAAATACACTATTATCTACCAATATAACTGTGTGCTCATAGAAGCACAAAGGTTTTTACCTTTAAGCAGCTACTTACCCTTGAACACAATTCACAAAAGCACTGGGCCACTTCAGCAATACTGTACAATTAATGACTGATACAGCTGTACATTCACTGACATTTTTTGGCAGCTATAGCCACATCATGAGACTGGTCATTTATTGTTTCATGGAGACACTGAAGACACACAGAAAGGATTATTTGCCCTGAACTTGTAAATGGGTGTGCCCTTCCAAAAACACTGGAAAAGGAGACTTTATTGTGCCAGCCAGGAAGAGACTACCCCCAAAACATGGGGGTGGCCTAGGTGCTCTCCCACCCACAGGGTCAGCAAGAGGAGAATTCATTACTGGCCAGAGAACGAAGCTGCAGCGCCTGGCTACAGCACACAGGAGCTCCACATGAAAAAGCAAATCTCATCCCGAGGGAACTTCTGTTTACTTGAATGCCTTCCCTATAATCCCATTTTATGGGCCACATGTTTTGGGAATGCTGCACAGTCAGGAGACTGGCAGAGACTGAAGGGAAGAGATGCCTTTCAGAGAACTGCAGAAAAGCAGGACACAACCTCAAACACTCTCACGGCAGCCTTCTGCTTAGCTACATCTGTATTATCATAACAAATATTTTGGTCTTAAATGGGTACTGAACTCCAGCAAAAAATATAAAATATTGCTTTTTTAAAGCAAGAAAACCATAATATAAGGGGTTTAAAATCCATATTGAAACACTTTTCCTGTTTGAAAATTAAAAATGAAATATAGCACCTCAGCTTTTGAAAAAATAAGATCCAAGATGATAATGTAGGTTAAACACACACACATAAAAAGGAAGGTAAGAGTGAACAGGTTTTACCATTTTTTACTTGGTAATTCTTTATGGTTAAATCCATTAGCTTGCAGATGGAACAACACAACTTTGGCAGGAAGCATGGGGAGAGATTCAGAAAGACTAATCATTATATTTCTGGTGGGGTAGTAGATCTAAATACCCCACATTTCTTTCTTTCTGCAGTAAAGACTGAGCAGGGGTGAATCAGTGTCAGGGAAAATTCACCCTGCTTCATACCCTGGAACTCCCACAAGCAAGATAGCAAATACTGGCACGGCTGCACACAAACAACTTTCAGGTTGAAAGTATGTCAATTATCAATTGATTTACATACCTGATAAATACTCTCAGCTACT
This sequence comes from Climacteris rufus, assembly GCA_013398175.1. Lineage (NCBI taxonomy): Eukaryota > Metazoa > Chordata > Aves > Passeriformes > Climacteridae > Climacteris > Climacteris rufus. The sequence continues at coordinate 17,697 of VZRZ01003383.1, read as the reverse complement.
TTTACCAACACAAACCCTTTGTTCTCTAGCCAGGAAGCCTAATGTTTTAATCCCAGTTCCCCAGCTTTTTGGTAAGAGCAGAGTGCTCAGTACCTGGTAGGACCAAGCACTTGCTAAGCTGCTGTGGTTCCTTTGCATTAGTATTTTCCATACAGTACTTTGAAATAGAAACGAGGCAGAAAATACAGTGACTTATAATCCTGAAGAACAATGAGCATTTCTGTGAGCTGGTTTTCTACACAGGATGTGGGGTGGGCCTTCTTGAGCTTGTGTAATCTGTCTGGAAGTCCAAAAACCACACTCTGAAAACATGCTTTTCCTTTAACAAACAGTCATACACATACACAGTGTAACAGCAGTTTACACATTTGTCATTCACCATTAGGGAAAATTTTCATTAACATGATTTTTTCAAGCATTTTTTCTGTCAAATTAGGCACACAGACCCTACCTAATTAAAACATATGGCCCTTTTTAGTCCAGCAAGAACTGAATTTAGGGATGGAAAATTCAGTTATTTTTTTAAATGAAGTGAGAAGTACTTCTGAGGCTGTTTTAGATGCCAGTTCACTTCCTAGGATCGTTAGTGCCCAGAGACAAAAACTCAAAGACACTGGAAAAATTTTCATGGAATGTGCTGGGAAGGACTATCTTATGAAGTGGCTTTTCTAGATGCTCTGACACCAGGTTTAACAACTTCAGGCAGCCCTTTGAAGTCCCTTATTTCAGACATTCTTCTAAGATCAACTCTCCCTTTCCTCCAAACAGCCAGAGGACAGTCCACCAAAAGCAATTGTTTGCTGTCCAAGGACCGGGCAATGTACAGCAGAGGTTAAAACACAAGAGAAATGGCTTTGTCCAGAGCTCTCCCTCTAGCACTGCAGGGTAAAAAGACAGCAGATCTGAAATCACTTTTGGAAAAAGAGCACACAGCAGTATTGCACTGTTTGACACTATTCCACATCCAGAGAGTTTAGCTCCCAACTGAAGTTGATCTACCTGAAAATTTGACTACCACCCCCTCCCTGCACCCCCTCCTGTTTGCCTCTTGGAGCTGCAAGACCTGCTTTATCAAGAACAATTACTGAAGAAGTAGAGTTCATACAAATTCTCTTAGTTTGTCTTCACAGTAAGTGTGCCAATCTTATATTTGACACTGAAACTCAGTACTGTAACAAACTGCTACGAATACTTCTCTTCTACGAGGAAAGCAGCTAGCTGTATGAAGTAGGTATGTATGTCAAAATACTCGGTATCAATTTACTACTGTAACTTCCAGGATGACATGTTTTTAATTCCTAGTGAAACTAGATAGTAATTTGAAGCTCTGTCCTATTTCCAGTGCTCACAGTTTTTAGAGTTAACATTTTCAAAGCTACGGCAAGTAGCTTTTCTTTCTTTCTGTGGGAAATCAGAAAGAATGGGAATTAAGACTGAGCAACTGGGAAAAACCCATGAATACTCATGGGTATTTCAGTATACTGAAATATCAGTACATTTCAGTATACTGAAATTCATTTTTGCAAACAATCAGGTCTCAAGTGGCTAGAAAACATCAAGAAATCTTTCCCCCACTTTCATATGTTAATTAAGATTAGCATATTATACTCATTTAGGCAAATTATGAAGGAATAAATCCTCAGCAATGTTCGACACAGCAGTTCCTACCACACCCTATGATATTTTGACAATTACCACACAATGTGAGCCAGAAACTATTACATTCAGCACAGAACTGGTTGGCTGCTGTCTTCATCTCCAGCAAGTTCCTGCCTGAGAACATGCACTACACAAAAACAGCTCCTGCAGCCATGGAGGGGAGAGCTGCAAGGAAATCCCAAACCCCAGCAGGAAGCAACGTCTCTGTGATTCAACATGTTGAGTCTTTTCCTCTGAGAAAGCAGAGTAAAAAGCACAGTATTAATGGCACAGAAAAAATCCTTATCCTGTCTGCATTACAGATCCTGGAACCACTGGAGTTTTGAGTGACTGAGCCTGTCTCCCTCTTCAGATTTCAAGAACTCTTCCTTTAGTACTTCATCTAGGGTAGTTTGAGAAAAGAGAAAGAATTGTTAAATGTTGCAAAACAATTGCATTTCACCTCCATCAGCTATGCAAGAAGAGAAAAAACATTTCTGGATGGATGAAGTAGTTTTGATCCTTTTATTTGAAAAAGAAACCTAAACCACCCCACAAAAAAGTGTAATATGATTACACCATAGTCTGTCACTGCAGTGGAAGTAAAGCAACATATCTCAGTGAAGGCTTTCAGTGTGCTGGGGTAACTGCTGTAAACCTCCACGAGGTTACAGACACTGGATAGAAGGAAGGTACAAGCCATTTTCTAGGCAAAATAACAATAAAATACCACAAGAGTTTTGTTAACATCACAAGCCACATAAGAGAATTAAATTCCATTCTGCTCCCTGCTGTTCCCATCTGGTTTTAATTTGCTAGAGAAGACTGAAGCCTGTGTTCAAAAAACAGACTGAGTTGTAAACATTAGCCTCTGCCAGCATTACGAGTAACTCATGAGGTACTGGAGTTACCATGGAGAGGCAAAGTGGAGGGGGTAGGAAAGGTCGATGAAAAAACAGGTTTTGCTCTGCCATTAAGCTCATTCTTTTTATTGCATTATTTTAATCCATGAAATGAAAGTGAGAAGTGTTTGATGCTCAGAAGACACACACTTGCAGAAAATCCAGTTCTACTCATCTGTGTTTTGCAACATTATGAAATCAAGCAGAGGAAAGTTGAGAAAAGTCAGAACAGACTGCCTGGGCTACTGGACACCCTTGTTTTATATGGCTTGTAATTATAGCCTGCGTACTGTTGCCTAATTTATTTCTTGTCACGTTATCAGTGAAAGATCCCCGGTTCATTTCCCACAGGAATAGTTCTGTTAAATTGTGACTAAATAATAAGACTACAGCTAAAAGCATCTCATGGTAATATTTAACAATACGCCTTTAACAAGACCTTGCCCCATCTCTGCCTTAACTTCCTATGTAACAAAATTCCTCAGGCCAATAGTTTCTAGTTACCTGTGCACCTGACAAGAGCCACTGATGTGCTTTGGAAATCCACTCACGTGGTTTAAACAGTAGTGCAAAAAAAGGAGAAAGGTGTTTCTGCAGCATATGGTCCTGGAGAGATTCTGTTTCACATAACACAAAATCTCTACCTCTATTTTGACTAATCTTTGATCCACTCTCAGCCCCAACTCAAAAATTAAATTCAAGGGTAGGAAGAAGCGATCTCCTTATTAAACACACCAATCCTTTGCTCACAGCATAGTCCCACAAATGATCAACAACTGAGGGGATGGAGCACTATGCTGTGGTATCAGAACAGCCCACAGGACTGGTGAAGAGCAACCAGAGAGAGCATCTCAGCCATGACTGCCTCTGGCACCCACAGCAGGGCCCAACACAACACTTCCTAGTTTGGGCACATTAAGGAGCTGTCAGTGTTTCAAAATGAAGTTGAACTCCAGTCATCTTGATCAACATAGCCCTACTGCTAGTCACTTTTTACTTAGCTGGGTTACTGCCCAACTAGTTACACAAGTTTTCCAACCACCTACACCACCTCCATGACTCCTCCTCCAGCCCACAGGCCAAGCTAACAACCCCACCAGCTGTCTGAGTGCTGTTTTTATCTATCCCATGATTCCAGATCAGGGAGACTTCTGCACTGCCTCCTTGATGACAGGTGTCATTAGCTAACAGACATTAACTTTCAGCAGGTTCTCATGTAAGGCTTCCTGTTCTTTCACTATGTCTAAAAACAGCTCCCTTCACCACAGACCCTACTCGTATTCTTGGATTAGCTCATCGCACTTTTCTGCTCTCACCTCAATTTCCCCACCTCCTTTCTTCTAGCTTTCAGTGCAGTCTTCCTACCAGGAAGTCCTTAATTTCATCTTAATGCACCCCCCTTAGCCTTACTGTGTATATCAATCTACCACTTGCATCCTATTATTGATACTTCAACACCACCAAAAAGCTGTAGCCACGTGGTTTCTTCTTCCTTTCTGCTCAGATGTTGCTGCAATTAGAAGTACACACCAGTAATACAAGCTTATAGACAGATGAAGACTTTACCCAGGTCTTCTATGTCTAGCTAATGTTATTCTCAGCCTCCAAAGGATACACGAAAACAGGCTACATTATACACAGCTAAATCACATCTGCTTCACACATGGAATCACATGTGCTTCACACACGTATAATCTGATCAAGAACCAGGAATTGTGAAAGGCTCGTTTTGAAACACAAGCTTCTTAAACCACACCCACCCCTAGCCTTCCCCACCACATGGACACACCCTTTTCCCATGACAGGTTCACAACTCGGACAAGGTTTCTTGGCGAGTTCTCAAATAAACAGCAAAAAGGCTTTGGTCTAAAGCATAAAACGAAGAACTGGAGCATGATTCCCCTTCAGCCCCCAATCTGCTATCTGTAACTTCATCAAGAACAGCAGGAGATGGCACCAGCCCTGCTTATGTTCAGACCTTTCAATACCCACAAAGGACCTGCCTGTGGTGTGCAGACCCTACTGTCTGAAAGCAATGTATGTTGACTTCAGCCCATCCTTCATGTGATTCACCACTTCAGCTTATATTTATATACTTTTTAACAACAAAGGCTTCTTTTTATCTTTAGATAGGGATACTCCTAACAATATTCAACTAGCTAAGTGTTCATACAGTTTTTAGTTTATTATTCATTTTATATTAAATAAATGTCAGAAAAAAGGGAATCCCCTGGACCGAACTGCAGAGAAAACTGTGCAAGTCCATAGAATTACTAATGCAGAAGTTTAACTAGCAGCAAAATTCTTGATTTTTATTTGCAAATTAAAAACACATTTGAAGCCAAATGGAATGGCTTAACTTTCTCACTAGTCCAGTAACCGGTCTACTAAGTCTTTTCAACTGAATGAGTGTAATTCAGATATCAGGGGATTAAGATCTGACTGCCTGTGCCTAATTAGTGATGCAAGAGGTTGCAAGTCTCTGTAAGCAGACACTCAATTTTTTTCCAGAATTCAAGATTTTGAGAATTGTGTTCTCAGTTGATATCCTCTCATACATAGTTTGTTTCCCAAGGCAGCTAATACTAGCACAAAATTTTTGCTTCAGCCGGAAGAATCAAAATAATCAGCAAGATCTGTTCAGTTTTCTAAAATCCTAACTTTAAATGAAACAAAACCCTAGAGCAAACTGCAAACCAATATGCCCCAAGAGAGCATGACCACCATTGCTAAATAAGTGGAAAACACATAATGGAAAATACACAGAGGACTGAAGAAAAAGCACAGTTCTACATAGTAGTGGCATTTCTGTGTATCTGCTGGGGGAGCATGCTAGGACAAGCCTGCTGTTTCTATCCTGGCTCCACACATGGGGACACTTCTGCATGCCAAAGCTCGTATTTATGTGCTGCTTGCCTGAGTGATTCCAAGCCTGTTCTGCACATGCTTCACAGTGCCAAAAAGCTCTGCACTTCTAGGTGGATTGCTCCAGACTGATTTTTGTCAGGAAAAGTGATTACTTTAATGAAGGTATGTGCACATTGATGGCAAACATAATGAGATGCACACAGTAGGCCCAGACACTTTTCTTCCCAAAGTTAACACCTGCGTACTGCTGCCAATACTCACACAACAGGAAAGTAAGTAATTGTATTGTCTTACACAATTTTTACAGTACCAGTAACCAGGACCATATGCATTTTTTGCCTCTCCCCCTTAGGAGAAAATCCAAGGCGCTGTTATGGCTTTTTTTATGCCTCTATGGATCAAAGTAACAAATACACCCTGAACTGCCAAGTGAAGCAGTTCGGTATAGCTCAAACTGGACAAGAACTGTTACCAAGTTATCCTATTCCTATGCTCTATAGCATGGAAATGTACAAACTTCTACACATAGGACTAATTTGTAGCCGTTGTACAAGAGAAGTAGCAGCTGATGTGAAGACAGTAATGGTTATTACCTAAATATATTAATGTTATAATGACTGTGGGGAACTGGAGTATTCAGTTTCACTGACCTCTCATGTTAGTCAGTCATGCCTGTGCATCGCATCGAAGTTCCCATCAGAGCAACTGGAGAACTAATTCTAGTTACAAGCTTTAGTAGCCATGTTTTGGGGACTATTCATATACAACTATCAAGTAAGCTGCAGACTTGTTTCAGCTGAGAGTCTTGATGCCTTCTGTGTTGGTTCAAAAGGGAGAATCCTGTCACAGTGCTGCAATGCAACTCCAGTAGCTGTACGACCCCTTCACAAAGCAGGTTAGAAAATGTACTGACCTTGTTCAATTGGAACTGATAAACCAACTCAGGGCTTGCTATTTTTCTTCTCCTCATTAAGGTACCCAAGGTTCCTGGGGGAGGGGAAGACAGGAAACAAGCACTCTTCCTGCTCCCCCAACCTAAAAATAACGGAGACAGTCTTGCTGCAACATTTAAGCCACACAAGCACTCCCTAAAGCCTGAAATATTTATACTCTGGACAAACAGTCACAGAACTCTTGCGTTTTGCCCAATATCTTTTTATCATTATCCAAACAGATCAGGAGATTGTGGCAGAAAAGTTTACTTTTCTGAGGGTAGACATGAGCCTGTTGCCAGCTGTGTTGTTAAACTACAGCTTTCTTCCAGCCAGTGAGTTAAGCTGTAACTACAAACTCCAAGCCTATTCTGATTTGTGAACTTCGAGCACCTCTTGCTTCATCTTGAAAAATCTGCAGGTTTAGCAGAGCTTCTCTTTCACATTAGAAAACAAAGGAAACAAACACCTCTGTATTAAAGCTGGGTATAATGTTCTGGAAAAAAACTGAGGTTAAACAGAATGAGAAAATTGCTAGGAAGAAACATTGCATATTACAAAATAGTTAGAAAAACTTATCTATAAACACGGAAATTCAATTCCTATTAATTGACCACTGTAAAACACAAGACTGATTATGCTATTCAGATAAATTTAAGTGATACAGAGCATTTGCAGGACTTTGGAGGCATGCATGCTCACATTCCTTACTGCGGTTCTTCTGCATTTAAAAAGGCTTCTGATTTGGTTGTTAGAACAACTTCTCTCTCAAAAAGCTACAAAAGGAGATTGGGCATGAACATCTAGCTCCAAAACACGATTCAAAGTAAAACACATCTAGTTAAAGATAAGCACCTTCCTTTTCTGTACTGCTCCTTCTTGAGCAATCTTCCTCATTCTTCAGCCAGCTTCCACGATTTCTTCATGTACTTCTCACAGTCTGTTCACCGCTTGTAGAAAACCTATGAGCTGATTTTGGCAAAGTCTGTTTGGCAGGTGAAAATTTAGGGATAAAATTGTCATTCTTTGAGCTAACCTTCAGTCCTTCTTTTGACATTTAGAAATAACTATTTCATTCAGATATAGCAAAACTGCCTTCAGTTTTGAGACAGTCCTTAAGTTTGAGAACAAGAAAGCTTTAATACATTTTACATGCTATGTTGTTAGCTCATACACACTACCATCTGACCATGACATAAGAGTATACCTAGCTGTGCACATGTGGAAAGCTAGGGAACGAGATAACAATGGAAAGACTTTCTACTTTCACAGAAAGAAGTCTCCCAGTCACCCTCTCCACCCTGAGACTCCAAAGCTTACTCCAATTTCACATATGGGCAGGAAACCAAAGTATACCACATGGCCAAAGATCCGTAGTAGTTCAGATTTGAGTTCCCAATAGGAAGGAAGTTATAGCTAAATACAAGTCCACTCTGTGCTTCCCTCCACGAGCTCCAGAGGATGAATGGAAAAAAGCTAGGCTTTCCTGTTGCACAACAGCTAGGAATCATGTGATGGAGGATGAAGCATAACTGCTTGAAATAGGGATGTTACTCACATGCAAATCCCCTCTCAACTGGTCTTTCAGAATTCCACAGTTGCATACAATACCTCAGTTTTTGTAATTTCTATGATCACTACATTACAGACATACATAGCCTTGAGCTACTTAAAAGCTGTACACTGTTCAAGAACTACAGGTTAGGCCTGCTTATTTTCCAACCAAGGCAGACAGATTTCAGTCAGGTTTCCTTCTTACAGCCCATCCTGTTGCTGCAGCTAGGAGCAACCCCTCTACTGAAGATGTACTCAAATTTAGGCTTTTTTCAGTCCCCGTTTTGCTAAATATTAAGCGAACAGCAGCTTAGAAAACCTACAAATGCTGATGAAAATACTCTTTCAGCAACTATTCTCTGGTTAACATCAGGAATACACCCTTTGTTTTAACCTGCCCCTCTAAAGAGCTGCAGTTACCAGCAGAGGCCTCCATCATCCTCACTTTGGTCATCTGTAATCATAAGCACAGTCATTCACATATACTGGTATTTTGTGCTTTCACTGTTTTAGCTTCCCTGTGCTGAAACACAGATACTTTAAACAGGCTACATGGAACTTGGGTATATACCGTGTATATACTTTCCATTTACAGAATTTCAATTCTTATTTTTCCCTGGAACAGACAGAAAGACCAGGAGCCCCCTTCAAACATTTCCAGTTGATCATCAAAACTAATGATGACTAATGAGTTTCAGAAAGGTATCACATGTCAGACATGCTACTGCTTAATGGGACTCAAAAATACATATTAAAATAAATGCTTACATTAGACTCGTGTAAGGGAAAAGCAAATGAGCTTAATGAACCATCTCATCTTTATTTATAATGTGACAAACAGAGCAAGATTTCAGCTTATGAACTACAGAAAAAGCATTTCTAAGCAGTAAAAAACCCTCTGCTTCATGCCAGTGCCAACTGGGCACATCCAAAATTCAGATTCAACCAAGAATCTTAGAGACTCACAAAGAAAAACAAGGTCTACTGAATGTGCTCTTTGGACACCCAGTTCAATTTTTTCCCTCTTTGCTGATCTATTTCTATAATAGGGACTGATGATGCAGAAGGATAACACCAATTCTAAAACAATACTCGTTCTTGCATCATTTAAGAAAAACCCACTACATAAACTGTTACTTCAGACATCCCCTACAGACTTGGGATTTGAAATGTGATCCAAGACTGCAACATAGTATTTCTAGAAAGGTGCAACAGATGTTCTACACATTAATACATACATCCAAAACGGAATGTAGAGTTTCCTTTTACTGAGTGCAATCCATACATAAATGTTGCACAACACCATTCAAGCAAAAAGAATAGGCACCCAGAACAAGACACTTTGTTCAAAAAATATGTGGGCTACAGGGAAAAAAAAATTCTAAGCTTTATGCAGCATCTACAGACACACACAAGCACCCTTCAGCAAGTCACTTCTATACAGGAAGAGCATTCGTAGACAGCTCAATCCCTCCTGCGATATGCTATCTACAAAATACATTGGAAGGATGAGAGGATCAATCACAGGAGAAATTTGAAACATAAGCCTATACATCTGATCAGATGAGATAAGGCAGAGCCATTACACTGAACAGAATATTCTTGCTAGGTTACAGAATTATGTGGAATTGAAGGGGTTTGTTTGAAATGAGGAAACAGTTCTATAGCCCATTTCAGTGTCATTATTAATATTAAAGGACATGTTTAAGCAAACATACAAAAGGTATCACACCCTTCAAACAGATTACCCTGCTCTGCCAACTGTAGGATGAGGTTAAAGCAGGTCCAATGCTAAGTTCCCCTCCTTCCTATAAGCAGAAACACTTGGCCTGCAAGGCAAAATTTATAAAGCTGCTCTTCTTGGTTTCTGTTAACTACTTCAATTTGCTTAAATGGGAACAGGATTATTAAGTAGTCATACCACTGAAAAAAAAGACAAGACAAACCAATTTAGCTAACAGCTGCACTTATCAGGCCACTAATATTTGTGGCACACAATCTGTAGAAAAGTGTGGAGTAAGAGCTTGCCTGTTCTAGAGAAAGAAAAACCAGAAGACCCTGCACTGTCAACTCTTAGAAGTAGAGCAGGCTTAGCTACAGCCTTCAGGCTAGTCCCAATAATGCTTTGAAATTATGATTCCCTCCCATCAATTAGGTCTACACCAGCAATTGCAGGGTCCCAGGAGTGTCTTGGAAGAGTTCTAAGACACACAGAACGCAGTACATTGCTTTTGCACTGTATAATTCATTTTATAGCAGCATGATTTTTTTCTTCCTGTTCATAGTGCTTTCCCCAGGCTGAAATAACCCTGGCTACCAGTTTTAAGAGACAAACAAAAATCAAGTCTAAATGTTTCATAGGTATTACTTTTTGACCCAAATTACATAATACATATTCTCTGAAGTAGTCTTTCAATATTGGAATTCCCTCTCCAGCACAGGAGTATGTTAACACCCATAGGTAGTGTCTTTATTTCAGGTCTAGGCTGAAGTAAGCAATGTTAGACACAGAGAGAAAAAGCCTTAAAATACTGCTTCTACTTGCCTACAGAACCCAGCTCCATTTTCATGGAATTTTCCAATGTTAGTGAAAATTTAAAGGTGGCATACAGTAGTGTCACACAATTACAGTAAGTGGGTTACTGCAACTCAGTAGCAGATTTAGCAAACCTGCTATGTTCAAGATTCACCAGCAGAGATCCCATTTAAAGTGTTCCAGCTCTCAACTCTTCTTGTACTCACTTGAACATAGCAAAGCAGGTGCTTTGACACTGGGCATCAAGACTCCTATTAAAGTTTGGCTAGACTGTCAAGCACCACAGACCTAGAATCAGAGAGTATGCCAAGTTGGGAGGGACCCACCAGGATCACGGAGTCCAAGTGCTGGCCAAGAGAATTACACCACGTGCCCACGAGCACTGTCCAAATGCTTCTTGAACTCCAACAGGCTTGGTGCTGTGACCACTTCCCTGGGGGAACCCATTCCCGTGCTCAACCACCACCCAGGTGAAAAACTTTTTCCTGGTATCCACCTTAAACTTTGCCTGACTCAGCTTCTTGCCATTTCCTCGAGTCCTGTCACTAGTCACAAGAGAGAAGAGACCTGTATCTTTTTTTGTTGGTACCTACAGTCAAGTACTCAGAAGCCCACTACCACTGTTTCCTAGTTATCCATCATCTCCCCTTCCCAACAGAAGTCAGTGCAGTTCAATTTTACTATCTCTGAAGAGGACACACTCAAGTCCAAAAATGACTGCTAGCTGAGCCCAGACATTGTGGCTCCTGCATGAAGGATAGCCTTTCCTATGACTATGCAGAGATAGGGAACCAGAAGTGCTTCTCAGAAACAGTTTAAAAATAGGATCTGACAACTGCCCAGCATGCCTTTATAAGCTTATGAGCTTGTTCCAGCACATGTATGCTGGGGTAATGGAGCAGAGATTTGGACATGAATTCAAAGTAGAACCACTCTGATAAAAGCAATTATTTCATTTTATGAAGAGTAGTCTTCTAAATCAGGATATTTGTGACAATGACATTTAGTAACATGTTCTCAAAATTCTCTAAGTAGAAGGCCCATAGTTGTTCTGGATGGAATTTGAGGCAGCTTACCATGCTGAACAGATAAGACCACACTGCACAATCTATCACCAGCCTGACAAATTGGGCCACAAACACCGTGGCCCAAAAGGAAGCAGCACAACCGTCACAGAGTTTAGCACTTAACCAGGGAATAAAGCTGCTAAAAGACCTCTTAGGCTAGAGATTAAATTACTATCTCGGTATCATGACCAGCTATAATCTCTCAGTCTTTTAAGGGATTGCTCTGTCTGCACTGATGAAGTGGCACATTTCTGCACCTCCAATTTTTCTTACCTTATTTCACTAAAGTTTGGGGAATCACATGACAGTCCTCAAACCTACTAAGTACAGGCAAGAACATGGAAGGAGAGAGTTTAGCACAAGAACTGGATGCTATGCTTGTTTCCCAGCTAGCTCTTCAGCTTAAGTTCTTGTGCCCTCCACACTAGTTCTGACACACTATCTGCCACATAAGCCAGTTTTGGACTTGTATTTGGTTGGTCTATAGCAGCTGTACTAGCACTGATCGAGCAGCTATCAATACATACACATGACAGCCATCCAGACAGAAGGACAGATATGAATTTCTGTAGCTAACATACTAAAAACTGAACTCCACCAAAGGAAGCTTCATTAGTTACCAATCTACTGGTAAATCCATTATTATAACCAGTGATACTCAGTGTCAAAACAGTACCCATTCTTAGCACATCTTTCTGCTGACAGACTTTATAGAACAGTTTGGTTTGGAAGGGATCTTCAAGATTATCTACCCCTCTATAATGGGCACAGACAATTTCCACTAGAGCAGGTTGCTCAGGGCTCCATCCAACCTGCCCTTGAGCACTTTCAGCAGTGGGACATCCACAACTTCTCTGAACAACCTGTTCTGCTGCCTCACTACCCTCTAAGCATCCCTCCCCAACATCCCATCTAAATCTCTCATATTTCAGTTTAAACCCACTTCCCCTTGTCCTATCACTATGTGCCCACATAAAAAGTCACTCTGTTTTTCGCAAGCCCCCTTTAAACACAGGAGGGCTGCAAGGAGGTCTCCCCAAGAGCCTTCTCTTTTCCACATTGAAAAACCCCAGCTCAGTCTGTTGAGTAGTTCTGAGTCTTAACAGACCACACTGAGAGGACTACAGCAGTCTTGAAAAGCTAGACCTTTGAAGAGACACGATATATTGCTGCAATCAAGCTGCAGCATTTCTACTTTTGAGTGAGATCTACTGCATGACTGTGTCACATGAACAAACTCAGAGATGGAGCTGTCACAGTAAGAAGTTTCAGTGGGGTTTCTTTTGTCTAATGCTTAACAAGAGCAAAAATACAGCAGCTAAGTTTGCTTTGTTTCTGAGCTTACAAGAAACACAGACTCTTGTTTTCTGTGACAGGACCACCTTCAGCTGTACTTTTGGGATGCTAGAGTCTCCAGTTCAGTAACTTCCCAACTCTGGCACAGTCCAAGTCTCCAAATTGGCGCTATTTTCCCCCATTTTCTTCCTAAAGAGCCTCAAAAAGCACAATTGTGCATATACTACTCAGGAACCATTCAATCACTGGTTATTGTCATCATCTTCATCAAAGAACTGCTACTAGCAGTGTTTCAGGGCTAGTGCTGCCTTATAAACATGTCTGAGCACTACCACACTCACAAAAGTAGCTACATGGAACTTAATACTGCTCTCCAAAGCAACCAGTAGTTCATCAGAAAGACTCTATTTCAAATAACAAGGTCATGCTAGAAGGAGAAAACAAACCACTGCCCCACTTCACTATCCAAAGGTCACAGCACTGAGCTGAACCTGGTGCAAATTCCCACTAATCCCAGGATTAGGAGGCCACACAACAGCTTTAAACTTGCTCCTTTAAGTGAGGAATTCAACTGTTAAGAATTATAGAACCAGCCAATTGTAGAACCTATTTCCCAGCTAAAGCAAAACTTTACTTAAAGCAAAAGCTAAAGCAAAACTTACTAGCCTCAACTTTTTCAAAAAAATCATTATAACCCAAAGCCTGAAGGGGTGTGCAAAGAAGTTCTTGTCCTGCTGCTGTTCAAGCACTGAACACAGTCTTTCCACATCCAGGTGGATTAACTGATCAGTTGTCAGTCACTAGACCTCCTTTACTACATGCAAATAATGCAAATTCATTTGACTAGTGACCACTGGGACCCACAGGTACCACTTTTTATGATTATCTAAGAACTCATCCTGTAGGCATAATTCTTCATTGAATACCCTAGCTATTAGATTATCAGCCACTTCTGGAAGAAGCAAACTTATTTTCAAGTTTTACCCTGTTCCAACAAAGTAAGCTTAAATCGAAAATCTTGTAACACTTAACTAGGCTATAGTTGAAAAGAAGTAACATTTCACTTAATTTTGTAGGGTACAATTTCCAGTGAATCTAAGTGCTCTTGCTACCTGCAACTGAAAGTCAATCTAGTAGTGACTTATATACTCTAAGTTTAGAATTTTTCTTGAGAGTGCCTGACTCAGTGATTCTAGGTACACTAGTCAAAAGGCTTTAAGAGCTTCCTCTCAAAATTCCCTAATAACTGCATCTTTGCTGAGAAAAAGCATACCTAACTTCACTAACAATTAAAACCTGCCTATCTCCATTTTCCCAGCAGCTGCTTCTTTCTACTCTCTTTCAACTGGGAAATGTTTGTCAAGCCACACAATGAACACTCACATTAGAAAACCATCCATTACAATTAGGCTTATGTTTGATCCATTCTTCACTACTACTTCCCCCATGATCATTTGCAGAAGCAAGAATGAACAGCTGAAAAAAGGTGCAGGATCATCTTTCAGCATGAGCACTTCAACCGTCTCAACTATGACATTAATGCATAGTCAGATCTATTACACTGTTAGTATCTCTCTCCTTTCTCCCCTAAATACCCTTGAACTCCTGACAGTCCCTTTGTATGGCCAAAGGTAAACAACAGTGTTTCAATAGCAGGTCTTAGCAAGAGCTCAGACCACACATACGTGCACAGACAGGCTACAATGGCAAGTCAGAACCACAAGTCTAACTGCTGGAGAAAGTCCAGCCAATTGAAGTATCCTCATTAAGAAACAACTCCTAGTTCAGTAGAAATTGTTCCTCTCCCTGCTAAGCTACCAGAAACGTAAGCTACACGCTGGTTTTTACCCAGTCTCCCTCTCCTACAGCTCTTTTCTTGCCTTCCAGATTAAGACACAGCTTGCATCAGACTGGCCTTTGGGCAAACCCCCCGTGTCAAAGAAGTGTGCACATTTTGTTTTCACTCATCTCCTGCAGCAGAAGTAACTCAGAATACATCAGACATTGTTTTGAGACTGCACTGCAACACTGCTGGAGCTACTGTTTCTTTCAAGATAACTAATAACGCTTCCCTGAGAACAGCTAATAAAAATCACCTTGAAACAAAAAATTACTACCAGCTCATTAAAACTTGCCTTTATTTCTATAGCTTCATAAAAGCACAGCCACGCCTCTGTCAAAGTACTGCTGCAATAGGCTGCCAATTACACAGAACACTTTCAAAGTAATTAATTTCTTGGTTTTCAAGCAAAAGCTGATATCAAAGTGAGTTATCTAAAAGGCTGCTTTAAGAATTAAAATTCAAGTTTATATTCTATATAAACTATTCTATAACATAAGCATTCAAACAATTCCCTTACAGTGAGGCAAGCAATTACTCTGTTCCATAATTATAGACCACATGCCTAAATGCTAGTACTAATAAAGTGGTTTTTTTCTTCACCTTTAGTTCAAATTAATGTTGTGCCTTTCACACATCTGCAACAAAGTATTCACAATGTCACATCCCACATAAATCTGTGCTGTGTTAAAAGAACCACTGCACACTGAAAGCCTCTCTGGAAGCTTCCATTACAAAGGGAGTATTTACCTTGTGTCATACTATGCCTACACAAGAAGGATCAGTAATCCAGTCATTTTAATGTTTGGTCAACAAACCAACTACCTCCTCCTAACACCATTTCCAGTAAGCTTTCTTTTTTTAAAAAAAAATAAAAGGTGCAGCCTCACAACCTCTAGGACCCAAGAATCTTGCTCTTTGTAGTCTGCACAGAACTCAAGTGGCACAATGCTCAGCTAACAGCCACCTTCAGACACTCAGAAAAGGGGGGACTGCTCTTCCAGGAAACAGAGCTTGCATCCCAAAACCTAAGCTCAAATGAGACTCCAGACTTTTGAAAGCTTCACACTGTGTCATTCTTAATTACTGTCTTCTCCCTTTCTTTCCCTGGCATCCTCTACATAACCTACAAAGGAAAAATGTAGTGCTATTAGAAGCTTCCAATCCTGTTTTTCTACCCCACCTCCCACAATAGAGGGATGCCCTGCAGGCTATATATGCGACCAGGATGAACTACTTACAGTAGCTCCCAAGTCCCCAGTCAGTTCTTATGTAACTGAACTCCACCTCACCATATTACTTATGTAACACATATTAAGGAGCATCTATTATACAGGAATCTTCTATATTAGTCATGCACTCAGTTACTTTCATTCCAGTAGTTCTCAAACAGCACATTCGTGAAATATTCAAGTTTTATGCCCTACCAGGTTACTACTGTAGAGAGAAAGAGCAAATAAAAACCATACCTATCTAGGGACAGACTAAGAACAGAAAAAGTGAAACACTTCTAAATAGAACAAACCACCACTCTTAAACCATCAACCAATTCAACTGTTAATTTGTTCATTGGGTTAGATGCAGTGCTTAAATTTACACCCCGGCATACACAAATGAGACATGGGAACTGGCACTGAATTGCTTTGAAAACATGACAACCTCAAACAAACAGTAAGAGGAGTTTCATTCCTTAAAGAAAAGAGTTAGAATTGGAAAACATACATTTTGCACTTCTCCTCCATCAAAATACTGACATTACAAAAGACCTAGAAAAAGTATTTGCCAACCTTCCAGGCCTATCCAGACCTGTGTAACGAGTTCATTTCCCTAATGAACCTCAGAAAGTACAACATGGGGGGCCCTCACAATATTCACAAGCCATAGTTTTCATTTGCACCACCTATATCCATCGATTCCCGTGTTAAAGATTTAGGCCATCTGTGGCCTGGCTTTGGAATACACACATCACCCCCCAGAAAAGCAGCTCAACTCCTGCAACAGGATTCAACAACACACAAACAGAAGAACAGCGATCCACTTTTCCTGTTCAAACAGAAAAAAGTCATGAACGCCTCGCAGATTTCCTTTGGCCCCCCACCCTGTACCCCCGGCAGGCAACACTACAACAGCCACGACCTCCTTGTCAGAAGAACAACTCCGCACAGCCTGTGCGTTTTCCTCAGCGGCTTTAATGAGGTCATTTAGACATCGCTTAAAACGACAGTTTCGCTAAGAACCACTCCGTGACCCCCGGGAACTTAACTGAGAGCAGAGAGCCCTCGCACCGAGCGGGCGGCACTACCGTGAGCACAGCCGGCTCCCACGCTCGGGCGGAGCCAGCAGGCGCCCGGGGGGAACTTTCCCTGGCACTGACTAAAGCCTTGCGCAGAGGGGGCGGAATGGAAAGCTTCCCCCAAGAGCAGCTACACCCTAGAGGTGGGTGGGGAGTATGGAGAGAAGCGAGAACCTTCCTCGGCAGCAGCTACACCCTCGTGCATAAGGCTGGTGGGGGAAGGGAACCAGCGCGGCACCGACGACGTCGTGCGGGAGGAGGGGGAGGGAAGCCCGGGCTCTCCCGGGCAGCCGCCACCGCCGCCTAAGCCAGCTTGGTCCGCAGCCAAACCC
>VZRZ01003382.1:4189-24570 GCA_013398175.1 Climacteris rufus | reverse complement strand
CTGGAGTGGGAAGGACGACCCTGAGGGGGAAATGGTGGCTCTGGGGAAAAAGATCCTGCTATGATGGGGAGAGGGTGACATTGAGGGAGAAATGATTGCCCTCAGGGGGAAATGGTGACCCTGAAGCAGAGGGTCTTGCTGTGATGTGGAAATGGTGATGGCTTGGGGAGAAATGATGCCCCTGAGGGGGCAATGGTGGACCTGAGGGGGAAATGAGAGTCCTCAGGGGATAATGGCAGCCCTGAGGGAGGAAGGACAACCTTGAGGGGGGAATGACGGCTCTGAGGAGGAAACGAGAGTCCTCAGGGGACAATGGCGGCCCTGAGGGAAGAAGGACAACCTTGAGGGGGAAATGGCAGCTCTGAGGGAGAAATGAGAGTTCTCATGGAACAACGGCAGCCCTGAGGGAGGAAGGACAACCTTGAGGCGGGAATGGCTGTTCTGAGGAAGAAATGAGAATCCTCAGGGGACAATGGCGGCCCTGAGGGAGGAAGGGTGACCCGGAGAGGAAAATGGCGGCTGTGAGGAACGGGGTGTTGCAGTGAGGGAGAAATGGCGGCCCCGCCGAGGTGGCCGCAGCCTCGAGAGGACAACGACGACCCTGAGGGCAAAATGCCGGAGCCCCGCGGCGGCTCCGTGAGCAGCTCATGGCCGGCCCGGAACGGCGCAGCCCCGGAACCCACGAGCGGCTCTGCGGGGCCCGGGCGGTGCCTGCGCCGCGCGCACCGTCCCGGCGCCTTCCTGCGCCCGCCGCTCCCGCTCCGCTGCCCCGGCCCGGCCCGGCCATGCCGCGCTTCCTCCTCCTCCTCCTCCTCCTCTTCCTCCTCGCCCCGCACCTCGGCCGCGCCGCCGCCCCCACCACCCCCAGCCCGGGGAACAGCACGGAGCCGCCGCGGGTGGCCGCGGTGAACGACACACAGCCGGGGTCGGGGGACAAGTCCGGGCCGAGGTTGTCGCTGGGGTCGGGACTGCCGGTGCTGAGGCGGGCGGTTTATGTGCTGAGTGCGCTGTCGGCGCTGGCCGCGCTCTACTTCGTGCTGAGGGCGTTCCGGTGAGTGCGGGGGGGGACGGGCATCCTACCGGGGCTGTGTCTGTATCCCTGGAGGTCGCGGTCTTGGTCTTGTCCCAGTCCGGGTGCTCCCTGACCCGGGGCTGTGTCCCTGCTGGTCCTGGTTCCTGTGCCCCCTGTCCCGGGTCGTGCCCTTGCTTGCCCTGGTCCTGCTGCCCCCCCATCCCGGCTTGTGTCCCTACTGGTCCCAGTTCCAGTCCCTTCTTGCCCGGGGCTGTGTCCCCGCTGGTCCCAATCGTGGTGCTCCCTGTCCTGGGCTGTGTCCCTGCCTGTCCGGAGTCCAGTGTCCTCTGACCCGGGGATCTGCCCTGGTCCTGGTTCCCCTTGGTCTGGGATGTCACCCTGATTGTCCTGGCCCCAGTCCCCCTTGCTTGGGGCCACTGTCCTTCCTTGTTCTGGTTGTCCCAGTTTCTGTTCCCCATGGCTGTGCCCCTGCCAGTCCCGGTCCCGGTTTGGGTCCCTCTGGAGCTGGTCGTGGTGTCCCCTGTCCCAGAGCTGTGCTCTTGCCTGCCCCAGTCCCAGTCCTAATCCCTGGGTTTGTGCCCGTTTTCCCTGAATCCCCCTCCCCTCCCTCCCTGTGCCAGCCGGGGCTCTGCTTCCCCACACATGCCCTTGGCAGCGTGTCCAAAACCCTGCTGTAAATCCCCAGCACTGTTAATTACCCGAGGTAATTAGCGCTAAACCATCTCCGGTCCCGCTGGGTGGGGACAGCGGCTCACTCACTGTGCTCTCCTGTCCCTCAGCCCCAGGTCCGAGGGCTCCAGAAACGAGCCCAAAACTCATTTCAGGTTGAAGAAGCCTCAGAGGAAGAAGTATGGGCTGCTCTCGAGCCACGACGAGAGCATCGAGCTGGGCTCCCTCGACAGTGACGAGGACACCGTGTTTGAGACGCGGAACCTGAGGCGGTGAGGGAACATTTTGTGTGTTTTCTGTGTTGCTCTTTTCTTCACAAGAGGCTGAGGCTCCTTTCCCAAAGCCGTGGGAGCTTTGGCACAGCTCCTACAACCAGATCTGCATAAATTAAAACGCCTGTGTGTGGTCTCTGTGTTGGCACACGGATTTATCTCGCTTTTCCTCGTTTTCTGCCATGGGAATGTCTCGCTGACAGGGTTGTTTGGACACTGCTGTGGGGTCACAGGGCTGTCGGTAGAGGCAGCCCTTGTGCCCAGCTGGGCCTCCCTCTGTTAGACAGGAAAACAAAAATTCCTGGTTTTTTTTCTTTTTTTTTTCAATTTAAGAATTGCTTCCAAGTCTTATCACAGTTCAAACTCCCAGCCCCATTGGGACATCCATTCCTGCTTTCCCAGCAACGTGTTTACATCCCACAAGTTCAATTTGTGGGGAGGTTGTTTTTAAGCTGAGGAGGAATGTCACCTCAAGGAATGTCACCTCTGGGAAAGTCACCTCGAGGAATGTCACCTCAGCTGCCCCCACCAGGCTGCCTGTGCTCCCTCCCACCTAATTTTGGGTGTCTCCTTTTTTCCAGATGACTCGGGACCAGCGGCACCGACTGCCCAGACTGATGGAGGCTCCAATCCCAGTGGAATCTCCAGTGCTCAAGTTTTATATTTGCTTACAGTGACTATTAATTAACAGTTCGAGCCCTTCCGTAGCTGGGGCAGGGGAAAGGGGACCAAACCTATTTTTTTCACATGCATTTTATGGGGACATTTCTGGGGAAAGATGAGAGCTGCTCACTGCATGGGGAGAGGCTGAGGTAAAGGAGATGCTCCTGGATGATTTTCAGCACCTGAAATCCGAGCTCTGGGCTCGAGAGCTGTCCCTGTGCCCACGGTGTCAGTGCTTTAGGGTGCTCATATTCCTCTCACCCAGCCCTGGAAGCATCAGATTCCTTTTCCAGGCTGATCCTCTTTCCTTCATGCAATATCAAGTTACTTCTTTGGGAAGTGTCTCTGTAATCAGCTCCTGGGAGGAGCTGGGAGAGCTCTCGGTGTCTGTTACACAAACAAGGTGTGGGGGGGTGATAGTTCAGACAGAACAGCTTTGGGAATGAGTTAAACGAGCTAAATTTTGCAGGATTAGCAGTGATAGGGATAATCCATGTCTTTCATGGGTTTACAGAAATGTTTACAAATGAAAGGGGCCACAACCCAAAGGAATAGTTCTCCAAAAGAACCACCAAAAAGGCTGGGAATGCCCGGATTCTGCCCAGCTCTGGATTTTGAGATAGCTGAGGAAGAGCCAGGTGGGAGCTGGGGAGTGTCTTGGAGCAGCTGATGACTGGAAAAGGGGGACCCCAACCCCTCTGACTGTGATTCAGAGCCCTGGCTGTGACTTATCTCCTCTCAAGGACACTGCAGTTTCACTCCTTTTGCTGGTACTCAACTGGGATCTTTCTGCAACCCATTGTTATGTGGATATTTGGGATCTGATTGTGTAGGGCCAAAGGTGAATGTGTCAGGAGGTTGTGGTTGGGTGCATCTGCTGCTAAAACGGTGAAAACTGCTCGCCAAGTGCTCCTGTCCATGGCCTTTCCTTGGAAACTGGCAGTGCATCCTTAAATCCCACTTCCCCCCCAAGCTGGTAGTGCCTTTGTTTGGAGAACCCGAGGGATTTGCCCTGCGGGCAGGGAGGTCCCTGTGGCACCTTTAAGGTGAATATTGAGAATGTTTTTGGAATGCCTTTGGCTCCTTTCCTTTGGTTTGCAAATCCCCTGTGGATCAGGGGGCACAGCTGACACTTGGAGAGGGGACAGAGGGGGATGTGCTGATGGGGAGGGGGTCTGGGGGTCTGGCAGCTGCTCCAGGACCCCCCGAGGGAGCTGAGGGAGTGCTGTGATCCTGGTGTGATCCTGTGCAAGTGGCCTCGTTTTTCCATTCAGGACAGGTGAGGTTTCCTGGAGAAACCCCACCCCCACGGCAGCTCCGTCTGGCATGTGCACAAAGGATTTTAAAATACAGGCATAGATATATTTTTAATAACGCTGCCATGTGCACGCAGTGCTTGGATGTGCCCTGTTTTCCTGTCATTTGGGTCTTTTCACACCTGTTTGGGCTGTTCCCTGCTTGTGTAGCTGCTGCAGGTGGGAGCAGGCAGAGGTTCCTTGTGGGAATCACCGGGATGGCTCCACCCGGCTGCAGCTTCCCCACGGGTGATCAGAGCTGTGTGATCCGTGCTCAGGGATCTCTCTTGATCCTGCAGGGCTCTGCATGTGCTGGTAATTCCCTGGTTCTTCAGTTCCCTCTGGAAAGTTGTTCCTTGTGCTGTTGAAGCCAAATGAGCCCCACTGTCCTAATCCACTGCCATGCTCAGTGTTTGACCAACACATTCCTTGGCTTTCCTTAACCTGGAGTGATGAACTTGAGCATTCCTTAGGCTCTGCTCCTGCTGGGCAGGCAGGGTTTGCAATTCTCAAATTGCCTCACCTCGCAGGAGTGGAGGATTTGTTTAATGATTAATGATTGGCATCAAAGGGAACCTCATGTCATAGGTCCTGCCCTGAAAATAATTAATATTCCTGCTGGAATTTGGTTTTGCTGTCCAAGTGTTTGTATTTGAGCAGGGAAGGGTGTGGAGCAGGCAACAAGGTCCTTGTGCTGTGCTGTGTAGGTACAAGGGGAGGAAATTGAGGTGCCAGCCTGGATTTTCTGCACCACATCTGTGTTTTCAGAGTCCTGCTGGCTGCCTTTAAAGGGATGCAGGGTACAAAGGTGCCTGTGGGACTGTCCCTTGTTCTGCTCCTGGGCTGGGGACAGGCTGGAGCTGTAATCAGGGACTCTGTGAGGCTGCTTCCACTTCCATCCTGCCCCTTGGCAGCAGTTGGCATCTGGATTTGCCCTTTGCATGCCATGATATTCCATCCCTGCTCTGCTCTGAGTCCTTGGGGGCATTTCCTGAGAGGAGAAAACCCAGTGACAGACCCGAGAGTCCTTGGGGTGCTCAGCACAATCCCATTTCTCCGTGAAGAATCAACTGGAGCTGTCACTTCTCCTCACAGTGTGAGCAGTGCCAGGCCAGGCCAGGCGTTTTTGGAGTGGATCCTGAAAATAACAGCAGCTTTGAACACCTCATGTGATGTTTCCACAAAGGAGCAATTCAAGTGTTACTTCATTATTCTTTTAGTTCCTCCACTTGTCTTTGTTACCCTCATTTTGGGTCTCTTTGCACCGGTTGGATCTTCCAGAAGCTTCTCAGTTTTGGTTTTTCAGGCTAAACACAGGGATGCAAACAGACCCTGCCTGTGCCTGGCCCTGGGCAGGCTGAGGCCTCACCAGCCACTGCTGCACTTTTCTTTCTCCGGGATGAACCAGGGTGTTGGTGAGAGGCTCCGTGTCCCCGTTGTCCTGCAGGATTCCCACTCATCCCAGCCAAAAGGAGCTGATGGACCACGACCTGGGACAGTCACCACCTGTGTGTGTCACCAGTGACTGCAACAGTCTGCTCCAGATTAAGCCAAAGCCAAATTTCCAAAGTTTACATAATCCCTCTCTGAACTTGGAGGCTTCATGGGATGCTCTGCTGCTGATACCAACCTGCCCAAACCGACTGGGCCATCTGCAGGGTTAGTGGGATCACTGGGAGCGGGGTGAGAGCAGCTCTCAGTTGTGCTCTGTGCCTGGGCTGGGATCTGCAGCGCTGGGAGGTGCTGGGAGAGGGGCCTGTGGTGGGAGTGGGAGCCTTGGAGTCAATAAACAGCACTTGAGCGCGGTGTTGTCTGAGCTCCCCAAGGAGCAGCTCCTGTTTCACCCTCCTGGAACTGCTGATTTATCTTTAAACAGCCACTGGCCCTGCATGGATCGATGGTGTTGCTGTTGTAGCAGCAGCCCCTTCCTTGTACCTGGAACTATTGGAATAAAGCATTCCAGCCCCCCCATCCCTCCCTGGCACATGGCAGCCCCGGGGATGGGGCTGCTGTGCTGGGTTCATGGGTTTATGGAAACCTGTGGGTTTTCCTCCTGCCCTGCTCCCACTCACAGGACAGTGGCACTGTCCTGTGTGCTCCCAGGGCTGCTGCTCACCTTGTGTTCTGTCTGGAAGTGTCCAAGGCCAGGTTGGATGGGGCTTGGAGCCACCTGGGATAATGGAAGGTGTCCCTGCCCATGACAGCGGGTGGAACAGGGTGAGCTTTAAGGTCTTTTTCAACCCAAACCATTCCGTGATTCTCTGATCATCTCTGGGTTGGTTTCAGTTTTCTGAAGTCTCCTCCTTTCCCCCAGTTCTCACATTAATCCCTTTTGTTGTACAGAGGACCAAATAAGGTCCCTGTGAGGTTGATTCCGGCCTCCACAGCAGCACAACCAAATTCCATTTTGCTTATTTGGGAGCAAGGAAGGAGAGGCTGTTCCCTGCATCACTGAATCATGGAATCTCCTGAGTTGGAAGGCACCCACATGGATCATTGAGTCCAACTCCTGGCCCTGCACAGACACCCCAACAATCCCACCCTGTGCCTCAGAGTGTTGTCCAAACGCCCCTGGAGCTCTGGCAGCCTCGGGGCCGGGACCATTCCCTGGGGAGCCTGGGCAGTGCCCAGCACCCTCTGGGGGAAGAACCTTTTCCTGATCCCCATCCCAAACTCGCCCTGACACAGCTCCAGTCATTCCCTTGGGTCCTGTCCCTGCTCACAGAGAGCAGAGCTCAGAGCTGCAGACTCCAGTGAGTCTCCCCTGAGTTTCCTCCAGGCTGAAATGGGAATGTCCTGGCTCCTCCCTGCAAGGAATTAGACCCAGAACAAAACCAAGGGCGTTCCCTGACTCTCACATCTGCTTCTCATCCGTCTCATTCCGGTTGTGTGGATCAGTGGCGTTGAGAAAACAGAAGCCACATTCCCCTTGTCCTCCTCTGCCACCCTGCCCCTGTCCCTGTGTCCTGTCTGCTCCTGGCCTGGAGCAGCCGAGGAGGGAAGAGGATTTTGTTTGCTCCACAGTTCACCCTTGTTACTGCTGGGGGTTCAGGGGGGCAGCGGGGTTGGGGCACAGGGGATCCCTGTAGGTGGCACTCACAGACCAGACTTGCGGCTGCCAGGGCACTGCCGGCACCTGGGGAAGCTGCAAATAAATCCTGGCGCCTTGAAAGGCAAATTTCCTTCCCCCAGCAGCTGTCTGGGATGAGCTGGAAGTGCCTTTTAGAGGCTGTGTCTCTTGGCCTCGGGGTGGGGGAGCAGCAGGTCTTGGGGCTTCTCCTGGGGAGGGTCTCGCCCTGACTCCACCTCAGCCAGGTTTCACTTGGCCCTGTCAGTACTTGTTGGGGAAGCATTTTTATGATTCTAGGCCTGACAAGGTTTCGGGATCACCCTGATTTGATGGAGTGAAGCCACTGGCTCCGGCACAGACATGAACACCCAGCCCTGGCACAGCAGCACCCTCAGGGCACCGAGGGCCAAATTAACTGCAGTGTTAATGAACAAACAGGGAGCATTACCTGTGCAGCAGCGTGGGCAGGACAGTATCACCCTGTCCAGATAGATTGGATACTAAGGAAAATTCCTTCCCCAAAAGGAAGGGATTCAGCCTGGCTCAGGCTGCCCAGGGCAGCCGTGGGGTCACCATCCCTGGAAATCTTCAAAAAACCCCTGGATGTGGCACCTGGGGACACGGTTTAGTGGTGGCCTCAGCAGTGCTGGGGGAATGATTGGACTTCATGATCTTGTGGGTCTTTTCCAACCTAAAAAAATCCATGATTCTGTGCTTTCACAGCTCTGTCTGTGTGTGGTTCTGGGAGCTGCGGCAGGATGTGAACCAAGCGCTCGTTCCTTTTCAGGCTCAGGGGGGCTGGTACCCCAATTAGCACTAATTGCTGTGGCCTGTGGTGCTGGACCAGCTGCAGCTGTGCTGTCCTCCCCCCATCCCTGTTCCCTGCTCTGTGCCATCCCCTCTTCCCGAGCTCTCGCTGGGGAGAGGCTCCGGCTGGCGCTGGCTGGGATTCCAGTCACAAACACAAGCTGGCGGCATGGATCTGCTCGGAATTTATTTTAAACTCGAGGTAAAGTGCTCTTGATGCTTTGGATGCAAATTCCTTTCCCTGGAATGGGAGCTGCAGGGCCGGTGGAGTGCTGGGGAGCTCTTTTGATTCCAGAGCCTGTTTGCTGCTGCGGCTCCTCGCGCCGCGCTCCGTGGAGTGCGAAATCACCTCTGCGGCACAGCCCAGGGAGGGAGCGCTGCCAGCACACAGAGCTCTTCCCTTGCTCTCTGTCCTCTGTTTTTAATGGGGGTTCATGTCTAAAGTTGGGGTTTTTGGTGGTTTTTTGTGTGTGACAATAGGCTGTGTGTGATTTTTCTGGTCACTGTATGGAAGAAATGGTCTGAGTCCCTCCAGTCCCACAATGAGAGAAAAGAGAGAAATGTAGAATGGGTGAAGGTTGCTCCATTCATGGATTTCAGAGTTCACTGGATTCCTCCAGTACCAAACCTCAGTTTTAATCAGTGGCATTAACCAAGGCCAGGTTGGGCAGGTTTGGAGCAACCTGGGATTGTGGAAGGTGTTCCTACCCATGACAGAAGGTGGAACTGGATGAGCTTTAAGGTCCTTCCAACCCAAACTACCCTGGGATTATCTCCATGGGCAGCTCTCTGGGTCAGGGATTGCCCCCATGAATGCACCAGGCTCTTGGTCCTGTTGGGCCCAAGCCCTCACTGGGGGACATGAGCGTGGTCAGGGGAAAATGTCACAAGTTTTGTCCCATTTATTGCTCACACACTCACTGGGTGGCTCTGGGGACTTCAGGGTGACCGTGGGTGGCTCTTGGAATTTCCCCATAAATGTTTTCAGCTGCACTTGTAATTCTCCTGTGCCTGTGTCCCTCTGGGGCTTGTCGTGGGCAGAGGCTGGGTCTTCCTCACCTTCATTCCATGGACACTGGCACTCCAAGCTGTGTCTCTGGGTGGGTGTGGAGTTGGGTGGCACATTGGGAAGGAAGCTGGGAGTGTTTGAATACCTGCTGCAGAGTCTCTGATGTCTCTTCTGTTCCACTCAACAAAGTGCCTCTACACAACGAGCAGATTCTCCTGTATTAGAATTTACCTTTACTTAGTTGGCTTTTTGTCTAAATCCTCCTTCTGATCTTTATTTTTTTCCCTTCCATCATGGAAAGGTGAATGGAAGTGGCACTTCAGCCACCAAAGCCTTTCCTTTAGAATCGCTCGTTGTTTTTTGTTTTAAAAATTTTCCAAGGGGCTTTGCAGGGGAGGAGGAAGGAGCGTCTGCTTTTCAAGTGACTCTGGGGAATAAAAGTATAAAGGACAGGAATGATCAGAACTGTGCTGGCAACGGAACAATATTTTATTTTTGAGTACCAGAGCTAATTGGAGAAGGAATTCACATGACAATTTTTGCAATCTAAGGATGAGTAAACATGAAAGGGCTTCTGTGCTCCTCAATGTGGGAATGAGGCGGGGGAGAAACGGCCCGAAAATTAAATTGGAGACAATGTTTAGGATGTTACAATCCCTTGTTTGCAGATCAAAGTCACGAGCCATGTCCAGGGATATCTGTTGGGGGATGGAACTTCCAGGCACCTGTGGGCTGGAATGGGAAAATGGGAATGTTGGGTCTGGTTTGGTGGAAGTGCTTCCCCAGGCAGTGGGATGTGAACAGATCCTGCTTCAGCAGGGCTTGGAGAGCCCCTGCCCCTGGTGAGGTGTTTGCAGACAATTACCAGCTGCTTTAATTAACAATGTGGGGAATGGGGGGTGATGGGTTAGGGCACCTCACCAGGGGGTGGATGACTGGAAGATCCCTTCCCATCCAAACCTGGGACTCTGTGGTCACCCTGTTCCCAGTCCTGGTGGTTCCTGGGTGTGAAGAGGTTCATGATGTCACATCCAGTGCTGAGAAATGGAACAGAAATGACACTGAACTGGTGTGTGGGGACATCCTCGTGCTGGCTCCCACCTCCTCACCCACTGGAAGTGTCTCCCAGTGCTGGTGTGACTCCCTCCTGCCATGCTGGAATCCACAGGAACTGCTGTTGACTTCTGTCTGCTGCATAATCAGAGCCTGGAAATGGAGCTGTGGAGATTTGCAGGTTTGCAGCCAGAACAGCCCAGTCCAGGGTCATGCTCAGGCAGGAGGTTTGTCCTGCCAGGTACAGGCAGAAGGTTTCCCTGGAGAGAATCCAGCCCCTCCGTGGAGCATTCACTCCGCCCCGCTATGCTGCTGATACGTTCCGGTGGTTAATTACTCTTGCTCTTTTAAAGAATAAAACCTCGTGTACTTAAAATAATGCCAATTATTTCATTGTTCAGCCCGAGCTGAGCCCAGCCACCCCCGCTCCTGCAGAACTGCTGGAAAGGCTGTTCCTGACAGGGAAAAACTGATGGGCATTAACTCTGTGAGCAGCAGCCGAGGGGATTGAGGCTTTGGGGGGGCTTTACCTGAAACCCCCAGTTGCTGCTCCCAGGACATCCCAAGGATCATTGAGTCCAACTGCAGGTGATGTGTGGCAGGAATAGGACAAGGAGTGATGGTTTTAAAATAAAAGAGGCTGGATTTAGACTGGATTTAAGGAGGAAATTATTCCCTGTGAGCTGGTGAGGCCCTGGCAGAGGTTGGCCAGAGAAGCTGTGGCTGCCCTATTCCTCCAAATGTTGAAGGCCAGGTTGAATGAGGCTTGGAGCAACCTGGGCTAGTGGAAAGTGTCCCTGTCCACGGCAGGAGGTGGGACTGGGTGATTTTTAACCTCGTTTAAAAATGGTTTCTAACCCAAACCATCCCAGTCTTTCATGATATTGCCGAAACCCAGGCTGGCAGTGCAGGGCTGGTCTGGCTCTGTCTGCCAAGCACATCCCAGAGGAGCAGCTCCTGATGGGATGTTCTCCTGGAGGGATGGAGGGATGCCTGGGGAGCCTCATCGTGCAATGGGGACCCTCAAAGCAGCCGAGCAGGACCGTGGCAGTGTTTCCATCTCCGTGTGCGCCGCAGGCTCAGCGGGACCTCGGACGCGGCGGCTCAGACTCGCTCGTGCCGGGGTATATCGGTGTATTTTGATCCTTTTTCTTGCCAGTGTTATTTTAATCCTCTTTTCTCTCACATCAAACTCCTCTTTCTGCAGAACACAGAGAGGCATCGGGTTTGTGCCCTTTGTGATTGGTAGCAAAGGGCTGCGATAGCGTTTTTCCTTTAGAACTGGAGGTTTTATCCCTGTGATAACTTTAGCTTCGCCACAGTCATCGTTTGGGCTTCTCAACTGGCTCAGATGAGTGCAGGGAAAACGCTTCCCACATTTATGAAAGGAAGGAAGGGCTGGGTGTCCTTAGGAAGGTTCCACTCCTTTCATCCAGCTGTGTGCAGGTGTTACCTGGTGGCTCAGGTTGGTTTGGAAAGGAGCTGAATTCAAACCCAAATCACCTTCTCCCTCCATCTGAGGTGGGCTGTGGCTTTATCAGACTTCACATCAAGGTGTTGGTTGGCACCACTTCCAGGGTGGGTGATGAGCAGAAGTCCCTGGGAGCAGCCTGGTTTTCCTTAGAGCTGTGCAATCAGAGGGAACCCCTTCCCTCCAAAGCCTGTATTTCCCACACAGAGAATAACATGTAGGGAACTTTTTTTTTTTTTTTTTCGAATGAAGGAAGGATTAAGGCACAGCAAGAGCTGATTTGCCAAAGGGCACCCAGGGAAGAAGTGGTGGATCAGAGATGGAAGTGGAATCCTCGGCTCAGCCTGCGCTTCCCCCACCACCCTTTTCCTTCCCTGCTCCCTGGCTGCCCAGGTCTTATGGGATAACCAGGACTTGGATTTCCATCCTCTTAAAAGAGGCAATTTAAGGAGCTTTCCAGGAGAGCAGAGCTGCAGGTCACCTCCTCGCCGCTGAAGATGTTTTTCTCCCCCGTTCTCCATCCTCGTGCTCCTTCAGAGCCTCTTTGCTCTCCTCCTTTCCCACCGCTCAGAGCCATTCTCCCAGCTTCAAAAGGTTTCCTAATTACCCTAATGAGGTCAGGAGAGACCAAACGCTTCTGTGACTTAAAGCAGGGGCGGGAAGGGCTTGGGAAGGGGGAAATATCCCGACTGGTGCCTGAACGAGGTGTCGCGGGAAGGCAGCGTCTCCCCCTCCACACGTTCCCCCCACGTTCCCATCTCCAGCAGGAAAAAAAAAAAAAAAAGGGAAATGTGGACAGAAGGTCTCAAATGTATCAAACAGCTTTTAAAACGAAATTCCTTTTGCCTGTCAAAAGAACAAACAGATACACCAAAAACTGTCAGAATTAGTGTTGGAGTAATTGCAGCAGCTCTCCAAGGTTAATGCTCCATTAACGAGCAGCTCTCACGCAGCTAAAAGCCAGGACGAGACAGGTTGTCAAAGGCTTCCAGGAGATTAAAGCGCCGCGTTCCCAGCCAAACTCTCCCGTGGATGTTGTTTGGGAGGGAGGGAAGAGGGGTGTTTGTGGCGTGGGAGCACCACCAGCCCTGGCGTTGGCGGAGAAGCGTGACCCGGAGCCCGGGGATGGTTTCTAGGCCTTGGCGAGGTCGCTGCCCCCGGGGCCTCACTCGGTTTTAAATACTCCAGGAATTCTTCAGCACCTTTAGGCCGAGGTTTCAGCGGGTCCTGAGGGCAGCCCCGGGTCTGTGGGATCTGTCTTGGTCCCTGGGAGGAGTGGGGCAGGGGAGGAGCGAGATGCTGGGGACTCTGGTGCCTCATGAAATGATCCTGCCTGGGTTTCAGCCAGCCCAGGTGATTCGTTGTGAGCATTATTTGGAAACGAATCGGGGCCTGATTTCATCTTCAGACCAGTGCAAGCTTCGTTTAAATAGAACTGACCTTGATTATTCTTTTGTGGAAGAAAGGAAACCACTCCAACTTTCCAGTGAGCCCAGGAGTGTGTGATCCAGCAGTGACAAGACCCAGGAGCAGCTTTGGGATCACCTTCCCAGGTGGATCCGGGTGTTCAGCACCTCCCAGCACAGCAGGGACTGCCCATGGTGGACGTGAGCTCAGGGTTTCATAAAGCAGAGCTCGGCCCAGGAGTGTTGTACCCTGCCAAAAATGGGATTTGGGGACTGTCCTGTGCAGGGCTGGGAGTTGGGCATGATGATCCTTGTGGATCTCTTCCAACTCAGGATATTCCATGAGTGTGTGATTCCAAGGTGCATTTTGAGTGGGAAAAGGTAATTCCATTCCACAGCCTTGGAAATGTGGTGCTGGGGGCCACCCTCAGCTGTTTCCATCCCAACTTCCCTGTGTGTGAGCAAATCCCCCCTCAAAAGGAGCCAGTGGCTTCCTGCTGTTCCTCATGATCCAGCTGTGGACACAGCTGGGGTGTCCTGTGTCCTGTGTCAGGGCCGTGTCCTGTGTCCTGTGTCAGGGCTGTGTCCTGTGTCACGGCTGTGTCCTGTGTCAGGGCTGTGTCCTGTATCCTGTGTCAGGGCTGTGTCCCGTGTCAGGGCTGTGTCAGGGCTGTGTCCCGTGTCAGGGCCGTGTCCTGTGTCAGGGCTGTGTCCTGTGTCCTGTGTCACGGCTGTGTCCTGTGTCAGGGCTGTGGCCGGTCACACCTCCACTGTGGGGCTGTGGTGGAGATCCCTGCCAGGACCAGGGAAGTTCAGGGCCCCTCCATGTGGATGTGGGAGCCATTCCCACACCCCAGTGCAGCAGCCTCGGCTGAGAAGGCTGATGAGGGAATGGAAAAGGAGAGGAAAATAATCCGAGCGGTGAGGCTGAGCCTTGTGAAGGGGCTGGCGGAGAGCAGGGGTGTCCCATGGTGCAGGATCTGAGTAGGGTGGCCCTTTGGAGATGTGGCTTCAGCAGCAGGGACACAACATCCCCTTGGACCCATAGGAGCAGCTGCACCCCCATAATGTGGGACCAGGATCCTGAACCTGGGATCTGGCTCTGGCACAGCGGGATCTGCAGGACAATGGGCCAGTTTTGGGTACTGAATGGCTGGGAGTTGACTCGAGGGAGGCGTAAAAGGCCTCTTGGAAGGATCAGCTGTGAGCAGGGGAGAGGAACAATGCCATAATTAGGGAATTAAACCTTTCCTGGGCTTCTCTTTCCCCAGCCCGATACAATTTGTAACAATCAAGACCTGGGGTGCAGCAGGACCAGACGGGGGGAGTCGTCTGTACAAGAGCAAAACAAGCTCCTGCCCAGCCCCTGCCTCTTCATTAAGTCGATTTGCATTCCTAATCTCCATTTGCTGTTATTATTTTCCCCCTTGTGCCGAGTGCGGGAGATTTGCATAAAGTTCCTTTTTTCTTGTTTTTATTCACGCTCAAGGTCAGAGACTCGGTGAGACACTGACGAAAACAATCCCCTCCTCACCCTCCTTTAATTCTTTGCAGAAACATGTCCTGGGGATTTTAACATAACAATTGCTGGGGAAGGAGGGGGGGACCTGCACCGAGCCCTTGGAGGAGGGACCCGAATAGAGCCCTTGGAGGGGGGGACCTGAACAGAGCCCTCGGAGGGAGGAGACCCCAACAGAGCCCTTTCTGTGCTGGAAATGAGCTGCCCGAAGGAGAGATGCAAATCCACGACAAGAAGGGAAGGGGGAAATGGATCTGGGAGCGGCACCAGTCCTGCCTCATCCTGCTGAGATGGGAGAGCTGGTCCAGCTCTCCTGGAGCCATGGCTGGAGCAGATCCTGTGCCAAACCCTCTCCGAGCTGGGAGCACCAACCAGCACACCTGGGCTTGTCCTGTGCCTTGGCTCGGTCCTTCCCACTCTGTGTGTTCACAGGGAATGGTGCTTCCCCGGGGCAGTTCTCCAGTTTATCCCATTTCTTGTCTGAAATCCTTGGAGTTGGGGGGTGCCCTGTTTGGGGCTGCTTGGGACACCCTGGGCCCTCACAGTAGGAACAGACTCCGTGGTGGGAGTGGCAGCTCCAGGGCTGATTCCTGAGCTTGGGAAGGGTTGGGGGTCTCTTAGAGGGAGCCCCAAATCTTCTCATTCCTGCTGTGATGCTTCATGCAACCCACCCTCTGCCCCCCACCCTTCCCATAGGGAGCAGGGCTGGGTGGTGAGGCACAGGCATCGCTCCCACCTCCACGAGTTGGGACAAGGAGAGCACCCCCTCCCAAGGAGTTCAGTTTCCCTGTGGTTGAGAGGTTAAAGAAGAGAGAAAAACTCCCAGCCAGCTGCTGAGGGGCTCGTGTGGAGCAGCTCTGTTCCCTCCACAGAACAGTTGGTTTTCTGATTTCCACTTTTTTTTTTTGATTTTCCCAAATCTGGCGCTGCATTTGGAGCCTGGGATGTGGCACAGGGCACACCTGAGCTCTGCCTGTGCCCATGGGGTTCTGAACCCCCTCAAAGGGGGAAAATTCCCTTTTAGCCCTGGGGTGTTTGCAGGTTTCTGCTGGATTTGGGAAGGAGGGAGTGAGGAATTCGTTCCTTTTCCTGTACTTGAGCTGTGATGGTTTTAATGTGTATAAACCATGTGAATCTTGGGGTTTGGGCATGTGTGAGGGGCTGGATGGTGGCAGATGGTGGCCATGGGGGTGGTGGCCCAACTGCTCCTGAGTGACCTGGATGGGAATGGGGAGGGATTGACTTTAGGAGCAGTGGAATGTCGGATGGCCAGGCTGGTGATGGGGCTGGCGAGAGCTGGGAGATGGGTTTTGTCTGGTGCTGCAGGCACAGAAATGTGTCTTATTTCCCAGAATTGGGAGGTGCTTTTTTTCCCCAGGATGCTCCAGGGCTCTCAGCTCCCGTGATGTGAGTGTTTTCCTGCCCCTTTAATGCTTCACTAAACAGTTTGAGCTGCTGCCTTTTAATGCCCCAGCAAAGCATAGAACGCTCCGGAGCGGAAAGAGCAGCGAGGAAGGAGGGTGATGGAAAGGAGAAGAAAAGAGGCTGTGAGGAGAGACAAAACCAGGGAAGAGTCACCTTTTCCCTTTCACATTCCTGGTCCTTGATGTTGTGAAGGCAGCTGGATGCTGAGGGTCCTCCCAGCTTCTGGTGCTCGTCCAGGAAAGAACTGGGCTTCTCCTGCCCTCTCCCAGCCCTTCCTGGGCTCTGTCCCACTCCAGTGGGGGGAAGGTGGTCCCTGGACCACTGGAGCGGGGTATGACCCTGAAGGGGACACTGGTGGGTGGATATTTGGAGTCTCTCAGGATTCTCCTGACCTCTGGCTCAGTCCCTGGTGAGCAGGATGGGGCCAGCATCCATCACACTGGTGCCCTGCAGCCCATGCTGACAATCCCAGCCCGCTGTCCTCGCCGGGTGTGTACTTCCCAAACCTTAGGAGAGGCCAAGGACATGGTGGGGAAAAGAAAGATTTCAAGTTTTAACCCACCCAGGAGGCGTTTGGCCTCCTCCCGAGGGGGGCCGCCGGCTCTCCTGCTCTTAATTCAAGTCACTGCATTCCCTGCACTCCGTGTCCCCTCCCCGGCACCGCTTGCCCTGCGGTTTGATCCGTGAGTACCAAAGGTACCGCCTCGGGCTGCAGCATCGGCATCCTCGGTCGCCATAGGAACGGGAGCCGGGGGTCCCCCGCGCCCGCTCCCCCGGGGCCCAGCTCCGGGGGCTGAGCTCCAAAAAGCCTCTGAAGTTGGGCTGCTCGAGGCCGGGGGGAGCGGGCGGTGCCAGCCTGGGAGGGAGCGGCAGCGGCCGCCGAGCCCGGAGCACAAAGACAGAGGTTATTGGTGTCAAAGAACTCCCAGCTCCGGAGGCTGAACCGCGGCTGCATCTGCTCTTAGCAGAGGGGAGTGAAAACCGGGAGGAGGGAAGGGGAGAGCTGGGAGCTGGAGCCAATTATTGCCGGGCAGGGTGGGAGGAAGAGGAGGAAGGTGATGGAGATGTCAGCGGTGGGGAGGGCACAGGGGGAGGACGGGGGGAATGAGGCTCAGGGCACAGTTCATCACTGATCATACAATCACTGAACACCCTGGGGGGAAGGGATCCACAGGGATCATGGAGCTCATCCTGGGGATGTGTTGTAGGACCTGTTGCGACTGGGCAAGGAGTGATGGTTTTAAACTAAAATAGGGTGGATTTAGACGAGGTATGAGGAAGAAATCCTTCCCTGTGAGGGTGGGCAGGCCCTGGCACAGGCTGCCCAGAGAAGCTGTGGCTGCCCTATCCCTGGAAGTGTCCAAGGGCGGGTGGCATGGGGCTTGGAGTGACCTGGGATAGGAGGAGGTGTCCCTGTCCATGGCAGGGGGTGTTCTCTGAGGTCTTTCCAACCCAAACCATTGTGGGATTCTGTGAATTATAGAATCATTTCGGTTGGAAAAGACCCTTAGGATCTGTGTCCCTGCCCACACAGCCACTGTCCCTGATGTCTGGGGATTCGAGCAGCCCTGGGGGTTTGAGCCTTGGCTGTGGGCAAGCCGGGAGCAAAGGCAGCTCTTCCCTGAGGGGACACAGCCCCGGGGCCACCGCTGGTGGTCTCCACTCCCCAGCCCCGGTGAGCGATGAGCGGAGCCGCCCGACTCCCCCGAACCACCTCCGCTTCCTAATTGCTGACAGTTATTTACTGTAAAGACAGGAGCACATGCACCGCCGCCTCTGACAACTCGTGTCAAAGCCCCGCCAGAAACTATCGCTTTACAGCTTTATTTATTGCCCTTTTTCTTCCCAAACAGATCTATTCCCTCTCCCCTCCGGGCGCCTGGGCCGTGCCCAGCCCCATCCCGGGAGCCCCCCTTTTCCAGCGCACGCCTGGCTGGGCGCTGACGGACGGATGCAAACGGAGGCTGGCGGAGCCCCCCGCGCTCCGCCGTGTTTATTTGCTGTCTCTCAGCCCCTCGATGTTCAAACATAATTGGTTCTGCTCGGCGCAGTAAACACTGATGTGTCGCATCAGCGAGCCGGAAGGGCACCTACACGCAATTAAAATAATTGGGCGCGTACCTGGCTCTGATCCTCCCCTCCCCGCCGCTCTTCTCCCTTCATCTCCTCCTCTCCAGCCTTTGTTCCATCCCCTCGGCCCATCCCACTCCTCTCGGTGCCCCTTCTCTGCCCGTGCAGGGTGAAGGGGGTGCCCTGAGGAGTGGGGGGTGCCCCACGGACTGGGGGGTCCGACTCTGCTGGCCTTGGCCTTGGCACAAGTGCAGGATGAGTTCTGCGATGAGGGAGATGATATTCCATCCCAGACCCATGAAATATAATGAAGGCCCGAGGGACTGTACCAGCTCCTCAGTTAAAAATGATGCTGTTATATTTAGACAAGGTAACTGGAGGCCCCTCCGGACAGCGCCGAGTACAATTTTTTGTTTAATGATTCCATAATCTGATATAATATCGGGCCTGTAAGACATAATGAAGACCTAGGGGAGTTTACATCTTCGCAGCTTTAAAGGGTCCCTGCTCGGGGACGCGGCCAGGTGGAGGTTTGAACTTTGATGCAGTCAAACGTGTTTTTCTCTGGGTTTGTTTGACATGATTGAGGGAATCCAGCAGCCACAGGAGAGGGAATGTGCTCACACCCTGCAGCCGGTGCTTCTGCTGAGAGGGGGCACTGGGAGAGTTTGGGGAGCCCAGCTGGACAGTGCTGGGATCTGCACAGAGGTGGTCACAGTGGTGGGGGCTTCAGGAGATCATGGTGGTCTTTGGGAGGTTCTGGCCGTTTTTGGGAGGTTGTGGTGGTCTTCAGGAAGTCATGGTGGTCTTGAGGAGGAGGTTGTGGTGGTCTTGGGGGATAGTGATGCCTCTGGAGCAGAATGGCCAAGCCCCACTGTGGGCAGGAACAGAGGGAGGGTGCTCCCACCTTAACTCAACCTGGGCTTTTGCCAGCCCCTGAGATGGAGTTTTTGGTGCTTTGAGCAGTTTTGTCCCAGTCTGGGGATTCCTGCTCCTGCAGCAGCTCATGGTGAGTCCTCCTGGGAGCAGCACCAGCGGTGCCAGAGGTGCCAGGCTGGGCACAGGGACGTTCCCTCTGGCTGCTCCCACCTCTTCCCAGGCAAAGCCCAGTCTGTCCCCACTTCCCTGTGCTCTGATCCAGAACTGAGGGTGGCATCAGGGCTGCTGGCTCCAAAACTGGGAGGAATGGGGGTGGCAGAGCCCATGCCAGGTTTTGCTGAGCAGCTGATCATGGGCTGACCACAGGGTCAGGGTCACAGTCAGGGTCCTTTGGTGGTGGCCAGATAACAAGGTGACTTTTCCCCAAAACACAGAGTGGCATCAAACATCTCCAGGATCAGCATTCCCAGTAAATCTCTCTGCTGTGTCCATTTGGCAGCGGATCCTCAGCGGATCCTCCTCTGGAGGGGCTGGTGGTGATAATTCCACAGGTTCCCTGGTGTCTGGTGATTCCCACCAGCGCCAGGCTGGATGCTCCGGGATCATTCCCGGTGTGCTCTCGTCTGGGTATCTGTGCCGGGAGATAACCTAATCCCATTTAGCCTTGGAGAGAGCCGGCAGATCCCTCCCCTGGGAGCCAGCGCACGGCGGGGGGTGGTCTATAATGAATTCCCATCATTCCAGCACAAAGGGAGCTTACAGGAGCGCTCACTGCAGAAAATATGAGGGTCGCTGCCCTATCATCCCTCCGAGACATCCGTCGTAGTTCAGTGATTCCCGGCTGCTGACAGGCGGCGGCCCTGGGAGGCAGAGCCGGGCCTCGCCTTCCCGGTGCTTTCCTGCCTGGAAAACCGGCTTTTTCTGCCAAAGCAAGGGATTTAACACCCCGCCTAAGGCTGTGCTCGCCCGGCACTCGCCCGAGCAGGTGTGTGGCTCTGCGGGGCATCACACGGCGCCCATTCCCCTTCAGCCCTGTTTGTTACTGATCTGTATTCCAGCGGCTCCTCGGGGATCCCGCTGGGAAAACCCTGCCCCAGGTCCTGTGGGAGCTGGGAGAAGCCTCGACCGCTGGACGGAAGCTGGGGGATGATGCTGTGCTGGTCCCGAGGGGTTGTGCCTGCAGACTCCAGGGTCAGGTTTGGGGGTGCTTGAGGAGCCACCCCGGGAGTCCCTGTGACAGGGGGGGCTCCTGGGAGCCGTTCCCCCTGCCAGGGCCTGTTCCAGCTCCCTGCTCTGCCTCCCTTCTCACCTTGATTTATTTAATTATTTATTTATTTGCCTCATGGAAAACCACACGGTGGAACCTTGCCCTCTCCAAGCCGGGTTTTCCTGCGGCTCCGTGGCTCGGCCGGGATGTCTCACCTCGGGAGCTGCCAATCCGTCTCTGTCAAGCTGTCAGCCGGGAGCGCGGGCTGGAGCCGCTGCAATTCAAAGTGGATTAACTCCTCGGGCTGCCCTCCCTCCCCCCCCGCCCCTCCCCATTCCACTTGGGTGGGTTTTGGCCGAACAGAAAACGCTTTTCCCCTGCGCTTTCCATATTCAAAAGCTCCCGGAGCGCAGCCGGATGGCAGCGGGGGCCGCGGGGCCGTCGGGTTCGGGCCGACGTGCGGGGCCGGTGGCCGTGGGAGGGGGACCCGGTGGCCGTGGGAGGGGGACACGGGGGCCGTGGGAGAGGGACAC
>VZRZ01003379.1:3208-51427 GCA_013398175.1 Climacteris rufus | reverse complement strand
CCTTCTCGGCTCTGACCACAGACACCTCAGGGCAAAGCTGAGCGAATGAAGCACCCCGAGATCCACCAACTTTTATACCGTTTTTCCCGAGTGGGAAGTGAGGCATCCAAAGGAATGGTGATAGGTTTATTTACCAAACAAACTCTCCTCCTTCATCCCACTTGTCCTGACTCACTGGATGCGGCCGATGCCTCTCCAGTGCCTCACTTCCTCGGCTGCCCCGCGTCCGCCTGCAGGTCCCACACGTGAGCTCAGCTCCCACAGTTGAATTCCCAGGTAGGATTCTGGGGCTCTGGCAGGATTCTGGAGGTTGCCACCCTCCACTCCATCCGGGAGATGCCGCTGGGGTGCAGCAGAAGGGGCTGTGGGAACTCGTGTTGTGTGTATGTCACAGGCTGGAGGCTCAGGGTGGGACTGGTGGGGTGTCTGTGGACGGCCAGGAGTTGGACTTTGGTGGTCCTGGTGGATCCCTTCTAACTCAGGATAATCTGTGATCCCACAATTCTGTGACCATGGAGATGCCCAGGGGAACAGGGGCAGGACTGGTGTTGCTGGGGCACCAAAGGAATCTCCCATGGCTGGATTCCCCACCACACCAGTGAAAGGTTGATCAGGATTTTTGTTTGATTCCAGCACTCCAGAGAGTGCAGAGGCCAGGCAGGCCCTGCACCACCTCTGGTGATGGAGATAAGGGATACAGATCCAGCATCCCCCCTGTGCAGCAGATCTCCATGGATAAGGAACAAAAGGATGAATTCCTGCCTGTTTTGGGGATGACTCTGCCATTTCTGAAGAAACACCAGATTTGAGGCTGTGCTGTGTTCCTGTCACACTGAGAGTCCGGAATTTGACTCCTGGTTTTCTTGGTCCTGGGCCGTTTCTGGGAATGGGACTGTAACAGTACCACTCCCACATCCCTGAAGTGGGACCCCAAACTCTCTCTTAGCACCGCGCTGGCAACGTCAGTGTTTGCACAGTTGCCCACCACTGGAATTTTAGCACGCTCTGACTTTCCATAATAAAAGCCCAGGAAACTCAGCTATTCCAGGGGCAACACTGGCTGGAGGGGCTCTTCTGGACGTGTTTTGATGTTGTTTGCATCCCCGAGGTCCCCAAGGGGGAGAGGGCAGAGGGTGGAGGGACGGGAGAAGCCGTTACAGCCGTGGGTCACTCCCGTCCCTCCTGGGACAGTTCCAGGTGTCCGTCACCTGTCTCCTGTACAACAGTTCCAAGGTTTAATTCCCTTTCCCTGCTAATTGCCAGAATAGACCACATCAAAGACATCCCTTCCCACAGGGAAACTCCCTCTGAAGACTCATACCCGAAGCTGTGTTTTAGCGCTGTGGGAATGAGGAAATCCCCAGGTATTCCAGGCTGAGCATCCCAGCCCTTGGAAGGGCCTTACTGAAGTCCTGGCTCCACTGAGGATTCAGAACAGGAATAGGGGTTGGAGAATTCCCACATTTCTCTTCCACATCTGCTTAGGAGAGCACCAGGAGCTCCTGCACCGCCACGGGAAGGGCCTGAGCTTCACTCACCCCTCTAA
The DNA here is from genome assembly GCA_013398175.1 of Climacteris rufus. NCBI lineage: Eukaryota > Metazoa > Chordata > Aves > Passeriformes > Climacteridae > Climacteris > Climacteris rufus. The sequence continues at coordinate 49,881 of VZRZ01003379.1, read as the reverse complement.
ACCTTGAAAATCCTTTGTAGCAGAATGTTTGCATCCTCTCTCTGAACCCACTTAAAAATTTCTTAGGCATCACCAGAATTTTGGTGAGGTAGAGAGACCCCAATGATCAACTTTGTGATACCTTCTCTAACTGGCAAAAGTTGGGATCAGCAGCAGCAAGAGACATTAGAAAATGACTGGAGAATATTTAGCAAATCCAGAATTTCTTCTACAGGTGGGGTTTCATGGCAGTTTTGCTCTGGAGCTTTACTGCAACAGCATCAGCTCAGAATAAAACCAGGGATGGAAATAAAGCAACCGGGCTCGGAAAATCCAACATTCACACACCGGAACTTTCTAGAACTGCAAGTTTTATTGTCTGGTGCAAGCACTAGAAAATTGAGGCAGGAACAGGCACACGGAACAACCCTGGCTGGAATTATGGATACACAACACCAGGGGTTCCAGTCAGAAAATTCCCAGGGAAAAGGAGAAAAGAATAACACAAATATTCTTAAATTTAATAGAGGAAGAAATGTGAGGCATCTTCATATCTTGGGTTTTCTTGCTGTGAGAGTCCTTCTGGCAGCCACTACTTGTGTTTGCTCTGAGGGGGCCAGCAGATGGGCTGGGTCTGCTGCTGCATGGACATTCCTCCAGACCCAGAGGAGCCACTTCCACCACCACCCCCGACGATGATGATGGACCCTTGGCCCTGGTGGCCTGAGCCACCTCCGCCACCACCACCACCACCGCTAATAATGATGGGGCCTTGGCCCTGGTGGCCTGAGCCTCCTCCTCCTCCTCCCCCACCTCCCCCAATGCAGACCGGGCCTTGGCCTTGGTGGCCTGAGCCACCCCCTCCACCACCTCCACCACCACCACTAATAATGATGGGGCCTTGGCCCTGGTGGCCTGAGCCACCTCCGCCACCACCACCACCACCGCCGCCGCTAATAATGATGGGGCCTTGGCCCTGGTGGCCTGAGCCTCCTCCTCCTCCTCCTCCAATGATGCAGATGGATCCTTGGCTCTGCTGGCCTCCTCCTCCTCCTCCTCCAATGATGCAGATGGATCCTTGGCTCTGCTGGCCTCCTCCTCCTCCTCCTCCAATGATGCAGATGGATCCTTGGCTCTGCTGGCCTCCTCCTCCTCCTCCTCCAATGATGCAGATGGATCCTTGGCTCTGCTGGCCTCCTCCTCCTCCTCCTCCAATGATGCAGATGGATCCTTGGCTCTGCTGGCCTCCTCCTCCTCCTCCTCCAATGATGCAGATGGATCCTTGGCTCTGCTGGCCTCCTCCTCCTCCTCCTCCAATGATGCAGATGGATCCTTGGCTCTGCTGGCCTCCTCCTCCTCCTCCTCCAATGATGCAGATGGATCCTTGGCTCTGCTGGCCTCCTCCTCCTCCTCCTCCAATGATGCAGATGGATCCTTGGCTCTGCTGGCCTCCTCCTCCTCCTCCTCCAATGATGCAGATGGATCCTTGGCTCTGCTGGCCTCCTCCTCCTCCTCCTCCAATGATGCAGATGGATCCTTGGCTCTGCTGGCCTCCTCCTCCTCCTCCTCCAATGATGCAGATGGATCCTTGGCTCTGCTGGCCTCCTCCTCCTCCTCCTCCCATGCCACCCCCACCACCACAGATGGGACCTTGATCCTGGTGGCCTGAGCCACCTCCTCCTCCTCCACTGCCACCTCCAACGCAGATGGGACCTTGGCCCTGGTGCCCTGAACCTCCTCCTCCTCCTCCTCCAATGATGCAGATGGATCCTTGGCTCTGCTGGCCTCCTCCTCCTCCTCCTCCTCCTCCTCCAAAGGAGGATGATGACATGTGAGTCTGATAAATGGCCCTCCTACCGCCACCACCGCCGCCGCCGCCGCCGCAGCTGCCGCAGCCGCCTCCTCCTCCATGGCAGGATGATGCCTGGCTCTGGTATCCCATAGATCCTCCTCCACCACTGCTGTGGCATCCTCCTCCTCCACCTCCTCCGTGGCAGCAGCAGCCGCCGCCGCCGCCGCCGTGGCACCCTCCGGACTGCTCAGACATCCCCTGGCCGTCTCCTTTCTGCTGGTGGGAACCCATGGTCCAGGTGTTGGGAGTCCTGCAGGAGAGAGAAAAAACAGGCCTGAGCATATCCAGGGGGAGGGAAAGTCGTGTTACTGGGCCACCCCATCCCTTTGCAGTGGCAGGTCAGCAAAAATTGTCTTCTCTTCCCTTTTTGTTCCACCTCTGAGCAATGCAAAGGGGCATTGTTAGCCTAAGAAATTAATGAATTAAACCAAAATCCAGGGAAGTTTTCAGCTTATTCCGTGTCAGGTCTTCTACAGAACCTCCTTATCCATATAAAACTTTTCTTTTTAAACTAGGACAACAATCATTCCTTAATAATTCCCTCTTGCAGCAGGTGTGTCACTGCAAGAGGCACACGAGGCCGTGGTACCCCAGAATTACCCTTATCCAAATGTGGTTTGGGAATTTTGAAAGGGCTGCAATGCTCAGAAATAGAGATAAATATTCCCTGGCTACAAGAAAGAACCCAGCTCATCATTTGCATAACAACGACTTCATTGTACTTTGAAATTCTTCAATCCCCCTTTCAAAGGAGCTCAGTGGCTGTTTCATTTCTCCTTAAAAAGAAGAAAGAAGAGGAACAGCCTGTGGAAAAGTTGTCAGCGATGCAAAAGAAAGGAAAAGAAGCACAAAACTTCGGCAGCTCCAGGGCAGCACTTGCCAGGGTTTGATGTGTGTCTGTCCCCAAGGGATGCTCTGAAGTCTGAGCGCTTCTTTAGCACTTAACCCCCCTCAGCCACGTCCTTGTCTGCCGGCAGCAGGAACTGATGTTCCTGTGACAGGGAAGTGACAGCTCTAAAACAAAAAGGTCAGCAGGCTCAGGTGTCCAAAAGCCCGAGGAGAAAACAAATCCTCCAAGAAAAAAAGAGCTCAAAAGAGACCCCTTTCCCATTGAGATAAAAGGCTGGAACACGAGAATAGACCCTTCAGTCCCGTTGTTTCCCACTCTTTGCTGAGTTCTTGCAAACCCTCCTTTTCCTGCCCTTTCCCTCCAGGTTTATATTCTAAGAATATTCCGGGGTTGTGCGTGTGTGGTGGCACCACATGATGCTGGGCCCAGAGAAATCCGAGGGGTTCTAAACCCTGTATTTTCCATGTCCCAGCTCTCTCCTTTTCCTCTGTGGTTACATAACACCTGAATTGGTAGATTAAAAAAAAAACACCTGCAAATAAAGAGGATTTTTTGGACAGTGACACCCAAAAGCCACATTTAATCCCATTTTTTTTCCAGATCAGCATTCCAAGCCTAATCAGCCAAGTTAGTTCTCATCAAAAGCATGAAATTTCTTACCGTGTCCCACGGCACGAACCAGTGGAAAGGAGTCAATGGGAGTGAGGGAACGTGGTGTGGGAGAACTTTTATATAGGATCAGTCCTCCTCTTGGAAAGAAACAATGATTGATTTATTTACAGCCAAGCCCAACCCCAACTGCCCACTTACTTCGCATAATCTTGGGCTCTGTCATTGCAGAGATCGGTATCTCCCTTCCTTCCACCACCTCTTTTGTTGTTGGCCACGTTTGAATTATTGGATGGCTCCACCTACTCCAGGTAAAGCAAGGAAATAGGAAAAAACAAACACATCTTCAGAATAAACATTTCATTTTCATTTTATGTCCCTCTATAGAGGAATCCAACATTCCAGAAAGGAAACTTGAGGGCTTTTGACTTTATGGACATGGGGAATTTATTTCTCATTCTAGAAAATATTTCTGAACTCCCAGACGTGGCCCTGGCGTGTCATTAAGGTGTGTTGTAACCCAGGCTGTGGATTATATGTTCCTAATGACACCCACATTATTGCCAGGGGCTGGAGGGACACATTGGGCTCCAATGAGTCCAAGGGCCTGGAGCTCCCCAAAAACACAACAAATGAGGCTGGAGTGATGCAAATTTGGGAGGTTCCAGGTGATTTATGGCCTTGGAGGTTTTGACCTACAGAGAAATGGAAGGAAGAAACCCAAAGAGCCAAAGAAGGAGGGAAATGGTCTTTGGGTAGAGTTGGAGAAAGGCTGAGGGAGTTGGGGATGTTCAGCCCGGGGAGGAGAAGCTTTGGGGGACCTCATTTTGGCCTTCCAGGTCCTGAAGGGGCTACAGGAAAGGTAGGGAGAGATTTTTTACAAGGCCTGGAGTGACAGGAAAAGGGAGGATGGGTTAAAACTGAAAGAGGAAATTTTGGTTGGATATCGGGCAGAAATTCTTCCCTGTGAGTGTGGTGATGCCCTCATCCCTTATCTGCAGGAGAATCCACTCTGGATAGAGTTTGCTCCCACTTTTCATGGCTTTCTTCTGGCAAACTGGAATGATTCCAATCAGCAGCAGAAGTTCCTCCAGCAAAACCCTCCAGCTCCAGGCAAGCTCCAAAGTGGCAGAGTTGGGAGGATCTTTCACTCAGATGGAGCCGATTGAGCCAATGGGACCTTGGTTTATTATTTCAGAGCCCTTGGTGACACTGAGGTGCCACCCAGATGCCACCTTCCTCTGCCCTGGAGCACGAGGCTGCTCAGCCTTATCTCATCTTCATCTCATCCTCACCAAACCCCCAGCACATGGCCTGGAGCAAGGTGACACCAAACCCCACCGCTCAGCCTGGATGGAGGTGACACCAACCCTCCTCACACAGCCTGGATGGAGGTGACACCAAACCCCACCGCTCAGCCTGGATGGAGGTGACACCAACCCTCCTCACACAGCCTGGATGGAGGTGACACCAACCCTCCTCACACAGCCTGGATGGAGGTGACACCAACCCTCCTCACACAACCTGGATGGAGGTGGCATTGCCACTGGTGGCACAGGACAAAGGACCCCCTCCCCAGCACACAGTGCAGTGTTGCAGGCTCTCATCTGAAAGGGATCTCACGGCATTCCTGCAGGGTTTTTTCTGTAGGAAGACCTAAAATGATATTCCTGTAGTCAATTACTAAAACTTTTGGAATTCCGTTGTCCAGTGTCACTCCCAAGTGATGCTGCACAGGGTGCTCACACACACCTGGCTGTTGGAGGATGAGCGGCCAAATGGGCAGAGCCAAATACCCACAAAAGAATTAAATAAAATAGAGAAATAAAATAATAGACCAAAAAAGTTAAATAAAAGAAAAATCACCCCCCTCCCTGCCCAGCCTTTCCCTAAGTTTGGTGCAGTATTTCCCACAATACCAACATGATGTTTAAACCCAGAAACACCCAGCTGAGACCATCCAGTTCCCTATGGGAATGTCCAAGCCCCTCCATAGGGTGGCTGGACCAAGAAGGAAAGTAGGGCAGGGAAGGGAGATGTGAAGGGATTCCGTGTTTGTCGGAAAACCAAATGAAGGGCTGTGGTTGCAGCACATACTTTGCATATCTAGAACAGCTTGTTTATCTCTGCTGTTCAGATCAAGGACACCCAGGATGCAGCTGTCAGAGCTTCTGCACGTTCTGGCACAGAAAAGATGAATCCTGGGGTTTTAGGTCCATGTGCTGGGGAGTGGGGATCAACAAAGCTTTGTTTGGTTGCTCTAAAGGAGCACGGAACTGGTGAGAGGCACCTCAGTTCTGTGTCCAGCTCTGGATCCTTCACTGCAAGACACAAACTGAGGGGATGGAGAGTGTCCAGAGGAGAGAGTGGAGCTGGGAAGGGGCTGGAGAGTCACTCCTGGGATCATATTCCTGAAATCCAACAGCAAAGTTAAATGCTTACATGAACTGGGATGAGCTTTAATGCCAGTCTCAGCCCTGGCTGAGCTAATTGAGGTCTTTCATCTCTTAATTGTAGAAGTGTTTTCTTCTAACAAGCTGCTCCTTCCCACTGCCAAAGGTCCCTCTTCCAAGGCATAAAAATTGGAGTTTTGTTAATAAAGGCTGGGAAAGAACAACTTATGCAAAGGGGAGAGGGATGAAGAATCATGGAATGGTTTGGGTTGCAAGGAACCTGAAAGCTCATCCAGCTCCATCCCCTGCCATTCCAGGGTCACCTTCCACTATCCCAGGTTGCTCCAAGCCCTGTCCAACCTGGCCTTGGACACTTCCAGGGATGGGGCAGCCACAGCTTCTCTGGGCACCCTGTGCCAGTGGCAAAGCCTTAAACCTGTGACAGAACCTAAAACCTCTGCCAGATAAATCCCTCCTTTAATGATGGAAAATCCCATTCCTGACGCAGCATTTCAGGGTCTGGAGTCTCCTGAAGGGATTTGGGTTCTCTGGGCAGCCCAGGCTGGAGCAGGAGGGTGGGGTGGGATTGCCACAGCCCCAACTGTTCCCGGGATGTGTCTGCTCGACGCCCCCTGATTACATCCTGTGTGTGGGTTAGGAAAGAGGTGTGATCCTCACATCCTCCTGATCCTGGGACAGGGATCATGGGCTGGATGTCGGTGTCACCAAGGCCCAGGGGACATCTGTCCAGTTTCTTGGGTTATTTTCTCTTGAATTCTCTGTTCCAGCTGCATTTTTAGGTGGGGATGGGGAGAAGGCAGCGTCGCCAGTGGGATGGATGAGATTTCCTGGTCCTTGATGGAATTCACCTTTCCCTGAGACTCCAGTTTGTCCCCCAGGTTAATAAGACAAAACATTTAATGGAATGGCCCAATGCACAAATTCCCTGGGGTGTCCAGCACCCCCTCATGGGACTTCGGGACACTTTTCCCAAGAGCTGGGCACACCCTGGACAAATCCCAGCTGCTCTGAGCCTGTAGGAACTGCGCTCAGTGGTCCTGGAGAAGGGCAGATGGGGAACATTCCGAGCAGCTCAGTGCCACCGAACAAGCCCTGCCCACTGTCCCTGGCTGCTGTCCCTGACTCAGTGACACCAGACTGGCTGCTGGGTGTGACAAACACCCTGACAGGAGCTGAGCGTGTGCCATGGACGGTGGTGGCCGGGGTGATGCCACCCTGCGCTGTCGTGGTGGCCCCAGCTCTGGTGAGGACACAGAGCCACCTCTCCTGAGCAGAAACTGCTGTTCCCCTTCCCACAGCATCGCTTCCTTTGCCCAGCTGCTTCCTCAGTGCCCTTTTCTTCACACAAGGCACAGCTCCTGCTTAATCCCCCATGTCCCAGGGGAGCAGGAACTGGAAATGAAGGATTATTTGTAATCTGGAAGTGTTTGTGCCTCCACCCCTTGGGATCTGCTTCTATTTAGGGGATCAAAGCTTTCCATCCTTTGCTCTCCTCAGTGCCAGCTCTGCCCTCCCCAGGTCTGAGAAATTGTCCCTTTGTCCTTGTTGTGATATTAAATCCTCTGTGATCATGGCCAGGGATCTTTCTGGGAGTATTTCTAATGATTATTGGGAGCATTTCTCCTGATTTCTGGGAACATTTATCCTGATTTCCTGGTGCTTTTTCTCCTGATTTCTGGGAGCATTTCTCCTGATTTCTGGGAACGTTTCTCCTGATTTCTGAGAGTATTTCTCCTGATTTCAACATCTGCTGTGATTTGCATCTCCCTGCCAAGGAATGTCGACACAGATGATGAGGTTTGTGTACCCCAACCAGGACAACTTTCCCCAATAATTAACTGTCAGTGACTTTGGCAGTGGAACAGTCGATTGTCCATCTGCACCTTCCTTCCCTAATTTCACTTTTATTCGGTCCCTGCACTTTGCCACAGACATTAAAGCCACGGGCACACCCTGTTTTCCATTTTCCTCATTCCGCCATCCTGGTTCCTCATTCTTCCGAGGCTCATTGGGAAACAATCAGTGCTTCAAAGGGAATTTGGGAGATGGGAAAGGGGATGACCTGGGCCTGCCCAGCGCTGCAGTTTGGGATGGCACAAAGCAAAGCTTAACACAGCCTTGTCTGGCTTTAAATCCCAGAGGCCACAGCACAGGAATGTCCTGGAGATCAAAATGTTTCCGACTGCTCCGTTTAATTCCTGGCAAAGCTTGGTGGTGTTTGGGTGGAGGGTCAGGAAATTGATAATGGGAATTGGACCCTGTTCCCTGTGGAGACAGGCTGGGAGAGCTGGGAATGTTCAGCCTGGAGAAGAGAAGGTTGTTTGGAGACCTCAGAGCCTCTTCCAGGATCAGAAGGGGCTCCAGGGAAGCTGGAGAGGGACTTTTCCTCAGGAACTGCAGGGACAGGACAAGGGGGAATGGGCTCGCACTAAAATAAAGGAAATTCAGGTTGGATATTGGGAAGGAATTGTTCCCTGTGAGGGTGGTGAGGCCCTGGAATGGAATTCCCATACCTGGAAGTGTCCAAGGCCAGGTTGGACAGGGCTTGGAGGAACCTGGGATAGTGGAAGGTGTCCCAATGTGGACAAACAGAAACTGTAACATTAAAATAACTGCAATTTCTGAAAAAGTGGAAGAACATTTTGAAAGAAAATTAAATCTGAGCCTTTCTGGCAAAGCACAAGCTGGAGCTGAGTATGACCAAGGCAGACACCAGCGGATGAAACAAAAAGGAGAAGTCAAAATTGAGCAAGAGCCCTGCTCCATCAGATGTGCAGATCTCTTATCACACCCACAGCCTCATCACGGGAGGATTTGCTAATGACAGCAAAGATTGGGGCCACTTCCTTCCTCCACACACCAATCCTTGGCCCATATTTTTGTGTCATTCCAGTTGGAGTCCAATTATCCCTGGTATTGAGCATCCCAGGTGTCTTGGTGACCAGAGAGCCTCAAGACCACTGTCCACCACCTTCTTAGGTGGGCAAAGACCATTTCCTTCTGTGTCCAGGTGGGGAATGAGACACAGGAGGGTCCCCCAGCCCACACCCACCCCAAAATCCTGTGGGGTGACCAAAGCCAGAGGCATCACCTCCTGAGCCAGACTTCCTGTCCTGATAAGGGAACTCGTGGTTTGCCAGGGAATTGCGGACACTCATCCTGGAGGTGACCAATCCACCCAGCTCAGGGCTGTGGCTCAGACACATCCATGGCTTTGGAGACGGGACACGTGACAGGATGTTCCCAGGAAGCATCTGCCCCGTGCCCAACCCGCTGGCACGGGGTGGAAGGAATTTTTTCAAGTCCTTGGAGTTTAATGAAGCTGTTCCTGGGCTGGGGCAGGGTGAGCCGAGCCAGGCCTGCCTGACATTTTTTCCCAGCTTGTTTGCACAGCAGGATCTCCTCCCAGGAGGGAATTCTGCTGTCTCCCAGTACCCTGAGCTAGGGGAAAGTGTCCCTGCTCACGGCTGGGGGTGGAACTGCATTATTTTTGAGGTTCTTTCCAACCTAAACTATTCTGTGGTTCTGTAATTTTAACATTTCAGGATCTTCCCAGAGGGAACAGCATCCACCATAAAGGGAAGGAAAGAAACCCCTGTGGTTTGATCTTGGTTCACTCCCTGCAGCTCCAAATATTGGAGCAAGTCTTTATTTTACCCCACGTTGCTCCAAACCTTCTACTTTCGCACACAGGAGTTTCTCACGGCACCTCCTGGGCATTTTTCCCTTCTCTCCATCAGGGAACTTAAGCATTTCTGGGATGCCAGGAGGGCTTGTTGGACAAACCTGTCATTGTCACCCAGACACCAGCAAGGCTCCGACTGCGTCACGGCCAACCCCATTCCAGTGTCCACCAGGGATCCACAGGGACAAGGCAGGACAAACTCCTCGGGAAGAGGGAGCTGCTCATCACCTGGCCAGTTTAACTGCATTGCTTCCTATTTTTAAGGACCCACCCAGCTCTTTACTGGGTTACCTGCCCAGTTTTTTCCCTGTGACACTGAGGCAGCTTCCTCCCCTTATAATTCAGCCGTAAAATTACAGTCATCAAATGGAAAGTCTTAATTGCTCCATTCATTATCCTCAGGAGTCATATCCGACTGTTAATTTATTTGCCTGGGAACTCCCCAAAGGCTTCACAAGGTTTTTACCCTAAATCAAGATTAGCTGGTCTGGCACTTGAGGACAGTTGGAGTAAGGAATGTCACCAACACAGGGGACCCCCTCCAATGCCCCCAGCTCCTGGCACCACAGGGGCCACCAAAACCAACCCCAGTTTTAAGCTGACAACTTTGGAGCAGGGAGAGGACTCGTGGCTCTGGGGCACCGTGAGTTTTAAGGATGTTGGAGCATTTCCCCCTCACCAACAGCTGATTCCTGGTTACTTCCATGAGGATGTCAGCAGAGGACAGGAAAACCATGACCTGTCTCGTAGGGCACATCTGAAATACGATGTTCTGCAGAGGCATCTGGAAAGGTCTCCTTATCCTATTCCCAAGGGCCTGAAGTGACAGGATAAGGGGGAATGGGTTCAAACTGGCAGAGAGAAGGTTTAGATGGGATGATGGAAAGAAATTTGTCCCTGTGAGGGTGGGGAGGCCCTGGCACAGGGTGCCCAGAGCAGCTGTGGCTGCCCCATCCCTGGCAGTGCCCAAGGCCAGGTTGGACGGGGCTCAGAGCAACCTGGGACAGTGGAAGATGTCCCTGCCCAGGGCAGGGGATGGAATGGGATGAGTTTCAAGCCCCTTCCAACCCAAAGCACTCCATAATTCCATGATCCTTAGGACTCACATTTCAGGGGGAGAGTCCCCCCAGGTTTTCCTCCTGGAACTGCACCTCTGGCACAACTGGATGAGGTCAGCTCTCCTCACTCCTCTCAGCCTCATCCCATCAGCACCACCCAGAGAGAGCTCAAGGAAGTTGGGGTGGAGAGGGAGAAACATCTCAGACAACAAATCTGAATTCTTCCTGCAGTGAAAGGACTTGATCTGAACAACCAGCAGGATTTTCTGCTTTCCAAGCCCCCAGCTGCTGGGAACATTCCCAGAGGATATGAGCAGGTGCAGGAATAAACTGATGGTGTGGACAGCCTTGGATAAACTCCCAGAAACTCAACAGTGACCCACTGTGGTGCCTTCCAGCCTCACCCAGTCTGGGATTAACATTTACCAGGTTCATCCCTCCTTTCCCTTCAGTGCTGACTCATTTCTCCACCACCTCACTTGGTGATGGGCAAAAACCACCACAGAGGAGTCTCAGGGACAGCAGACCTGCTTTTCTACATCTCCACACCGGCCCCTCTCCCATCCCTTTATCACAGCAGCATCATCAGCGCAGCAATTTGGGATTTCAACAGGCAGGAACACCGGTCCTGCCTCACCTTCCCACACCCACAGCCGGTTTGAACTCCCCAAACCCCCTTGGGCAGCACCTCGGATTCCCCTTCCAAGGGAAGAACAAAACCCGGCAGAACTGCAGGTGGAATCTGCATCTTCCACCGGTGCGAATCACAGGCTGAGCCCTGCAGAGAACCTCCCACGAGTGTGACCAGGGCTTGTCTGTCCCTCTGTCTGTCTGGCTCCTCCCTGGGCTGCTCCCGCTGCGGGATCTGGGCTGGGAATCAGCCCAGCTCGTTATCCAGCAGTTAATTACCAGCACCTCCAGTCCGGCCCTTTCCCATGAGCTCGTTCCCGACGCCTCCAGCCGGGGCTGGATGAGTCAGGAGGGAAGATCCCGGCGGCTCCGCGGCCGCGCTGCCACAGGATGGTGCTCGGAGACCGCGGAACGGGCTGGGTGTGACGGGACCTTAAAGATGCTCTCATCCACCCCTGCCCTGGGCAGGGACACCTTCCCCTCTCCCAGGCTGCTCCAAGCCCTGGCCTTGGACACTTCCAGCGATGGGGCAACCACAGCTTCCCTGGGCAATAAAAGGGACCTCCTGTAACATTGCCAGGGACAAATTTAGTATTAAGGGACAGAACTGCTCCTCGTTTTCAGCTCCAAACACCCTGGGGTAGGGCTGGGGCAGCCCAAGCTGAGCTTCATGGGGCAGGTTGGCCTTGCTGCTGGACCTGTGGCACTTCCAGCACAGCTCTGAGCTAATATTCCCTGTCCCCCTGGGCTGGGATAACCTCACCACGCAGCATTTTGTATTTAAACCCCATGCTGCATCTGTCTCCACTCCAGACTGTTCTTGATAGAGGTTCCTGAGTGGCAGAGACTCTCTGAATGCCTCTAATTTCTCATCCTCTGTGTTTTTAATTAGGAATAATAAAAAACGTGGCAGTCGCCGCCCAGCTCATTGAAGGAGCAGACGGCTGCGTGGCTCAGACGCATTGAAATGCAAATCCCACGGATTTTTGTTGCAGTCCTTTTGTCCAGAAGCGGTGGAGCTCAGCAGAGCTGGGTGAATGGGGAGGCTGATGTGGGGAGAGGGATGAACTGAGGGCAGGAGACGTTCCCCAGGTGAACACAGGGAGCCTGGGACCTCCGAAAGCTCGGGGTAGCTGAAGGTGTGGGGGAAAAGCACACGGAGAGATGCAGAAAAGGTTCTTTGTTCCTTTTGCTGCTGTAGCGTCCCTCTGCTCATGTGGATTCGGCACAGGCGAGGTCTCGGCTCCATCCCTTGTCTGCCCCGAATCCTTTGGCCACAGGATGGAGCACAAGGAGTCCCGGGCTGCAGCCTCCAAACGCAGGAGGAACGATTTACCAGAAATTTAATCGGGATTTGGTGGTGCATGGGGTCGTTCAAATCCATTTGTGAACAGTTCGATGTCCTGCTCTGCCCTGGCAATTCCAGTGCCTGGCACTTATCGATTCCCTGTTTTTGTCATCCCAGAGCTGCCTCAGCTTTTCCATGAGTTAAGGCCCAGTGTGGGGAGCTGGGGGGTTTTTACCAGCCCAGATGGGAACAGAGTTTGTCTTTCCACAGCTGATGTAAAATGGGGATTTTCAGCTCTGAGTCGAGGGTGAAAAGGGATGGAGGAAAAAAAAAGACCAAATTAGAAAGGAAATAGTTTGATGGAGTAGAGGTTTTATTGTGGATGTTGGGGATGTGCCAGAGAGAATAAAGTAATGGAGATATGGAGCAAACACTCTGACTTCCAGCTGATATGTCACAGGTCGATATTATTATATTTAAGGAGTTTTTCTTATTATATTTATATTCAAGGAGTAGGTGCTGTAAGAGTGAGTTGCTTCACGCAACTTGAAAGTCAAGTTCTGTTTTTCACCATTTCCTCTTTTCCTTGCCTTATTTCTGCTCATTGTATATAGAACAAAGAACAAAATTAAAATGCCAGGATTACTGAGGTTAGAAAGGACCTCCAAGACCGTCGAGTCCAACCTGTGCCCGATGCCCACCTTGCCACCATCCCACAGCACCGAGTGCCACATCCAGTCCTTCCTTGGACACTTCGAGGGATGGGGACTCCACCACCTCCCTGGCTAAAATCCCCCCCAGTTTCTTACAGATTTTCCTCTGGAACCAAGGTGAAAGCAGAAGGAAAAGTTTATTTTTAACAGTATTGGCACAGGGTGGTGGCACTGAGGCCACTTTGAAGCAATGTCATCCATGTGAGTGGCCAAACTCACATCTCCTTTACACAGCCATGGAAATGCCCTGATGCCACGGAGAGCTGAGCCCAGGGGAGATAACAGAAGAAGATATGAAGCTACGAGACCCCAAAATGTAATACAGAGAATGCACAGACAGGATTGAGTGAGGACTGGGTCCCAAAGGTGCCAGGTGGTTCCTAAAGTTCCCAGATGGTTCCTGAAAGTGCCCGCGAGTGGTTTCAGCAGGAGAAGAGTTGTGCTCCTGGAAGCAGCCCCTCAGTGCTGGATGTTCTCCTGCTCTTCACCCCCTGGTTGTCCCGTGGGGAGTTTTTTATTGCCCACAGTTGTACTGGTAACTGTTGGACCACTGGTAGGAGTAGGGGCCGGAGCTGTCCTGGCACACGGGGGCCGGAGCGCACACCTGGGGGCACCTCCTGACCACGCCCGGCCCACAGCGGGACACACACAGCTCCCTGCCCTGCAGCAGGGGCTGGGGAAACATCATGGAGCAGGAATCCAGACACCTGGAGCTGCTGCAGGAGGAGGAGGACTGGTGCCCTTCCACCACGTGGGTCTCGACGCATCCTGACCGGCAGGGCGCGGGGCACCGGGGGCTCGCCAGGGTTTTCCTCGTGGTGCAGACCTTGGTCCCCGTGGGAGCGCAGGGAGAGCAGGACCCGCACGTCACCACGCCGGGGCTGTGGCACTGCTGGGTGCAAACGGGCGTGGAGCACTTCATCCCGCCGGGAATGTAGCACTGCTGCTTGTACTGGTACCCGTAGTAGGACATGGCTCCGGAGGATCCTGAAAAACAAAACAGGGGAGGGAGGTGAAGGAATTCCCTGCTGCGCTCTGGCACAGGAGCTTGAGCTCCGTCTCTCAGCCCTCGTTTTCCATCCAAACTGCACAGCCTTGCATTTCCCTAAATATCTCTTCCACAGGTCCAGCTGTTGCGTGGAGCAGGGAGTTGTAATCCCTGGAAAAAGGGGAGTTTCAGGCACAGCTGTGATGATCTGGGATCACTACTGAGGTTCTCAGTTCTTTATAGCAAGGACTCTCATTTATCTCCTTTTCAGATGCTTCCCCTGGCACTGGAATGTCTTTCTGCTGGCAGTAGGAAAAGCAAAGGCAGGAATTGCCCTTGTGCCCTGCAGTTTGGTGTAGGTGCTGGTGCAGATGTACAGGATCCCTCCTCTCATCCCAACTCCCATGGCAGGGACACCTTCCACTATCCCAGGTTGCTCCAAGTCCCATCCCACCCAGCCTTGGACACTTCCAGAGATGGGGCATCCATGGAATAACCTGTGCCAGGGTCTCACCACCCTCACAGGGAACAATTCCTTCCCAAGATCCAACCTAAATTTTCCCTCTGTCAGTCTGAACCCATTCCCCCTTGTCCCGTCCCTCCAGTTCCTGATGAAAAGTCCCTCTCCAGCTTCCCTGGAGCCCTTTCAGATCCTGGAAGGGGCTTTAAGGTCTCCACAAAACCTTATCTTCTCTAGGCTGAACATTTCCAACAATCCCAGCCGGTCAAAGACCGATCCAAACCTGGATAATAATTACCTGAAATACTAAAATAAGTGGCCTCTAATAGAGGAGAAATCTAGAATTCAGTTTTAACAAAGCAAATAAAAGATATGGATCAAAGAAGAAGATGAAGAAACATCACATCCTAGACTGGGCGAGGTTCTGTAAATCTCAGGCTCAACTTTTAAAACCCTTTATCTGTCTCTGCCTTTAAAGAAACAGCAACAAACCATAAACCCCAGAAGCTTTAAAAGCAACAACCCTCTTAATTCCCAGCGACAAAGTATTTCTGCAGGATCCAGTTTCCAGTTCCAAGTCCCAACAAAATGGTATTTTCTTAGGAATAGAAGCAGGGAAACAACTTACCGAGCTCACGGTGCAGAGTAAGGACTGGATGGGAAGCTTGGAAATCGGGGTTTTTATATGGAGTTTTTATAGTCTTTCAGACTTCATGGAAAACCTGAGCCATGGAGTATCAAATCCTAATTAAGCCACAGGAGGGAATTTGTTCATATGCAACTTTTTCACTGGCTGTAATTATTTTACTCACTTGGGCTCGTTAATGCATTGTTATCCCCAAATACCATGGAAAACACCTCACGCCCTGCGGGTTCTTTCCATTTTAAAGCTTTATGGGGAGAAGGAAAACCCGCCTTTTATTCCATTGACCTCATTAGGTACCTAAAGAAATCCATCCCCCTGCTCCTAAAGCTCCTTTTGGCAGACGGACAATCGGGAAGCAGGGATGGGGAGTGGGAAGTGGTGGTTCTCACTTCATTATTCCTGCAGGTGGACAGCTGGGACATTGAGGGAAGTGGCTGTCCAAGCAGGACCGGGGGAGATGTACCCGAGGCTGACACCGAGCTGCTCCTTGTGTGGCTGATCCTGTGCTCCTCAAACTTTATAAGAGTCATTCCTGGATTTTATGAGGTTTTGAGTTGGGTTGGTTTTTATGGCTGGAATCGAGGCCAGGGGAAGGTGTGCAGGAAAGGCACCAGCACAGGCTTTTGGTGGTTCTCAGGGATGGAAGGGGCTGCCCAGAGAGGTTTGGAGTCCCCATCCCTGGAGGTGTCCAAGGAAGGGCTGGATGTTGGCCTGGATGACCAGGTGAGGATGGGGCACAGCTTGGACTCGGTGGTCTGGGAGCTCTTTTCCAACCTCAGGGACAGTCAGAGCTTGTCCTGTGACAAATTCAATTCTGCTTGGAAAGTGGCAGAGCTGACTTGCAAGGAATCATGACTTTTCCAAGGATTTAAAGCTGTCGGTCAGTGCTTTATCCAGGCTCCTGTGCTCCTACACTCTGGTTTGATTCACAGCTGTTGGGGATGTCTGGTTGGGTTCCTCTGGTGACAAAAAAGGTATTCCAGGTTGGACTGGATTGTCATGGAATGGTTTGGATTGGAAGGGAACTTAAAGCTCATCTCGTTCATGGCAGGGACCCTAGGCCAGGCTCAAGCCCCGTCCAGCCCGTCCCTGGACACTTCTAGGGATGCAGAATTCATGGAATAACTGTGCCAGGACCCCACCACCCTCACAATTCCTTCCCAATATCCAACCCAACCCTCCTCTCGGCAGTTTGAACCTATTGCCCCTTGCCCTGTCACCACCTGCCCTTGCCAGGTGTTTCACACCAGTGATAACAAAGCAGGGAATTCTTTCCTAATGACCCCATTGTCCCACCCTCCGATCATCCCAACAGCTCTGGTTTGCACCCAGAGCTCGGCTCTGTCCCTGTGCCTGTCCCTGGTGCTCGGAAGGGAACCTGCTCCCGACGCGTGATGTCATTAAGGTAATTAGCAGCCTTTGATGTGTTGAGACGCAGCCCTGAAATTGGCTCTGTGCTGGCGTTGCTCGTAATGGGGCTGAGCTGGGAGAGCTTTGCTCATGTCAAACATTAATGAGCATTTGTGAGGGGTTTAAGAGGTCCTGTTATGAGGGTGTTGTTTAATGTCCTGTCAGTGCTACTCCTGCTTTATGTGCAGGTAAACATCGGGGTGAGCCAGCTGAGCACCTGATGAGTGTCTTCATTAACCAGTGGAGTGTCTTAATTTATCAGTGGAGTGTCTTTATTTATCAGTAAAGTGTCTTCATTTATTAGCAGAGCAAAGCTGGGTTTTGGGGTGAGAGCAGGCGAGAAAAAGTCTTTTTTCCTCTTTCCAGCTCAGAACACCCCTTTAAAAAAAGGTTGGCAGAATGTAATGGTTTAGCTCTGATTTTATGTAAATAGTAAATATACTACATGTTTATACATTGGAAAGGAGAATAGAGTTATCAGGGAAGCATGGAATGGTTTAGATTGGAAAAACCTTAAAGAACATCTCATTCCACCCCCTGCCATGGGCTCGTGGGAGGTGGAATTCTCTGTCCAAATTCCTGACAGGAGTTTGTAGCTCTGTTCCCACAGGATGAGAGGAAACGGCCTCAAGCTGTGCCAGGGGAGGGTCTGCTCAGACACCAGGAGGAATTTCTTTCTGGAAAGGGGGGTCAGGCCTTGGCAGGGGCTGCCCAGGGAGGTTTGGAGTCCCCATCCCTGGAGGTGTCCAAGGAACCACTGGATGTTGGTCTGGGTGGCCGGGTGGGGATCGGGCACAGGTTGGACTCGATGATCCTGGAGATCTTTTCCACCATCAGTGGTCCTGGGATCCTATTTCTGGTGTTTCATTGGTCTCAGGGATCAATTGGGTCCCTGCTCCCTGCTTTTTTGAACAGATCACCCACATGGGTATCCTCAGGGATCTCCCTCCTCCTGTGCTGAGCTCTCACTTGATCCTTTCAGGTTTTATTTTTACAAAGCCAGTGATTTTTGTGTTTTGCATCTTTACTTTTTAAGATGCTTGAATTTGATCCTTCAGCCTGTTTTAAATTGAGCTGACACTGCTCTGTCGTGTTCCTCACTTAGGTGCTGAGTTTTCGCCACGTTTCACCACTTGACTCATCACTTTTATTTCCTGGTTGTCTCTGAGCTGTTAAAACTCCTGTTAAATTGATACAATGACAGCATCAGGTGTGCAGGGCACTAATGAGCTTTTATGACGTGCTTTGGAAATGCTTCCAGAACGCCTTGACATGACTCTTGTCAGGGTTAATGTTTGTGTTTGCAGAAATCCACCCTGCAGTGACAGGAACCCTGAGCAGAGGGAACAAACCCCAGCAGCGTGGATTCCTCTCATTGGAGTAAAGATATGGACTTTTAATTATTAATAAATATCTAAAATTAAATGTAACATCTGGTTTTACGTTCAGCTGAAGAATTAGGTATGCAATTCCAATGTTTTGGAGGAATTACTTTGATAAACTGATAAAATGATGTCCAATCTAAGCTGAGGTGGAGGAGGATGTTGCAATTCCCATGGTTTTCTTCCATTATTGGCTGCGTCCAATCCAATTGGCTGATTCCCATCCCTAGAAATGTCCAAGGCCAGGTTGGACAGGGCTTGGAGCAACCTGGTCTAATGTCCCTGCCCATGGCAGAAGGTGGAATGCAATGGTCTTGGAAGTCCCTTCCAACCCAAGGGAGAAGGATTTGAGGCAAGGTTTAATAAACTAGAGCAGAAGTAGGAAAATACCTTTGTTTTTAAACCAAATGGGAACCAGAGTGGACCAGCTGCTGCTGCTGGGAGTGTCTGTACAGCTCAGGCCGGTGCCATCCCTGGCATCTGTGGCTGACTCCGCTGCTGGGTGTCCCAGAGCCTCCACCTCAGGTTTAACAGGATGATAACCCCAACCAGCAGCTGGGGTTCGTCAGCACTTGGGATTTCAAGATCCGTCTCCCACTTGTTGATCCCAACGTGCCACGTGAGTTGTTGTTTCGGTGCCCTTTGACTGGAGAAGCGACTCAGTGGCAAAAATGCCTGGCAAGGTCTGGCCTCAGTCACACCCTATTTATGGCCTTTTAGCCATTCCCCAAACCCAGTCATGGTTTATAGCCTTGAAAATATGGGGCATTTAATCTGATATAAAATGTGGTCTTGCCCTTCTTTCTATTTTATTGTTAAAACGTGTTCAAGAATCATGTGCTTGATGTTGGGTTGGAGGAGCTGTCCGGACTTATTTGGGTCCCTATCTCTATAAAATTCAGGGGTTTTGCAGTGTGCCAGAGCTCTGGCTGGACTTTTTATTGGTCTAATTCCATCCAAGAACCCAGAGCTCTGGTGATCCCTCACTTTTGCAGCTCTTCCTGGCTGAGTCCAGTGTATTTTCACCCAGGAAAGTGGCTGGTTGCCCCCTGCCCAAGAATGAGCCCATTAATGGAGAACATCTGAGATGAACCTTATAAACATTTTGCCTTTGAGACAAAGAACCCCCTCCCTATAAAGCTGGGAAATAGCAGAGTGCAGAAGGCAGTAAAGGACAGGTCATGCGGGGTAGAAGGACAAACCAATAATTACCAAGAGTGATTTATCTCAAACAATTGACATTCATTAACAAAGCTGGATCTTGAAAGAAACGTGGTTAGTAATTGATTAGGAAGTTCTGCACGTGGGTGATTCATGTGTTGGGCAGTCTGAGGACAGGTATAAAGGTGCTCAACCTCAGATCTCGTAAGATCATTTCTCTTGTCTCACTTCTCTTGTGCTGTAGGTAAGTGAACTCCTGAACTCCTGAACTCCTCTTCTAACCAAGCCTTTGAGTGTAGTTTTGGGATCAGTCTGACATTTTCTTGATGGAAAGAACTGGGCGTAGCACTGGTCTGGTTGAGAAGGTGGGGATTGACTGCAGGTTGGACTGGGTGATCTTGGAGGACTTTTCCAATCTCAGTGACTCTGGGATTCTGTAAATTAATCCATTTGTGACCGTCCAGCCATTGGTAAATGCAGATCTGTGTGAGGTCTAATTAATATTGTGTTCAAACTTGTGTTCAATACAAGATTTATAGATGTATTTTAGGTGCTGGGCTATGAAAATTCTGCCTTTACCTCGAGGCTCTTCATAGCCCCCTATTCTCATATTTGACTGTGAAACTGATATAAATTTGTGTGTTATTTTCCTCCCATTCGCTTGCCCTCAGATCCTCATCCCTGAGCCATGGTTTGCTCCCTGAGCCCCTGCACCGACGGCAGTGCCTCCCCCTGCGGGGTGGCCGTGCCCCAGCCCATCGCTGACTCCTGCAACGAGCCCTGTGTCCGGCAATGTCCCGACTCCACGGTGGTGATTTACCCTCCCCCCGTGGTCGTCACCTTCCCCGGGCCCATCCTCAGCACCTTCCCCCAGCAGAGCGTCGTGGGATCTGAGGGAACCCCTGAAGTTGCAGCTGGTGTTGGAGCTGGTGTTGGAGCTGCTTTTGGAGGTGCCCGAACCCCCGGCGCTTCCCAAGTTTATGGTGGGGCCAGGTGGGGCCGGGGGTACCCAGTTGGGAGCTGCAGACCCTGCTAAATCCGGGGAGTGGATGCTGGAAGACGGTGACCAGCAGGATGTGGGTCCACAGCTGAGCTCCAGGGCACAGTGTTTAGGGAGAGCTGAGCATTTGGGGTGGCATTAAAAGCATCTGTAGATGTTTGAACCCCTCAAAAATCCATCCTTCTCCTACCCTTCCTGATTTTCTTTTTCTAAAGCTTTCCTATCTTTCCAAGCACTCTGTTCTCAAAACTGTTCTTGATTCCTTGGGGTTTGTAGGGATCTTTGTGGCTTCTCATTGACAGTAGGTTTAGATTAGATTTTAGGAAGGGATCAGGAAGAAATTAGGAAGGCCCTGGCACAGGTTGCCCAGAGGAACTGTGGCTGCCCCATCCCTCGAAATGTCCAAGACCAGGCTGGAGAAACCTGGGAGAGTGGAAGATGTCCCTGCCCATGGCAGGGGGTGGAACTGGATCATCTTTAAAATCCCTTCCAACCCAAACCATCCTGTGCTTCTGTGACTGTGGCAATGTGAAGGATCTGGTGTGAGATCCACTTTAGATCCATTTTTAAGCCCTTTCCATGATGGACAAAAAGGGTTCTGGAGCCCCCCAGCCCTTGCTCTGCTGCTGTGCTGTGTGAGCAGGGCTGGGCATCACCACAGGAGAAGCACCAGACATTACCTGAGTCATCCTGGATCAAACCACGGCCTGTGGGCAATTTGTAACCTGTGCTCCATAATCCTGCCTGTCTCACCTCTTCTTCCTCATTAAACAAGACGTTGCACCAGGTTATTGGCGTGTGGGTGTCTCTGTGTGTGGTCCCTCTGCTCCTCCTTGTCCAGGTGCCCTTGTCCTGGTCCTATCGTCAGGATAACGATATTCCTGAGGGATTTGGAGGAGGTCTGTGGGTGCATCTCCTTTGCACAGCAACCTCTGCCCCTTCCTTTCTCTGGACACGCTCCAGCCCCTCAATGTCCCTCTTATCATGAGGTTCAACAGCATAACCCGGACAGGATGGTGATGTTCCCTCATGGAACTGGGCATTTCTTCAGGAATGTGTTGATAATAAACATTTCCCAGGATTTCCTTGCTTGTTTGAAATGTTAGGTAGCGTGTTAGTAACAGCACCACTGTAATTAAGGATTGCAAGGTGAGGTGGGAATGTGGGATTATTCCGGAGTAGTCACTCTTTGGGGAATTATTATCCTTATGTGGAAGGAAAACAAAGTGGCCCAGGCGTTGTAATAGGGTGTAATTGAGTGGTGGTGAGCTCTGGAGCAGGTGATTAAACCATATTCTCCCCAACCACATAAACCCTTCCCTACAAAAGAGAAATCCCCCAAACCTCAAAAGCCAGGGACCTTTATTGTTGTGCTAATGGAGTATTTGGGAATGAGCTGCAGTTTATTGAGGCCTCTCAAATTGCTCTTCAATGGACTGAGATCTGCAGGTGCCACAAACCAGCAAAGCTGGTGAAATGAGGAAATTCTGCCAGTGGGTTTTGATAGAACTGTTTTTGATAAATTTTTGTTCATTTTGACATAAAAGCTGCTTGTGTGAAATGTCCTTTCAGAGGACTGAAGGTATTGAATATCTATAATATATACTAAGAAGATTTGATGAAGCATTTGCTAATGTCTCTCAGGTTCATTACTGAACCTAATTATTAGGGATAACAATAACTTTGGGTAACAATATCTGTCTAAATATGATGAATTTTTAAATTCTTGTTTCTCTTGTTTCCAACAAGGCCATTTTGTTCTTGTATCATGTCCCACTTTCCCTTCTCCTAAAATATTGCACTCTATAATAAATAATTAGAAGAATTAGTCCAGTTTGGGCAATAATCAGGAGCTCAATTTCTCATCTGGGACAGGTTTAATCTTTAGGAAGGACCCTCAGCCTTGCAGGGAATCTTTGTGCTGGAGGCAGCTCCTGAGGCATCACCCGTGTGGTTTGTTCCCAAGGGAATATTTAAATGGATAATTTCCCATGTGTGCACTAAATACATCCTGCTGCAGACTGGCAGCCAGGGTTGGAATGAAATGACAGGAGTTGGTTTTCTGTTAGTTAAATTACCCAACTGTCGTCTGTAATGATAATACCACAGTCAGGTCCGAGTTCCTCTCATCATCCAACTTTTCCTAAGCCTCAGGACATGAAAGAATTCCAGGTTTAGTATTGGAAGCTGGGGAGGAACTGATGGTCACGAACTGCAGTGACAGGACAAGGGGCAGTGGGTTCACACTGAAAGGGAAAATTTAGTTTGGATACTGGAAAGAAATTCTTCCCTGTGAGGGTTGTGAGGCCCTGGCCCAGGTTATTCAATGGATTCCCCATCCCTGGAAGTGTCCAAGGCCAGGTTGGAGCAACCGGGACTAGTGGAAGGTATCCCTGCCCATAGCAGGGGGTGGAACAAGCTGTTCCTTAAGGTCCCTTCCAACCATTCTGTGATTCTGTGACACAAAACTATGAAACAGGGAATTGTTCTTCACCTACACTGAGCAGGTATAGGAGAAACTCAAATCTTCTTGGGCTATTAGGACAGATCCATGGAAAATGAGCAGTGGTGTTATTGACTGATGCCTGGGGGGCCCTGGAAGGGGTCTGGACTGCGATTCCATGATGATCTGGCACTTCCTGAATTCCCCTGACGTGCTGGAACGAACAGGTAAGGAAACGTTCCATCCCTGTTTGGTGACTCCTGCAACAGGAGCATCTGGGGTGAGGAATTTTGCTCCCTGGGTGCACTCCAGTATTTCCAGAAGGTTGACCTACAGCAGAGGAGGAGATCCTGGAACTGCCCTGGATCCCTGGAGCAGTGGGAGGGCTGAGGTTGCTGAGCTGGGAGGCACCGGGGCACCCCCAGAGCTGTGACACCTCCAGAGCAGGAAGGGAAGGGAGGTGGGACCCAGGTGGATCCAGGTCAGCGTTGTGGAGGGAGGTGAAGTTGGGTGACAGGGCTGGGATTGGCAGGAAATCACCACCCGTGGGTCCTGTTCCCCAGGGGAAGTGGTGGTGCCTCGGGAATGAAGCGAGGGGGAGGTCGGAAGGGAAGGAGCATCAGGAATGATGCTGTGTTGGCAAACGTGGACAGGGATTGAGGTTAGGACCCTGGGGGGGGCTAGAATCCCACCCAAATCTTCGGCTTCCTGGGTTTTATTCTGTCTCTTCTCCTGTGCATTGCTGTCCAAGCCCTTCCACACTCTCCATGAAGGCAGGAGAAGCCTCCATGTGCCAGAGGCATCCACGGGAGATAAGCTGAGTTTATAGTGTTGGGAGACTCCACCATTTCTTAATGTTTTCCCTGGGGAACCCAGCCCATTTTGCTGCTGACAGCAGAAGCGTTGCAAAACATCTCTTAAAAGCTTTTCCACTTTCAAAGGGCTGCTCTGATTTACTGTGGCCGTGCCCTGCTTGGGTGGAGGTTCCTGCCCTGACCCCTTCCTGGGGCACCCTGGTCTGGGGCTGTCCTGCTCCGTTTAGGGCACCAAGGACTCAGAACAGACCTCACTCCTGGCTGGGACTGCTCCTTCCCAGACAAGGGAATGGAGCTGGGGAGCCCATCTCTGATACCTGGAACTGGTTCCAAGTGAAATAATTTCAGGGGAATCAATGACATGAGGGAAAGAAATGGATGCTGGGCTGGAGGAACGGCATTTCTGCTGACTGGCCCTGGTTTTCTGCCCATGAAAGCTTTCCTCCAACCTCCTCCCTTAGTTATTTTCTTCACCCTTTCCTCCACTTTGCTCAGCCAGCTGAGAAATGCAGAAATGCTTCTGCAGGAGGCCACTGTGGCAAGAGGAGGGGTGGCCATGGCTATCTCTGCAAAATCAGCCCGGAGGTGGCCCCTCAAAGTCACTTCTGCAACAACTTTTGTGACTCCTGGTGGTGTCTTTGATGTGGAACTGGGCTTGCAGGGGATCCAGGCAGCTCTGTCTGGGCTCTGCTTGTTGAACCACCTTGTTCTGCACCAGATTATCATCTTTAGTGCTCCAAATCTAAATCAGGACTCCTCAGTCTCCTGAGGTGACATGGCAGGGGCTGACAGGAACTCCCTGAAGAACCGGCTGCTCCGTTTGCAAAGGAGATGAACCCTCCAGCAGATGGTCATGGCTTGGTTGCCTTTGGTCTTTTCTCTCAGGTGTCTTTGACCTTGAGTGTCACTGGGCTCCTGCCTTGGACGACCACGAGACTCCCACTCAATCTCTCATTTTTGTGATTTATTGCCCAAGCTCAAATCCCACCTTTGCTCCAGGAGTCTCTGTGGGGGCACAGGTGATCAACCAATGCCCCCTTTTTGAGAAATATTTGGGTAAACCCAAGGTCATGGGTTAGCTAAGGTTTTTCTTCCTACTCGGGGAAATGAGTCAGGGCAGGAGCAATTGAGATGGAGATGTGGTGACAGTCCCTGACATCTGGAGTCTAGACTGCCCTCTTATTGTAGGGCTCCTTAGGGTGGCTGGGGGTCCCTTTAAAGTGCTGGATGAGCCCAGACAAAAGCAGAGCAGACATTTGATGCTACTAAGCAGAGTCATTTTAATGAAAATAAGAAACAGTGAGAAACAGAAAGAATTTGGCAGAGATACAAAAGGGGCTTCAGCAAGCAGAGCGTTCCCGATGGTGGGCTGTGCTTTTCCTGGTGAAAACGGTGGAGTTTGTCGGTACAAACACATTTTCTTCGTCGTGTTCACTGTCAGATGAGGCACAGGAGGGACACAGAACAGGAGCACCTCTGCTCAGTGTCATCTTTGGTGAAGTTCAGAGCCGAGCAAAGTGGATTTTGCAGAGACTCCCACTACTATGGCAATACAAAGTGGCTGTGAATTCACTTAAAAAGCACTTTCCTCACACCCAGTCTCGCTCCACTCCACCAAAATGCTGTAAAGTTCAAGTTGCCCTTTCAGAGTGACAGATGGAGAGACAGGAGCTACTACACAGGGTTACACATGGAGTAGTCTTACACAGCCTGGCACCCACACATCCCCCGGAGCCAGAGGCGCGAGCGCTCGGCGTTTCTCAGCACCAGAACCTAAGCCATGAATCCGTGTCCTGCATTTCATCCCGTGGTTGCTATTCCTGCTGGGAACAGCTCAGAAGAACCTGCTTCCGAACCGAGAGAAGGGGTATCCATACCCAAACCCGTACAAATCCCCAGAGTAACCCCCGTAGCCCAGGAAGCCCCTGTTGCCATAGAGGTTCCCAGAGCTCCTGTAGCCGTAGGGGCCGTATCGGAACTGGTCCCGGTAGAAGCCGAAGGGGCTCCCGAAGCGGAAGCCGTTGAGGCCCCCGAAGCCGTAGAAGTCGTCGTAGCCCAGCTGGGAGTAGCACCCATCGTCACAGAAGTCCCTGTAGAAAGTCATCCTTTGTTGATCTGGTGAGCCTGGAACACACACCCAGAAACAAAATTTATGGGCTGCTGACGGCAGAGCAAAGGCTCCAGCTCGGTCCCTCCTGCGCATCGGTTTCAGCCTCTTAATTAGCTCATTTATTTTTCTAATCTCCTGAATCCCAAACAACTTTGCTGTTTTTCCCCCAGCAACTTTTGGAAGCTGCTGACTAAACGTAGCATAGAAGGTTTTTGCCAGCTGAGAGCTGAGCTTTCCCACCCCAGAAATCAGAGGAATTTAATAAATTAAAGAAAAATATAATAAATACAATTCAGAACTGAAAATTGCTTTTGGACTACAAAATTGTGGTAGCAAACTTCCAATTTCCAGGGCTTTAAAGCCTAATGTTAAATAAGCACAGGATAGAAGAGCAAAAAGCTTTGAGTGAAGCTTGAGATTGCAGGGAATTTTGTCTTTGGGATTACCTCCAAAATGACAAGAAATTGATGAAAAAAGTCTGCTGAAAATTGCTGCAGAAAGTCTGTACCTGTACATAGACACATTCTATACATGTGATATATATATGGACACAGCAGTACCTTTTATATAAATATATATTATATATATTTATATTTTCATATAATTCTATATATATTCTATATATTTATACACAAATATTTAGACAAACAGACATAAGAGCAGAGCTGGTATTGACTTACCTGCTTCACTGAGGTGAGAAGTTGAGAGGAGTGAATAAAATTTCAGAGCTGGGGTCCGCTTTTATACCTTCCCAAACTTGGGAATTACCCAACGTATCTCGTTGGACTCTTTGTTCCTCCAGTTGACGTCACTGGAGCCAACGATTTTCATATTTTCCAAGTTTGGCGTCGCGGCACCGACGCAACCCTCTGAGAATTTCTTTAATCTTAAAACGAGAAGAAATGGGCTCAGCACATTTCCAGGGAAATTGCACGGAATTCCTTGTGGCCGGACGGCCGGGAATAATTTGGGGCGATATTTAGACCATTAGGGGTTGCGCAATGGCCTCGCAGGTGCTCCGTTGGCTCGGCTTCGGCGCCTGCGGTGCCGCGCGCGGGGGACAAAGGGAAAAGGCTTTGCTTTGGTGTGCCGAAGGTTGAGGAGCCTCTACTCAGCATCACCGTGACCTCCCCGTCCTTCCCAGTGATCCCGGTGGGGACCTCCTGCCAGCAGCTCTGCTGGATTTTTATCTCAGGTTCCACAGCAGCAATTGGGAGGAATTTTCCAGCTGTCTTGTGGACATTCCCCAAAATTCCTACCAATTTTAGAGGTTTTTTGGTAGTTTTTGAGTTTCATGGAACAGCATCACCTTAATAGGGCCCAGGAACAAGAGACCTTGATGAGTGACCGTATTATTAAATTTGGAGGTGTCTTTCGGTGACAAACTATTAATATTTAAATCCTGCAACACTCTGCAAATTGAAAACATTAATGAGTGTTTATGAAGTGCTTTGGTATTCAAAATTCTGAGGAAGCCTCAACATCCTGTTTGCTCATTATTACACTTAATTTATATTCAAATTAATGCCAGAAATTAGGTGAAGGTCACACAAGGAGTTCTGCCCTAAACTTCAGCGTTCCTCACTATCATAACTTCTACAGGTGGTTGATTCTTTGTGAAAAAAATACAACAGGGCTCTTTTTGTGTTTAACTTAGTGCTCTTTTAGTGCCAATTCTTATAATTTATTTATTTCCAGATCATGTTCAAACTTGAATTCTCCACTTTGCTCTGCTGAACTCAGGTCAAACCCTCCAGTGAATGACACTTTAAAAAATGCTGTTGTATTTTTGTTAAAAACATTCTTCCTGCTCACGTAACAGCATGACTTTGATTCTGGAACACTTTGGAGGAATGAAATTTAGATTTATTTATAGTTCTGGTCCTTTTTCCTGAAGTTGCTGAGGTTTAATGTAAAATACCCAAATTTACATTTCCTTTAAATAAAGAGTCAGTGCTGTGGTGCATCAGAATTTCCAATGAACAACAAATATTTTCAAACATGTGGGAAAGTTTTTCTTTTTTTGCTGAAAATTTGTCTCTCTCCAATGGCTTTGAGAAATTAGAAATTGCTTTTGCATGAAATAAAAATAAATTTAAAATTTGACATTGAAGGCAATAAAATGATATCAGGAATGTTGTTGGCCCAGAAAATGTGAAGATGAAAGAAACTTGTAATATATGGGACATATGGGAGGCTGGGAACACACTAATAATCCCAAACAATGAGGAAAATTATATTAATTGAAGATATGACGTGTACAGGCAAATTTGTTTTCCAGCCAATAAGGCTCCAAACCTTTTGAGTGCACAGGGCGTCTGAGATAAGCCAGGAGGGCAAAGCTGGAGTATAAAAAGGGCTTGGAGCTCAAGGCTCCTCATCAGCTCTCCTGCCTTCTCCTTCCAGTGAACTCGGTAAGCTTTTCCTCCTTTATTCCCCCGGATTGGGAATTTTCCTTTAAGGATTTCTGTTGGGATTCTGGCTTCTCTGAAATGTCAGGTTTCTCTGTGCCTTTTATCTGTGCATGGTGGGTTCAAGTTTTAGAGCTGCAGGGGGAGCTTTCCTGGTCCTGTTGGAACCTGGAGTTCCCTGATCAGGGATTATTGGGACAGCAGAGGTAGGAAAGGGTTTAGGGTTGCTCCACTGTGACACACTGTGGGTTCTTCCTTAAATCTCCTATTTTAAGTGGGATTTAGTTTCTGTTTGTCAGGACAGATGTTCTCATGTGTGTCCACGTTCCGTGGTTTCTTCCATGGGTCAGCATTTTCAGGTGCCAATTAAAATGGGTGGGAACCACTGGAACGGGACTTGGAGCGATGGACCCAAAACCTGAAGGGCGTTATCAGGGCAAGCTTTTGGGAAGCCATTCCTCATGGAGCTGGGAATGCAGAGCTCCACATAAAGCTGATATCCTAAAAGAAATTGAGGGTTGTTAACTCCTAACTGTGTTCTCTCGGACAAATCCTGAACCAGCAGCAGGGAGGGATCTGTAGCCACTGATTCCATAGTCAGGGTTTTCACCAATCCCAGGAATATAGAAATAGTTTAATATGAATATATTAAATCTGTATGAATATAGAATACAAAATAATTTAAAGACAGTGGGTAAATGAGCAAATTATACAAATGGGATGCAATGAGGAGCTGAGGTCATAATTTTGCTTCTGCCCTGGGTCTCATGGGACCAGTGAGCAAGTTTCTGGGCTCTGAGGTTGTTGCTACTCCTGGGAGTATTTATTGCTCTTCCTTTCCTCCCCGTTGCAGATTTACCTCCATCTCCCAAAGATGACTTTCCTCCAAGGCCAGTGTGAAGACGACTGCTACTCCCCCTGCAGCTACGGGAGCCTCTACGGCTACCGGGGCTACGACTGCGGGAGCCCGTGTGGCTACCGGGGCTACGGGGGCCTCTACGGCTACCGCGGCCTCTACGGCTACGGGGACCGCTACGGCTACGGGGGCCTCTACGGCTACCGCGGCATCTTTGGCTCTGGGGACTGCTACGGCTACGGGGGGCTCTCTGGGGGCTATAGGGGCTACTATGGCTCTGGGGACTGCTACGGATACCCCGGGTTTTACTCCGGCCGCTACGGGTACCCCTTCGGCTCCCGCTACGGCCAAAGGTTCGGCTACGGGGGCTGCTACAGCTGCTAAACCCAGCGGGAGCGACCCTGAAACCCAGCCCGGGTTTGGCAAGCGTGGATTGATGGAGAATTTGGCAGCAGCGAACCCTGGTGTGCAGAGCCCTGGGGATGAGAGCCACCCCTGGAGTGCTCCAAGTGCTCTGCGCCACGGCTGAAGGGCTTGGGATGATTTGTCTTCATCCTCCTCACGCAGCCCCAACTCTGCTCTTGGCCTAAATCTTCTCCTCAACACTCCAAGCAAACCAACCTCGATGTTTTTGGCAATGCTGTACAAAACGTTCACTCTGACTGGATGGTGTGGGCAGGGTGTCATGTGACTTTGGGAATGTGGTCTTTCCATTCTGTATCCCTTTAAAATTACATCTGCCTTTCACTCCTATTAAAATTTTTTTCTGCATCAATACAGCATTTCTGGGTTTATTTGTCACCTGTGTTTCTCAAACAGCTTGAAATCTTGGGTATTCACAACTCTGAGGAAGCCTCAACATCCTGTTTGCTCATTATTGTGCTTATTTTAAATTCAAATTAATGCTAGAAATTAGGTGAAGGTCATACAAATATCGTGAAATCCTTCACAGCAAATGGATTGGGTGACAGAATTATTAAACCTGGTGAGCTTAAGGGCTTTCCTGTGGAGACTTGTCCTCCTCAGGCTGGGAAATGCGGACTTTGGTAGCTGAGTTGTGTCTCTGGTTTTGCAACCACCAGTCCAGGGTTTTGCTTGGTGTGAAATCGTTGATTGATTTAAAATGCTTCAGTGCTGCTGTGGGGCCACTGGGATGTGGCTGGGACATGAACCCAGGGCTGAGATCTGACACTGGAGGTGTCGAAGGTAACATTGGTGAGGTTGGACCTTGATCCCATGTCCAGGTCTGGGGTCCTCATGGCAAGAGGGACATGGGGGGCCTGGACACTGTCCCGAGATGGGAACAGAGCTGGAACAGCAGGAGAAGGGTCTGGAGAACTCCTGAGGGAACTGGGGGGGCTCAGCCTGGAGAAAAAGAGGCTCGGGAGGGACCCCCTGGTTCTCCACAACTCCCTGACAGGAGGGTCAGGTTGGACACGAGGAGGAATTTCCTCCTGGAAAGGGTGGTCAGGCCTTGGAAGGGGCTGCTGTGGTTAGACTGAGCACATTTCACTTGATTTTGTATCTTTAGGACTATTTGCCTCTTTCCCCGCCCTTTTCTTTCCATCTTCTGGCTTTTAATTCCCGGATTTAGTGAATTCCTGTAACTGCACCTGTACGAATGGATTTTATGCAGCTCAAATGGATTTTCTTCTGTTCTGTGTGGAAGATCAAGGTGGTGGTTTGAGTTTTCCAGGCCAGCACCAACACAGGCAAAGTCAACATGTCCTCCTTGACACTTCTTCCATTGATTTTAATTCAGGTTTTTAATTTTTTCTTATGTTCTGCTGGCTGGGCATGAAATTTGTCTGGTAAATTGGAATGTGACAGAAAATGGTGAATTTGGAATGAGAACATTTGGATTCAGTTTCTAGGAACTGGACAGTATTGTGCTCAGCTGAACATTTTTCTATATTCTTTGTAGAAGTGTGGGATTATAGAAGTTTTCTATTTTGAAGAATCATTATAAAGACTCTTCCAGCCCTTTTGTGATGAAATACTAACTCTACTCCAGCCAAACCCAGCACATTTAACTGTAAATCTGGCAATAGTTTCAATTAAGTAAAGGAACGGGAGAAACTTCGATATTTCTTGGACTTCTGAGGGGTTGAAGGGAAGAAAAGACTAAATTTATGGGGAGCAGCTGCTTGGAATGCTGAAGGGTATGAAGGGCTTTGAAGCACGGAGTCCCGGGATCACTGGGGATGGAAAAGACTTCCCAGATCATCGAGTCCAACCTGTGATGGATCAACATCATTTCACCCAGCCCAGAGCCCTGAGTGCCACATTCAGTCCTTCCTCGGACACCTCCAGGGATGGGGACCCAAACCTCCCTGGGCAGCCCCTTCCAAGGCCTGACCCCAGTTTCCAGGTGAAAATTCCTCCTCGTGTCCAGCCTGAGCCTCCCTGGCACATCCTGAGGCTGTTCCCTCTTGTCCTGTCCCTGTTCCCTGGGAGCAGAGCCTGATCCCCCCTGGCTGCACCCAGGAAGAGACAGAAGGTCGCCCAGAGCCCCCTTTTCTCCAGGCTGAGCCCCCCCAGCTCCCTCAGGAGTTTTCCAGGCCCTTCTCCTGCTGCTCCAGCTCTATTCCCATCTCTGGACACTCTTCAGGCCCTCAATGTCCCTCTTGCCATGAGGGGCCCAGAACTGGACAAGGATTTGAGGACAGAAAGCCCTTTCAGAATTCCACAGCTCCCAGAATACTCCTGTAAACCAAGGTCACAGGCAAGAAAACAACTGGATCTCCAGAGTTTTTTCAAATGCAGAAAGAATTTAATAGAGTAAGAAAAGGAGTTGGCACAGATACAGAAAGATTATAGTTTTGGGATGCTGGAAGCAGCTCCAGGAGATGAGTCACTGCACTACAGAACATTCCTTTTTGTTGAAGCTGTGTTGTTCATCCTTCAGGTCCTTGTAAATCCAGATCAAAGGCGAGACAGCCGTAATGCTCCATTACACAGGGCTGCAGCACCTTGCTGGAAGTACTTATTGAAAATGCAGATGACACCAAATCTAATTTCACAAAGGTCCTTAGGCCCCATTGCAGCAACTCGAAGAAGTTTCACATGAATTGCAGATCGTTCCTCCTGTTGCTGAAGGGGCTGTCAGAGAGTTTAAATGCAGGGAATATCAGGAGGGTTGGGAAAGGCAGGAAGAAGGAGACAGAGAGAACAGAAATTCCAAGAGGTTTTAGAGCACGGCAAAGCCCCCATTTGCAGTAACTTCATCCTGGGGGCTCAACACTTGTGCAAACACCAGCTGTGGTCTCAAGCCGTTCGCCTTAGGTTGGTGGTGGATCCTGTTGTGGGGATTTTTCCGCGGGATTAGCAGCAAGGGGAGCAGCAGTAGGAGTAGGAGCAGCAGGAGGGGTAGCAGTAGCGGGTGGTGCAGGACCTGTAGCTGCAGCAGGAGCGGCGGTAGCAGCTCAGGGTGCGCGACACGCGGGGGCTGCAGCAGCTGTAGGTGCGGCTGTAGCTCCGGCAGCACGGGGAGCAGCACAGGGTGTAGCAGGGGGAGTAGCAGCAGGACATCCTGGAGGGATGGAGGGATGGAGGCAAACCTGGAACGGGGCAGGAGGCAAAGGGTGAGCGCGGCTTGCAGGGAGCAGAGTGGTGGCGTGAATGAGGTGGAAATGTTGAGGGAATCCCTTGGGTTTGGGTGTGATTTTTATGGCACAGAATCCCTGAATCACCGAGGTTGGAAAAGACCTCCAAGGTCATTGAGTCCAACCTGTACCCAATCCCCACCTTGTCACCCAGCCCAGAGCACTGAGTGCCACATCCAGTTATTTCTTGGACACCTCCACGAATGTCACTTCATCACCTCCCTTCCAATGCCTGGCCACCCTTTCCAGGAAGAAATTCTTCCTGAAGAAGGAATTTGTGGGTGTTTGGTGCCCAGGCTCCCAGCACAGGCAGCTGAGGTGAATCCCAGCTCAGGGTAGGGATGTGTAGGAGTCCCAGTGTCTGACTGGAATCCCTCACAGCGTTTTCCAAAGTTCTTAGAACTGCTCATACACAACACAAGGAGATCATTAAGTCTCAAGCCTCCCTGTCTGGTTTTAATCTTGGCACATAAACTATTCCTTTTCCTGGGTAACACCAGCTTTGTTAGTGCCTGTTCTAGCAAGGACACTCTGCTGGGAGGTGAAGGTTTAAATCCTGGACTGCTGCAGGTCACAGGTGCCCCAGGGACTCCAGAGAGACTAAAACACTTCAGGTGACTTTTCCATATTCCCAATTGCAACATCCTGCCACAAAAAGCCATTTCCTCCTTGCACAACAATTCTGCCCGTGCCTGAAAATTCCAGGTGGCACCAGGGCAAAAAAGAAACACGAAACTTCTAACCCAGCTTCCCATCTTTCCAACGACACTGGAATATCCACTTGTTGATGTGCCCCAGATTAAAAGCATCCAGGAGAAAATACCTGTTAGGAAAGGATTTACCCCCAGTTAAAGGATTCTCGGAGCGGGATCTGCACTTACCGAGTTCACGGGGAAGAGCAAATCAAGAGGAGCCGTGTGAGGAGCGCTGGGGTTGGGAGCATTTTTATATTCCTATTGTGGAAGCTGGAGCAGTTCTCCGTGCGCTCCTGTTAGTCACAGGACAAATTTGGGAAGTACATCAGCAGCCCAATTGCTATAATTGTTTTACTCCACGTTTCGGACAATTTTGGAATTCCTGGGGTTGGGCACTGTGATTACACCCTGGGGGATTCTTTCATCTCCCAGCTTTCCAGGACAAAGGGGTTTCTGGGAAAGCACCCGAAGGACGGCTGGGATTGGAACTGGAGGCTACACAGAACAGTTCCAGCCACAATTCCTCTGAGCTGAGAGTTCATGGGTTGGTTCTTCACCTTGTGGCCCTGCCAGGGAGGTGGACACTGCACAGTTTGGGGTGACGTAAAACACCTGGGGAGCAGAGGAGAATTACCCCAAGTGCTCCTGGATTTCCGTCACAATTAATGACAGGCGTTCCATTGATTCTTTTAGGTTCCTCTCCTGCCTCTAATTTGTCCTATGAGAGGTTCAGGCCAAGGCACGGGATCAATTAAAGCAGCATCTGAGAAATGTGGTTAATTTTTATGGTGTGGGGTTTTTTTGCCTTTTTTTCAGTATGAAATTATTGGAAAAACTTGCTTGAGTCAGTGTCTTGTGATATCATGCACGTGCATGATATTAATAGGATTTATATATGGCATACGTGGGCATGAGCTGGCAGGGTGAGCTCAGCCCAGAATCCTCCTGTGTCCTGGGCTGCATCTGAAGGAACGTGGGCAGGATGGTGTGGAAAGGGATTCTCCCCCTCTGCTCTCTCTGGGGAGACCCCACTGGGAATATTGAGTCCAGTTCTGGTGGCCCCAGCGTAAGAAGGACATGGAAGTGTTGGGGCAAGTCCAGAGCAGGACATGAATGGAGCCAGGCTGGGAGAGCTGGGAATGTGGAAACCT
The DNA here is from genome assembly GCA_013398175.1 of Climacteris rufus. Lineage (NCBI taxonomy): Eukaryota > Metazoa > Chordata > Aves > Passeriformes > Climacteridae > Climacteris > Climacteris rufus. Next base: position 15,670 of record VZRZ01003379.1, on the reverse strand, counting down.
CAGAGCCCCTTCCAGGATCTGAAGGAGCTCCAGGGAAGCTGGAGAGGGACTTTTCCTCAAGAACTGGAGTGACAGGACAAGGGGGAAAAAGAGGGGGAATTTAAGTTGGATATTGGGAGGAAATTGTTCCCTGTGAGTGTGGTGAGGCCCTGGCACAGGTTATTCCATGGATGCCCCGTTCCTGGAAGTGTCCAAGGCCAAGATGGACGTGGCTTGGACCACCCTGGGATAGTGGAAGGTGTCCCTGCCCATGGCAGGGGGTGGAATTGGAGGTCCTTCCAACCCAAATCATTCCAGGATTCCATACATGTATTAATGAGCCAAGGGTCTTTTCTTTGTCTAAAAAACTTCTGGCGTCCTCCTCAGCTTTAGTGATGAAATCCTGAAATCAGAATGGACAAGGGAATTTATAGGAGTTAAAATGATAAAATTATTTTCCTGTGCAGCCCCTAACTTTGATGGGCTGGAGAACATAAAGGGCTGGGGAAGGGTTGGACATCCCCCCTCAGAAGGGATTTTCCTGAGGCAGGGAAGCAGGAATCGCTCCCTGATCTGCTGTGGTGGCGTTTTCCAGTGAGGTGCAGCTCTATCTCTGTCACTCTGCCCCAAGTGATGTAAGGAATTAATTTAAATAAAGAAGAACCTTCCTTAGCCTGGGGGTTCCCTTCCCAGTTCTGTTTATGATACATGGGGCACCTTTCAGCAGCAAACCATCAGCATTTAAATAATCCAAACATCGCTAAAGTAACTTTTAATGACTGTTTTGGAAGAGCATTGATACCATAAATTCTGATGAGGCTCAGCACTTCCAGAATGCCTGTTATTATCCTCATTTAATATGCAAATGAGGCTTGGCTCACTGCAGTGAAGGTCATACAAGAAGGTATTTGCTGAATTAAAAAAAAGCCTCTTGATTTGTGCTGGGAAGCCACAGCTGAGGTTGAAAATCTACAGCAATAAGATTTGCTGTGAAATAATATTATAATTTTAATTCCTATATTTTCTTTAGTCCATGCTGATATCTGGATTCCACCCTAAAGCTGAGGAAGACCCCAAAAGTTTTTTAGGACAAAAGAATCACGTTCCTTTTGCATTGTCAGGTTGGGATGACAACAGATTAATGATCCTTGATGGAGAGGAAACCAATTAAATTAATTGAGGTTGTGACGTGGGCAAATAAATTTAATTTTGATGCTGTTTACGTTGGTCAGATCATTTCTGAGTGACCAAAGCACCTCCCAAGAGCTGAGGGGCACTGAAGGGCCAGGAATTGTCCTGGGATGTTAAACAAGTGCAGGAGCTTTTTCAAAGTTCCTTCCCTGCTCTAAATTAATGCAAAATTTGCACATCCCAAATCCCAAAAATCAGAAACAGAGCTGGAGAAATGGGAATTAATTTCTGGACCTATGAACACAGAACTCAAGACACAGCAGAGTTCAGTCATTAGCTCGAAATATAATTTATAAAGCCTCTCATTAATTAGAGAAAGATGGAGTCAAATTCACAAAGAATAATAAATTGAGGAATTTAATTAATAGCTCTGATTCATGGGAGCAGGTTAAAATGAGTTAATCCCCAGAAAATTTAATTGCTTTTCACCATCTTCATTTGCTAAATGATTTTTTCTATTTGAGGGATTTTCCCAGCCATTCTGGGGTAGGATTTATGCCAGAATTAACATAAATATTTCAAAATTTTGTGTTAAAAAGTACTTCTGAAATAGTTAACAAAATATATTATTTTGTCTCAAGATGGATGTTTCTGTTTTGTATTTAAATGTATCAACTGAAGAGATTTCATCCTCTATCCTGTAATAAGATTATATAGAAATAATATATATAGTTCTGAATACACAGAAATAGGGAATATTTGTGTTTGTGTGTGTACATAAAATTCACTTAATTACTAAATTTCTTGAGCTGTAATTCACTTTCCCCTATTTTTTCTGAAAACCTGCTGTGACCGACAATATTTATTGAAAAAATTCTGGTAATTTAGAGTTTTTTGAAGAATATTTCACATAAGTTTGGATTACTGTTTTGGGTTTTTTTGTTTTTAGGTTTTTTTTTAACATTATATACAAAATGTAGACTGAACATTTTGAATAAGTGAAAAAAGTATGTTCTGAAAAGAAAAAGCAATTCCAAACTCTTTCAAACTCTGGAATTAAAAAGCTTATGATCTACTGCATCAACCATTAACTTCTCTTAAACTTTAAACCCAAATTTATGGATAAACCAGAGCTATTTTAAAATAAGAAATTAATCCCTTCGGCTGCTGAATTTGCACATCCTGACCAGTTGAGGGAAACACTGATTTGCATTTTTACTCTGCCGGGTGAGAACTGCAGTAAAAGGAAATCCCAGAACCCCAGGATCGCTGAGGTTGGAAAAGCCCTCCAGGATCAGCGAGTCCGAGCTGTTCCCGATCCCCACCGGGTCACCCAGACCAACGTCCAGTCCTTCCTCGGACACCTCCAGGGATGGGGACTCCAAACCTCCCTGGGCAGCCCTTTCCAAGGCCTGACCCCCCTTTCCAGGAAGAAATTCCTCCTGATGTCCAACCTGAGCCTCCCCTGGCACAGCTTGTCCTCCCTCTTGTCCTGTCCCGTTCCCTGGGGGCAGAGCTCCCACCTGCAGATCGGGGTTCTGGGAGAGCTGAAGCTCCTGCAGACCGTGAGGAGAAACATTTCCTGCTGGAAATCACTTCCAAAGCTCGATCTTCCTGCGGCTCCGATGCCTCCAGCCAGGAGCTGTCCCAGCAGAGTCATTCTTTCTTCACCCAGTTCAGTCACTTTTACTCTGAGCAACTCCTGTGCTTCCCTGTGTTAATTACGGAGAGGACAGGATTCCTTATCTGGGATCTGCACACTTCTCCTCTCCCTTTGGGAAGCAGTTTTGCTGATGGCCAGGGCTGGCAGACACTTGCAGGGCATCACTCCAGGCCCTTTCCAGATTCGCTGGAGCCCCTTCAGGAAGTGGAAGTGGCTCTAAGGTCTCCAGGGAGCTTCTCTTCTCCAGGTGAGCACCCCCAGCTCTCCCTGCCTGGCTCCAGAGCAGAGGGGCCCCAGCCCTTGGAGCATCTCTATGGCCTCTCTCCAGCAGCTCCACGTCCTCCTGATGCTGGAAGCTCCAGAGCAGAGCACAGGACCCCAGGTGGGATTTTGGTGCCATGGAATGTCCCTCGTTCCCTCCCTGCCCTTCGTCCTCCACCCTCTGTTTGCCCTCTCTGGTCGTTCGTGTTCCCTGGGGTGGCCCTGGGGTGACCACTCTTCCTCCTGGTCCTTCCCATGCTGTGTCAATCCCTCCTGGCAGCTCCTGAGTTTTCCTCAGCTCAGGAATCCCTCCCTGTCCTCCACAATGTCCTGCTGTGCTGCAGAAAGCACCTTCTCCAGAGCTCCAGTCACCTTGGGAAGTGACCTTGGCAGGAGGCAGAAATGCAGAAAGCTGAAGGAGTCTGGAATTCTGTGTGTCAGAACATCCTGGATCCTCAAATGGGGCACAGCTTAGGCTGGAATGTCGTCAGCAAGTCCTGATTAATTTTTTCCTAAATCTTCACATTTTTCAACTCATGCTTTGGAAACAGGAATGTCTTGGTGGGAGAGGAGCAGAATTAGGACATGGCAAATGTGAGTTTTGGGGCAGACAGAAATTGAGGTGTTCAGTGTGTCCTTGGTCCCCTGAGAATCTGCAGGATGCTTGAAACTGCAGATCTGAGAATTCAGTGCCTCTTTTTAAATTATTTTTCTGTGTCAAGTAAAGAGTTAGCAAAGTCAAACATAATATTAAAAAGAACATTAAAATATAACCAAAGGCTGCGGTGTGATGCAAGATCTTTTAATGAGCATAAGAAGAAGTTACAGCTTGTAGTAGTACAGGAGTAGCCAGAGGTTCACACAATCACACAGTGAGGAGTTCCTACACCTCACAGCAGAGGGTTTGAGGACTAAAGGTGGTCTTGGTGAGGAGCAGAGCTGTCAGCACAGCAAGATGGAGCTCTTGCTCCCGCCTGCACCTCCTGCTGTGGTTACACATCAGAACACACAGTAATTTCACCCAGAAAGACTGAGAAGGGAAACTGAAAAGGGAAAATAATTCAGAGTAACAGCAGACATCGAACAGATCCCAAACCCTCAGGACCCGTCCGCACCCGCCGTCACCGGAGCTTCGCCAGACAAAAATCCATCCCGGAGCCTTGAATCTGGATTTTGGGGGTTGTTTCCTCTATGGGGTGGGTTTAGCAGGGGTAGCAGGGGTAGCAGCTGCCGTAGGAGTATCTCTGGATGTAACGGGATGAGTAGGGGGAGCAGTAGCGGGAGCTGTAGGAGGGGCAGCAGTCGCGGTAGCTGCAGAGCCTCCCGTAGCCCTGGTAGCCACAGGGGCTGCAGTCGTAGCTCCGGGAGCTGAACACGGTCCCGTAGCTGCAGGGGGAGTAGCAGGAATCCTCACACTGCCTCTGGTAGCAGAAAGTCATCTTGGAGGGAGGGAGGCGAGTCTGGAATGCAGCAGAAGAGAAGAATCAAAGAATCGTGGACTGGTTGGGGTTGGAAGGGACCTAAAGCCCATCTCGTTCCATCCCCTGCTACTAGATGAGGTTGCTCCAAGCCCCATCCCACCTGGCCTTGGACACTTCCAGGGATGGGAAATCCATGGAATAACCCATGCCAGGGCCTCATCACCCGCACAGTGAACAATTCCTTCAGTTGATCTAATCTGGACCTGGTCTCTGTCAGTGTGAAAGGTAAGATCAGGTCTGTCCCAGAGATCAAGCAGGAACTGGCTGCTTCTAAGGAACCTCGTGTGAGCATGGAAAACAGGGAGAGGAGAGAAGGGACAACGCAGGAACCAACTGAACATCTCCATTCAAGGCCTTACTCTGGCTCCTTCCTGCCCCTCTCCCTCCTTTCTCGTTTCCCTTTCTTGTCTCCATAAAAATATTTAATGCTGCTTTTCTGGCTGCCCTTGCTTGGGATTGGAAATCTTGGGATTCAGGGAGGATTTAGGGAGCATATTGTTAGGGTTGTTAGGATCAGTGTCCCATGTTTCCCTAAAAACCCAGGGTGATCAGACACTGATCCAGGAATTAATTCTATCATTTTTTTTTCTGTCAAGAGAAGTCTTCTGAAAAAAGCATATCAAGAAATCCAAGTCCTGTCCCTGTTCAGGACACCCCAAAATCCCACCCTGTCCCAGGGAGCATTGTCCTTGAGCTCTGTCAGGCTTGGGGTCGTGCCCATTCCCTGGGGAGCCTGTTCAGTGCCCAACCACCCTCTGAGGGAAGAACCTTTACCCAATATCCAACCTAAGCCTCCCCTGACAGAGATAATTAATAGTAAAGAAGCCTGAAAAGCTTCATAATATCATCAAATAAGTATTTCTCGTAGAGCATGTCTAGATAAGCAAAATTTCTACATTTATGTGGCATCTTAATATTCAATTTTAACAAAAAAAATAATTTCATGTCTGTGAAATCACTTTAAAAATATAATTTTGAAGTATAACTTCCATCTCTACCCCACTGCAGCAAACCCCAGCATCAACCCAGCAACAAAGCCCCTTGAGCCTGACTTACCACGATGAGTGAGAACCCAAGGCTGAAGGTGGAGTGGAGAGCCTTGGATTTCTCTCCCTTTTTATACATTTATCTGACCAAGCCTCTTGTGCTTCAAACTCCTTTTCATCCCATCCCAAATTCGCGCTGTGCACGTCATTCCTGCAGCTGATGGAATTGTTTTCCTTGCTTTGGGATCATTACTCAGTTCTTGGCTGCCACAAGGATGACTTTGCGTTGCTGTTTTCTTTCATGTTCAGACTTCCTGGGTCAATTACATTTGGAGAATTAGGGTGGCGAAATCTGAGTTATAACAGGAAAGGGAAGGAAGGATATTGAGAGCAGGATTAATTGATGCTCACAATCCCAATTTTGGATGAATGGACAAATGTCAATATATGAAACCTGCAATGACTCTGGATTCATATGATGAAGAAAGAATTACAATTATTTTTGGCAAAACAAAAATCCCTATAAATAATTTATGATGTGTTTTAGGTTTATTCCAAAATTTTAATTTTTAGGCCAGAATATGTATATTTTTATTTATATATATTTAAAATTATTATTAATTCATTTGACCAAACTTCAACAAATTCCTAAGTTGTAGAAGGAAACTGGGATCCTCTTTGATGTAAGACTGGAAATATGTTTGAATAAAGCCAGGTGTCGGTGACTTTGTGAGAACCCTAAAGCAGGTAGAAATCACAAATAAATTTAAATTATTTCAAGCAGAAACAACAATATTTGAAATCTCCAGGTTTATTTTACGATATTTGAACTTTCCAGGCTTTTTTAATGGAATCCGCTTACAAACCCAATTTTCTGCAGAGCCAACCCAAGCGAGGCAAACTTTACTGGCTCCAAAAATATCTGCTCAGTGCTCATTTTCACTTAAATCAGAAAATTATTCACTCAGGGGCTCCTGGCAAGGAATGAGATAAAAAACCCCACGGATTTATCTCTGTAGTAACTGCAGTTTTCCTGAGAAGCCCCCCAAATTCTAAATACGATTTAATATAATGTTTTTAATGTTGTTGAGGTGTTTAATTCAACTTAATGAAGGTGAATAATGCTGAGCCCTGTGGAGGTGCAGCCCCAGCCTGGTGTTCCCTGCTGACCTTCACCTCCAAGCCCTGTTTTGCTGTTTACTCCCATCCCAAGGAAGGTTAATAACAGGCAGCATGTCAGCTCTTCTGGGCCTTTCTCTAAATTTGGAATATCAAAGCCTTCATTAATACTTATTAAATATTTTCAGGCACAAAGAGATTTATTATTTCAATATTAACACCACGTTGCTACGCCCCGGTGTTATGTAACACCCGCTCCAAAAACATGGATTGGGGTGTCCTGTTTCCTGCCTTTATTAAAGTTGTAATTTATAGCTTCAGAATTGGGTCTCTGGGAGTTTTTCCCCTCTACAAATACATCCTGGGCATACCATTTCAATGCTCACAGGACAATTTTCTGGCTGAATCAATATCCTCGTGCACGGCGGCTCCCAATCAAAGAGATGCTCTTTCCCCCTTTGGAAGTCACAGGGAATGCGCTGGTTCACGTCTTATTAAGAGTTATGAAATCCATGAAAAGCGGAGGTTGTGCTTCCTTCCATGAGTATTCCAGGGGGGAAAAAAAGCCTAACAAAGCACATGGACCGACAGTCACAGCGAGGCTGCTCTTCCAAACTTGCCACGTTTGGAATTTCTCAGGTCTTTGCTGATGCTGTGGAGTCGTCGCTGCCCCAAAGAGCAAATTCAGCACGGTGATACCAAGGCTTAATTGCCCTGAGTAGTTTGGGATGAAAGGGACCTGGCGGGTGGAGCTTCCCTGTCAGGTCCCGGACCAATAATCAGAAACGCTGGGGAGAACCGGGATATCAGTGGGATGGGAGGGAAGGAAAATGGGTTTGTAAATTGGAGCTGACCCAGGGAGAGACACGTGTTCCATGTGCTGGGCGGGACTGGGAGCTCCATAAAAACCCCCGCATCCCTGCGGAGAAATCATTCCCGTCTCCTGCCTTCTCCTTGCAGACAAGGGTAAGTCGGAATAAATTTGGGAAATTCGAGTGAATAATGAAGGGATGAATTTGATGCTGTTCCCCCTCTAATTTTTTTCCCCTGCTAATCTACAAGTGCTGCAGATAAAGGGAATTAAACTTGTGACTTGAGAGTTATTCCTATGTAAAACAGTCTTTCCTCCCTGGATTTTTAATATCTGAGTCTTTGAAACAGTGTCAGTCCTGCACGCATCCCCTTTTCCCTAAAAGTCTTTGTCTCGGTGCAGCTGTGAAGGATTTCCCGGTCCATTCCCTGACAGCCCTGCTTTGACAGAGGGTCCCGGGTCACAGCCCCATTTCCCAGCGGGGATGCGTGGGAAAGAAAGCTCAGAAAGGCTGCTCGGGATGGAGGATTAGGGGGAAGAACCGGCACTAAAAATCAGGAAAGAGCAATGGATGAGGGCAGAGGGTTTGCTGTCTCTCCCTTCCCTGTAGCATTTCCTCGCTGTCGGGAACACCCCTCACAGGCTTTTTCTCCTTTCCTGCATTCCAGACTCGCCTCCCTCCACCTCCAAGATGACTTTCTACTACCAGAGGCAGTGTGAGGATTCCTGCTACTCCCCCTGCAGCTACGGGACCGTGTTCAGCTCCCGGAGCTACGACTGCAGCCCCTGTGGCTACCAGGGCTACGGGCGGCTCTGGGGCTATCGCGACTGCTGCCCCTCCTACAGCTCCCGCTACTGCTCCCCCTACTCCACCTGCTACACCCAGAGATACTCCTACGGCAGCTGCTACCCCTGCTAAACGCACGGGGATTTCCCGGGAAACCAGGACTGAGAATTACTGACGGAATTCACGGCTGCTGCTCCGGGGAGGCTTTGCCGGAGCTCCGGGTCCTGGACTGCGATGTGAAGATGCAGGACTTGGGAGAGCTCAGGGCTCCTGTGAAGCTTCTTCATTTTTCTTCCAAGATGTTTTGTTTTCCTTCCTCTCTGCTGTGTTTCTTATCCCTCCCTGGGTTTGGTGGTGTAAAGGCAACGGGGTCTAATGTTTGTTAACAAATAACTCATTTGTAGCTCTTTCCCAGCTAAGTTTAATGAAATCTGGAGCGTGCCTGTACTAGGGATGTATTTCTGATTTAACTGCCTTTGAAACTGTACCAAAGAAACCCGAAATAATGTCATCAGCTTCGTCTGATTGGACTGAAAGCAAGTGGAAGATATTGAAAATGGAAAACTGACAGCAAAAATGGTACCAATGGAACCAGGAGATTTTCTGCACATATAAATTAATGTTGTGACCATTCTTTCTGCTTTCTATACTATTTTAGGCTGTAATTGTGAGCTTTACTCTTATTAAAAACATTACAGCATCATGACGTCCTTGGTTTTCTTTTTCTGGCTTGCACGGACACAGATTTTTGTTTTATGGAGTCACACTGCACCCTGTGGCTTTTGTGAAACTCATTCTAAGCTCAGCTGAACCTGAGCACACATTTTTGCAAACTGATAATAACCCAGTAGAATCTCAGGAATTCTGGGATTTCCTAGGAAACATTTGGAAATATTATTTTAAATTTGCTTTAACGTGCAGTGCATGTGCAGACATTGTACACAACAGCATTTGTAAATCACTGAGGCACAGACTGGCTGCAAATGAATTAAATTTTGGTGGATAAGACAAGAAGTGGGGAGAAAATTCCTCTTTCTCCCTTGCTTTTTTTGCTGGCAGTGTCTGGGATTTTTCCAGCTTTCTGGGTCGAGAGACCTGATCTGTTCCGGAGCAGAAATCTGCACTTTCCGTTCACTTCATGAAGTGCTGGGTGGAACAAGTGTTTAAAAATGTTGCTTCCAGGCTCCATTGGAATGACAATGGAAGGGTGAGGAGCTCCCAGGCTGTCCAACCACATGGGGTGAGGAGCGACTCAATTATTCACGACTGAGGTTCCCGAATGGCAGCAGCAGCAGCAGCAACCTCGTAACAGCCCGGTAGTCACATAGTCTGGGCATAAAGCAGCTCGTGAAGAGCTTTGGAAACTCAATTAAACCCTCGAACCCTTATTGTGAGTGTAATTGCTGCTCTTTGAACACAGGGAGGCCATCCCAGGATCCCAGCATCCCAGAATTGTTGCATTGGAAGGGAGCACTGGAGACTTCCCAGTCCACAGTCCCGCCAAGGGAACAGAGCTGGATTGTGCTCAACACAAAATAAAAGCAGAAAATTAATCAAAAGCCTTTGCCAGTAAAACTGAGGGCTTTATTTCCAGCATCCTTCAGGATGGAGCTTTCCCAAGGCTTCTGAGGAACTTTTTACCTCGGGAATCACTCACTGGTTTTGCTCCCTTCAGAAGCACAGTGCAAGTTGCTGTCCAAGCTGTGCTTTGATATTAAGATCTCTAAATTTAGCTAGAACTGGTCATAATTTCAATCTTTTCATCAGTTAAATCTATTCAGTACAATCTGTGAAGTTATAAACAAATTGCCGAGTAAAAACTGGGAAGTTTTAGGTGTCTCAGAGTGTACAATCAAAAGACAATATTTGCTTAAAATAAATTCTGCTGTCTCAGTTCTACAGACTGATTTAGCTACTCTGACAGGGATCTGGTTAAGGGGTAAAATTCATGGAATACCACACATATATGTTTCTTCCACTCCAGGAATTCTGAAGGTGAGACTAGAAATAAATCCAAATTTGGAGGATGAGAAGGCAAAGCAATTCATTGTCGTGTCTCTCGTGGTTGTTTGTGCAGCGCCACATTTGAATGAAAAATATGAAGGCTATAAAATAAATTTTGACTAAAGCAAGCAGTGAAATGCCTCAGCTCGTACTTTTGAAGTGACTCTTTGTCAATAATGAAGCAGCTGAAAATAGAAGAAAGCTTTTAACAGACTAATAACATGTTATAAATACATAAAGTAGTTATGAGCGTCTGAGACGGGCTTTGAACTTCTAAAATTATCGTGGTAAGAAGTGAAGACGTAAATTTTTGTTGAAGTACCACAGAGGAATAAATAAATTAATTGATACTTTCTCCTTTAAATCTGTCCCTTAGAACAGGGACAATGACTCATTTCCATCCATTGTGTGCTACAACAGAAAGGTGTCTCTGAGCTGTGAACCTCTCACAAACCCTGTTCATGAATGTGACATCGGATGTTTAAGGTGGTGGTGTGAGTTTCATCAGCAACATAATCTGAGGAAGAATTTCTCCATGGAAAGGGTGGTCAGGCATTGGAAGGGGCTGCCCAGGGAGGTTTGGAGCCCCTTGTTCTTGGAAGTGTCCAAGGAACAACTGGACATGGCACTCAGTGCTCCGGGCTGGTGGCAAGGTGGGGAGGGGTCAAATACGGGATGATGATCTTGGAGGTCTTTCCAGCCTTAATGATTCTGGGATTCTGTGACCATATCCCTGCCCAACATGGAAAATCACACTCATAAAAACCAACCAAAAGCCAAGGAATTGCAGCAATGCACATTCTTTAATGTGGATGAAAAAGGCAATGGACAGTGTCAGCAAGAGACAAAACAGCACAGCAGCAATGCACTGGAAACACAAAACCCCTAAGGCAGCAGCAAGGCACAACCCAGGGCTCCACCCCAAAGATTCCCCCTTCCCAGGGCGGGTTGGGAGTCTCGGAGCTGGGCAGAGCAGGGGAGACCCTCACCCGAGGGTCAGCACAGCTTGGTTGGATGGCAGAGAGGGCAGAGCTGTTGGAGGCAGTGCTGAAAACCCCAAAGCCGCTGGCTGAGGGTCTGCAGGGTCACCCTGGGCGAGTGACAGGGACCCTCCAGCTCTGGGGCTGCCGGGCCACACCAGAACAGGGGCTGGAAGCTTCATCCCGGCTCAGGTGGCAAAAAACAAGAGGGGCTGGTGTTGGAGCCCCCGGGCAGAGGCAGCACTGAACTCCAGGGGTATTTGGGGTTTAGCAGGGCCCACAGCGGCCCCAGCCCCCATAGCCACAGCCAGAGCCACAGCTGCCAGAGCCGCCGTAGCCGCCAAAGCCCCCAAAGCCCCCGGAGCCCCCACGGCGTCCAGAGGAGCCACCGGCGCCGCCTCCAACGTAGGGAGCTCCAGAGGAGCCCACGGTACTCTGCTGCGGGAAGGAGCTGAGGATGGGCCCGGGGTGGGTGACCACTACAGGCGGGGGCTGGATCACCACCGTGGAGTCAGGGCACTGCCGCACGCAGGGCTCGTTGCAGGAGTCAGCCAGGGGGGACGTGGGGCACACCCCGCAGGAAGTGGAACACAGGCTGTTGCAGGACATCTTTGGTTCAGCAGGGAAAGCTGCAAGACAAGGCAGAGCCACGGCTCACTCCAAGAACTCATCTCAAATCCCTCCTGCTTCTGTCCCATCTGGAAGCTGTGTCCCAGGACATGCTCTGGATCATCTCAGGCATTCCCAGCAAAACCCCTTTCACAGTTGAAATGGCTGCTTAAATCCCTTGCTCCCCTCACCATCCCTGGGTCTTGCTTGCCCATAGGAATTAAGAAAAACTTCCACATCCAAATCCTCAAACTTCCATAGGACTTGAGTCCATTGGTATAACCCCAACCCTCCTAACTCTGCACTGGGAGAGCATGAGGAGCACAGAGACAAAGACTCCTTAAAAAATCTTAAGCCAAATATTCCTTGAGAAAGGCACAGATGAAGAAGGAAGGATGGAGGGAAGGCTTGGACTTACCACAACGGTTGATGAGAAGAGTCAAGTGGTGGAAGCTGGATGCAGCCCTGTGGAGACCTTGGACCTTTTATACATCCCAGAGTGCCTGGGGCATCGTGCAGGGGGAGGGGGCAAACCCCCTAGTAATTAGGAATTTGAGCTGACTAGCTTCATGACACAGATAATGACGCAGGAAAATTCTCTGTCACCCCCCCCCCCCCCCCCCTCCGGGGAGCAGGGAGTGAACGGGGGAC
>VZRZ01003375.1:85709-131820 GCA_013398175.1 Climacteris rufus | reverse complement strand
GGGTGTCGGATCCCTTGCAGTGAAGCTGTATCGCCTGGGGTATCGCGGTCCCAGTTCAGCAGGACGATGGTTCCGAGTGCGGGTGCGAGGGATGTGTGAGCATCCAGCAGTGAACGTGGAGAGCTTGATGTGTTCACCGTGTTGGTAAAGGCTTGGATATCCTGAGTGTGGGCCTGGATTTTCCCAGGCTTTTAGGGGAAGTAAACATGGAGACGTTTTTCTATACAGTTCCTAGAAAACAAAGCTACATTTTTGACGGAGGTTCTGTCATATTGTGGCTTGTCTCTGATGTGCTTATGGTTTTATTTGCTGCCGGGGTAGTTGCTGAAAATGGATCATTTTGAATAATGTGCTAGGAGAAAATATTACTGAGAGGCCCAGGATCTTTTGTTCACCAATAGTAGTGACTTTCCAGAATGTTGAGTGAATTAATGCTGTGGGGTTTTTTGTTTCGTTTTTGGGCTTTTCTTTCCCCATGGGTTATGAATAGCTGGCATATTGTTTGAAATAGGAGAGTGTCCATTGTGGTACCTGAAAATAAAAAGAGGTTCCATGAAATAATGGAAGCTGGAATCTTCCTTGTAATAGCATAAAGATATATTTAGTAATGTAGTCGGTCACTGCTTTTTGTAGATATTCAGAAAGAAAGAAGCATTGTAGGCATACAGGCAATCTGTTATTAAAAAGACTTTCTGTATCCTGAAGCTGGTGCATCAAGGATATGTACTTTTTGTTTGCTTCTGATTATTGTTTTCTGCATTTTGGTAGGTTTTTTTGTCCACCTATTTTGAATCTCAACATTTGAGTCAGAGCTGTCTGCAGTGCTTTTTCTTTCTGTTTTAGGATGTAGTAGAGCCCAGTCACTCCTATCAGGATTTAATTGTTATTGTGAATGATGATGTGAAAATGTTTGAAGGGCTGTCTCTGACAGAAATAGCTTTATTGCTTGCTGTTCTAAAATCCCATACTGAAGTAGTTGATATGGGTCTGTGCAAATACCATCTTGTAACAATCCTGATTTAATGTAGTCCTGGTTTATGAATGAATTCTGTGGAGTACGAATTTTAGACATCTTTCAAAAGATCTGTAAGCTCTGTTTTGACTTAATCTGTAGAATGTTTTGGTGAGTGGGTAAATGGTTTTCTGACAGTGAATCACAGACATCCGTGACAGTGGCAGTGTGGCCTGGAGCTTGGTGGGGGATCAGCAGCTGCCTCAGAGACTGCAGTCACCTAGTTATTGATGTTTCTGTAACAGTTATCCCTGGTTCACATGGAAATATCCCCTTGAACAAGGTTCTAGATTGAGGCTGAGGCATGGGAGATGGGAGCTTGTGTCAGAAATCTTTGCAGAGTTTCACTTTCTGTTCTAAGTCAGTGACTCCAAAATTCTGTTCTGTGATACTTGAAACAAATACTTAAAAAAACCCAGCCTCTAACCAATGTGAATGTAAACAATTTCTTTTCCATATCACCAACCCTGATGCACTAGGATCTGCAGTGTTACTGTAAACCCAGAATATTCTGCCTTTTTATCAATAGTCACCAACGGCAATGTTGAAGCACAACTTCTGTTGATTTGTCAAAAATAACTTGAGTTTTTTTGCGTCTAACTTACATAATAGCTCGCCAATACTTAATTTGCAAATACTGTGGCATACTTCCTGTATTTTAATTATGTGTTAAAAGCATAGTGACCATATCTGGCTGTTTAGCTCCTTCTCTTGTTTTTTACTGTGAATTTTCCTTGCAACACATTGGCCAAGAAATCCTTATTTTATTATTTACCTGAATTTGGCTTCTGGCTGTTGAAACAGGTCTTGTGGTGCTGTTAATGAACTTCTGAAAAAAAAATTCATAATTCTTGAGGTATCAAGAGATATCTTGAATATTCCCATAATTTTATGTGTAATTTTGCTTCTTTCTGTATGAGCAATACTAGGCCCCCTGGCAGTTAAATAATTGAGTCTACCACATCAGTGTAATCACAGTCTGCTTAGCTGAAGAGTTGTGTGTTTGCTGGTTTATTTTTTTAAAGGTGAATTCCAGTATGACAATGATACATTGTCATACTGAACCAAGTCAGCCTATGCCTTTAGCAGTTTGCCCCCTTTTTAGTGAGCACTTTTTAAAAAGTGAATTTAGTAAATATGAAAGGTGCTTGACTGACAGCTCCAAATAAATGCAGTGGTGCCATTAGGCTTTCTTGTTTATGGCTTTGTCACAACAGCTTCAATTCCCACTTTTTAATTCTAAGGAACTTCCAAGCAATTACAAGTAGGTGAATGATTGCCTGTAAATAGATGAGTGTTGAAATTTCTCCTTTCTTACCACCTCTTAGCTGAGGAGTAACACCAGTGTATTCCAGTGTGACTGCAGAGTGAGCCTCCTGTCATGGCCAAGAGCAATCTTGGCACAGCATTGTCACAGATACCCTTGTCAGCATTGCTTGCATGTCTTTGACTTTTTTTACGTCCTATCTCTGGCCCTTCTAAGGTATATAGTCCTTCACAGATTAAATCCCCAAAGCTTAATATTGAAATGGATAAGAATATTAATTTATAATGCAGTTCTGCCTTTACAGTATGCACTCCTAAACCAATTAAATTTTGCTTTCTGAATAAAATTCTTTTTGTTAGTGGAGCCAATGTTGATTAAATTGAGGATGGCAGGTAACTGAAGAGCAAAACCAAATCCAATATTCAGCATAAGAAATTAGCATTCCTATATGATGTATATCCTAAATCTAGATTACATTCTAGAAATCAAACATGTTGCAATCTCCTTCAGATTTGAATGAAAAGAGAAATTCAGATTCTGGTTTTTTTATGGCTAGTGTTTATGCTCTGAAATATGTCTGATGCAAAACCTGGAAGTGACACAGTTTATAAACGAACAATTGTGGAAATTCTCTACAGTGTTTTCACAGCCTGTCCAGTGTTGGGGCTAAGGGGAAATGAGTTGTGTGTGCTTGAGGCTTTCTTGCTGAAGAACAGAATAAAGATCCTTTGTAAGGATACTTGGTGTGATGGGCAAGTTAGGAGAAGTTTCAGTTCACCAACTTGAAGTTAATGCAGCTGATTACTATTTGCCTGCCTGAAAGGATTATGTTATGAAGAATACCATTTATATCTTCATTTAATATTAAAAAAAATTTCAGTGTTCTAGCCTTCTCTGAAATACCCATCTGCAAAAAACATGCAATGTGTAATTTTTTTAGGTTTTGTCTTCTCCATCCATTACAATTAAATTTGCCATTGCCTTGACTATTTTTGTGCCTTGTAATATCCAACATTTAACGTCTGTAATATTTCTGCCTTTGATCAACTAAGGAACTTTTTTTGATACGCATTTCTACTTTGTTAGTGATTATTTGCAGAGGGGACAAATTATTTAGATTGTGGATTGTATTGCAAAAGCTCATTCAATAAGGAAAACTGGAGTAGCTTTTGCATTTTGAGATACTTTTTGGTGAAATGTGTTTTCCTGTTTGAGTTGTGCAGCTTGGTTGGAGCTGATTCAAAAGTACATACTCATTTTTCCAGCAAGGTTGGCATTTAATGCTAAAATCTGTCCTTAGCTATAAGGTAACTAAATCAGGGGTAAAGGCTGAAAATCCACAGAAAATGTGAAGATACTTGATAGGGTTTTTTTTTTGTGATAAAAGTTGTACATGACGGTGTGAAGAGACTTCTGAGTTCTCTGCTTTTCTGTGGCTGTCCAACAGTCTAATGTTCATCATTATCCCACCTAGCCTGGGATTGCTTGTCACTTGCCAGAAGAATGTGCTACCAGGTCTGACAGGTCTAGAGAAGGTCAAGCACTTCTGGTGAAAAAAAAAAAATAAAGTCTTATTCTCTGGTATAGAACTAAGATCGTTTTGTGGTTGGCAAACATAATGATTACAAATGTGTTCCCAGGTGTCAGTGTATGATTTCTGAAAAAATGGCTTTGAAGTTACAAGGCTTGAAGGAACCCCAAACCCCAGCCTCCCTGGCTGCTGAGCAGGTGTAACTGCACAGGGAGCAAATCCCTGACCATCTGGGTGTCAAACCAAACACTCCTTCCATTTGTCACTTTACCACTGCTTCAATAGGTGGAAGGAGGATGCAGTGGATGAAAACTTGTCCTGTTGAAGACTGACCTAGAACTAAAAAGTTTGTGAGAGTGTTTGCTTCAAGTCGTTACATGTGGTAATGAGAGATCCTGTGTAATTATTTTTATGTTAATAGAAGTGGCTGCAGCCGTTCTTAAATGCTGCCATGAGGTCTGGCATGAGTAGGACAGAGTCAGCAGGAGGCACCAGCAAATAAGAACAGATGCTGAAGTTGCTGCAGCAGGGGCCTCCATGTCTCAGGAGAACATGCTGGAATTGTTGCTAGGCCCTGCTCACTCAGTGCTCATGGACTTTTGGTTTACCCAGTTTCTTCAGGGTTTTTTCTGCTTTGCTCTTAGTGTACTTGTCTTGTTTTCCAGTTGTCTTTGTCTTTCAAAAGATAAAATCAAAAAATGCTTCTGTTTAGTTTATCCAGTGACAACCATTTTATCTGCACTAAAGAAAAGTCACGTAGTAAGCACTGGTTGCTTTAGGTTTGTTATAGCTTCTGTCTCTGCCTCGTGTCTATTTAGATTGTAAGCTTGTGAGGACAAAGGCTTGGATGTAGGTTACTGAGCATTCAGAGGTAGTGTAAGAGTCTTTCCCTGGGAGTTTTGTGTGTATTTAAGGTATTCCTTAACAAACCCAGGCTTTGCTTCACTGCCGAGTGAGGATTACTTTGCCTTACATTATTTGTCTGTGAAATGGACATTAAGAATTTAAAAATTTCAAAGCCGAAAAAGAAATTGTCAGAATTATACTGATAAGTGATGGCCCATTTGAGTGGGTGGAAGATACCTTGTGCTGTGATATGCCAGCTTAATAAATCTTGCTGCCTTGTCAAGAAAGTATGTTTCACTCTTTCTGGTAGTAAGGCATTTTAACAATTATAGTCTAGACTAAATACCCAAGTGCCAAAACAAAAAACCTTCTGTGGGATTTTCTGCTTACCACTTGAAACTCCTAAAGATTTGCAGAGACAAGACGCCTTCAGTAGTGGGGAGGAAGATAATCCTTGACGTGAAGCAATGTCCTTTTGATGTGGTAGGTGAATTTACACCTTCATGTGCCAGACTGAGGAATGATCCCAGTGATGTGTTCTTTATTTTCCATTTAAATCATGCTGTGCTAAAATAGCTGAACACACTCCAGAGTCAGAGCAGTGTGTTATTTTGTGTTGGAAATGCCTGGATTTTTCTAACGTTGCAACATGGTCAAGAATTCCTTGAATTCATCTGTTGGGTTCATTTTCATTTTGCAAAATGTAGAAGATGTAAAATTTTCTTAAGAAAGGATGTTCTTTGATCTTTGTATACTTCCAAGCCTACTCAGCAAGGAGGGACATTTCATCCATGAAACAGATAGCAGCTAATAGTCAGGCTCTAAGTGATGCCCAGGTGTTAGAAAAACAAATTACTTGTTTTAGAATTGCCTTGTTATGATTTAGGGCTTGACAGGTTTCAGTGATCTCAGATGTGGGGGGAGGTTAGCAAGGCTTGGGAAGAAGGATGCACCACAGATAGTGGGCACAGAGAGTGCAGAATTTATGGGCCACAAGGATACTTGGCAGAACTCCCAAGATAAGGATGAAACCAGTAAAGCCGGCTCAGTAATTGTGCTGATCAACTCTGACTGGACAAAAGGTAATTCCAGCATGGGGAGATCCCAACATCAACTCGTGGACCAGCAACCCAGGTGGAGAAAAAGGCTGGGTACATGGACTAATTAGCGTGAGAAGCGAGAGAGTCATTTACCAATACAAGATAGAATACTGACTAATAAGAGACCTATGTAACTTGTAGCCAATGAAAACTGATTCCTTTGTTTGCTAAAATGTATAAATAGGAAAAAAGTGTTGATGGTTGTTGTGCTTGATTTGTGGAATAGCACTGAGCTCCCAGGCATGCACAGTTCTGAAATAAATAAGCAGTCCCTCTCTCTCGTGTGTAATTATTGGCTTGTTGCATACCAGAAAGTTATTCTGATTTTTATAGACAGCACTGGCATTGGTGTGCAGCAGGTCAGCACTAACATGCCCCCCAGTTCTTCCAACCTTTTAGATCAGAGCTTCTGGTTTAGTTTCTACTGGTACAAATTTCAGGGAAAACCTGACATACCTGAACCGACGTGTGGTGAGTGAAGGCAGCTTGTGTGAAAAACAGGATTTTCTTAAACCAAACTGCCAATTTAGACATGTTCACTGTAGATGCACCTGGTGTAGACTGGGAGACTTGGCTCAGTGAGGGTGGGCTGGAACAATGGGTTCCTTAAGGCTACCTTGATTTCAGAGCCAGTGGGCTGGATCTCAGTCCTTTCTCCCTGGTAGCAGAAGTCTGAGAGACAACTATTGTCTATTCCAGTTACAGAAATATTTCCTTCGTGTGAAAGAACTGTCAGTCTGACAGGGTGCTTCATTTGTTGTTGAAGTCTCTAAAGTAATAAAGGTCTGTTTTTAAAAAGGGTTTTGTTTTTCTTCAGAAGTGCTGATTAGCATGAAAAGCCAAGATCTCAGAATCTGTCAAATAGAGTTTCTGGTCATCTGTAAAACCCTCCCTTTGTAGCTGATGAGAAACCTCAATTACATGGTTGTGTACAGGTTCTTTGTCATTTTAATTGCACAGATCAAGCCTGGAACTAAATGTAGGGACGTGGGTGACCGTAAAGCAGGTTTGTCCTAGCTCTTCAGTTGTTGGATGTAGAACCCAAATACCATTTCGATACCTGTTTGTAATACCTTTTCACAAAACCAGAAGCTATTCAATGCTGTCAAACACCCAGCTGGAAAATGAAAAAGCTGCTTGTAGCCAGCTTTAGTCTTGGGAGTGTTTTTCTTTCTCTCAAACAGAAGACAGACTATGCTTTTACTTGACTTGAGTATACACAACAGATAAAAAGTTAAATATTTCTACATAAGCTTTTAAGAATAGACTTGAAATGTACTTAGCTTTCCTTGTGACAATTTGTGGTCAGTTTGGTTGGGTTTGGGCAGGTATTATCAGTTTGCTTACTGTGTGTAAGAGCTGATGGGTGCTCAGTTTGTTCTGTGTAGTCCTTCAGCACAGCTCTTATGTTGGAAAGCAAACATTGACTTGTATGTGAAATACATAGTTACATAGAAGAATTCTTTTGCCGTAACTTTTCAATGTTCTTTGCCAGTAAGTTCTAAATTTATGGTCTGCAGCTGACGTGGTTGCTGCTTATATCAGTGTGCACAATCATTCTACATCAGGATGTATTTTAATTGTTAAGTACTTCATTTGGCAACGTAGGTAAATAGGAAGAATTCTGATGTGTATTATTTAATTAACCAGGTTCGTTTTTCCTTTGAAGGGAAAATTTTAAGACATTGCTGTGTTTAACAACACTAGCCATGCATTGAGATTGGAACTGTGAAACTGCAAGTAGATGTGTAGAGTTTGAGGGAACTGCTAGAGAGACATCCCCTTTGAGGTCAGCTTGGGAAGCTTGAGTTCCTTTCTCCTGAGGCTCCTTCTCCAGTCTGTTGAGAAACCAAGAAAGGCAGGAAGAGATCTGTCTCCCATTACTAACCACAGACACGGCACTTAGCATGAACAAAGCAAATTCAGTGTTCGTGTAGCAAAGCTTTCTTCAGTCAGAGAATGGCAATGTTTTGTGGACACTGACAACTTTGCTTCCTGGAATTACCACATGCAGGTGTTTCTGTAATGTTTGAGACTTTTTTCTTCTCCAGAATCATCCTGCATCTGACAGACTAATAAGTTTTACCTATGTTCTGTGTTGTGATTTTAGATTTATTTTTAGGTTGACTAAAATAATATCTTTGGGATCAGGTCTGAACACTTGGACTTCTGTATGGACTAATTATGTAGTTACAATTGTGCTTAGACTTTGGTTGACTTTGGCTAAAGCATTGCTAGAAAAGCTGTGTATATAGATACAGGAAAATCTATATCTGTGAGGTGTTGGGAGAACAGTTCTGGGTTTTGCAGGGAATGTGGAGTTTTTTTGGCTCTAACATTTTAGAGCAAACAAAAGCCTAACACCAATATCCTGGATCAGCAATATATTTTTATGAAAAATATTATAATGTCAAGATGAGGTTCAAGTGTAAATTTCTCAGCTAAGCCTTATATTTCAAATTCAACATGTAGTGTATGTAAAGTCTGAATATAAAAACGATTCTACTGGTTTAAATAGAAGGCCAGTATGTTCTGTCAGCATGTTTCTGATGGTAAGCAGTAATGCATCCTTAGGGAAAAATGCAAAAACAAGGCAAATGTGATGTTAATATTACTTAATTACCTTGCTGTACACTGCTCTAACCTGACAGCTTGAGCTTTTTGTTTTTCCTTTTGATCATGGCTTAAATTTATACAAGATAACTCCTTATAGCTTCCCTTCCAGACTGGCTGATTTCCTAAAATTCTTTCCTTTTGATCTTTCAATATATTGGTTTTTAATCATTGTCATGCAGTAAGTAAAGACTATTTTTCTGTCAAAAAAACCAAGCTGCAACCAATTTCTTCATTTTTTTTTAGTTCCTCCTTTAAATTTAACCTTAGTAATGGTGTACTTCTCACTTTTATTGTTCCTGCAGAGATGGTATATTGAAATACCCTGTGATTCATGAGCAGGCATGGATAGTGTCTTCTGTTTAGTCCTCACATAACACTCCCACTGAGAGTTTTCCAGTCTAAACTGGTTAAGCAAAGGATTCCTATAATCTCACTTCTAGAGGAGTTGTCATCTTAAATCATCTGTGGTTCTGCATTTAGTAGCTTTCCTTGCATCTCCAGTCTATTAACCCTTACAAAACCATTCTCAAGTGCTAGCAGCTTGCTTTCATTTGAATTGAGCTGTCTTTCATTTGAGTTGAAAGCTGTCTTGTTTATAGAGGAAAACTCTATTCCTGAAGTTTCTTCCTTTTTTCTTACTGTATTTTCTTGGTCATGCATTGTGTTATTAGTCTTCAAAAAGTACCTAAATTGCAGAAGTTTCACATCTACATTTTATTTACCATAATAGACAATATTATCTCAAACTTCTTGCTTGTTGTGAAAACATTTCTTTAATAGAAATCATTCTTTAGTTTGGATAAAAATAGCATTTCTTGTTTTTAAAAAGCTGCAAGTACATTCAATATGAGAATGGCATGGAAAACTAGAGATACTTGAATCTTTCTCTTCGGAACCCCTGGAGCTGTTCTAATGCTGTTTTGCAATGATGGAATGAAAAATTACTTGGAATAGAAGTCATGCTATCTCCCACCTCTTTATTTACCTTTTTTTTCTATTATTATTGACAGTGGGCATCATTTCCAATTTTAATAGGATTTCTAGATTTCATAATAAAAAAGTGTAATCCTTGCCCCACATTGTTTTAAAAGGCATTGTTTTCAGAGAAGTGGCTTCTACAGTAATACACAAATAATGTGAACCTGGTATGTATTTGCTTCCGATGTGAATCTTGTATGGGGTTTGTAGGAGGGCACACTGAGGGGCTTCAACCACACTGTGCTGAAGTGATTTTTGTCAGGCCGGGTGAGAAACCACAGCTGGTTTTATGTTGCCTATGTAGTATTACACTCCTGGTCCACTCATCCAGAGCAGGGAGTTGGTGCATCCTCTGGTCATTGTCTGGCCTGCCTCTAGGTTTTATTTCTGCAGAAGAAATAGCAAAGCTGTTTTTAACCTGTGACTTTCCAAGATGTGTGCTTGAGGTGTGGCTGGATGCAAATAAATCAGCAAAATTGTCATGGTGCCCTTGAATCTTCTCGTTGAGGTGTAACCTACAGCACTACTCTGGTCAGCGATGGTAGGGTGGGATTCTGACACTACTGTGTGGAATAGATCTTTGTAGTAACCTTCAGTTACCTTTCCAGCTGCTGATGAAACCAAATCAGGAAGAGGCTTAGAGCTGTTTTATTTTTCATGTAGTGGAGGTTGTAGAACTGTACAACCAATAAAACTGTGGGCAGCTTTTCTGCGTGCAGGTGTCGTGCTCTGCTGAATATTACAGCAAGAGAGAATTTGTTTAGCCTGAAAAGGGTTTTGCAGAAAGCTTTCATGTGAAAGCTGTCATTTTCTGTAACATTTTGAAAATAGATGTAGTGGAAAACAGAAAATGAACCTCACTGATTGTGAAAACTTTCTCAAGCTATGATAACTTTTTAAATTAGCTTTTTCATTTTTGTTGAGATGCTCACTTTTAGTTAAATTTACTCAATTTTTCTCACAGTTCATTAAGAATGCCTCTCCTCCAACCTAGGTGTTTCTCTTTCTGCCTCTTGCAGGTAAAGTTTGCAGAATTCAGTATCAGCAGTAGATACCCTGATCTATAGGAAGACTTTATGCTACTTAAGCTTGAGAATGTTTCTTATAAATAATGGAGTGACAGCTAGTTAGCTCACCAAATTTCACATGTTCTAGACTTCAAGAAATAAAGCTAAGGCTACTGCCAAGAATAACTCCACTGGGTGGTGTGTTATTGTACCAATCTATTTGATTTGCTGTCAGCTGCAGCACTGTTTTGGCCTTCCCCTGTGCTCAGCACCCTGCTGGCTGCTGTTCAGCCTGTTGTGTACCAGCGGCACGGGCTGCTCTCTGCACGGCTTTCTCCTTTCCCCTTCTGTCCTGCAGCTCACACTGCTGGGAGGAGTGGCTGCCACAGGTGCAGCTCTTTGCACTTGCCTTTATTAAAACTGGGTGTCCTCCACCAGGTCTCTGGCTCTCATCCCCTCCCTCCAGCTGGGTGTCTGTGCATTTCCTGACGGCACATTCGGTCCTGTCTTCCAGGTCGGTCATGAAGAAGCCAAGCAATACTGATTCCAGTGCTGGCCCTGAGAAATGCTGCTTGTAGCTGGTTTGCCACTTATACTTCAGGTTGCTGAGCTCTTTTTGGCTCTGACAATGACATTGAGCCAATTTTTCAATGACTTTGAGCCAATTTTCCAACCCCTTTCTAGACTTTTTGCGTAACTATGTTCGTTATTATGATAATGTGATGGGAGCTAAGGAGAAACAGTTATTCCATGTGAGTGTTAAAAACTGAGAACTAAAGCCTGAAATAGCAAGGGATCTGTATTACTTCTCTGTTAAAAGAGTTTGTTCAGCATTTCTGAGAAACCACATCCTTTTGAAATGTCTTGGGTTGGGAACCAGAGTTCCTTTCAAAAGACAAGGCATTTCTCAAGTAAATCTCTTTCTTCCAAGGTAGTTTGGTAGATTTTGGATGACACAGGCTTTGGTAGTTTAGCTGATAATTTCCAGGGTTTTTGGGTCATGTTTCATTTGTATTTCTCGTGCTTTTCAAGGTTTCATGTAGTCAGAGGTGCTGTGCATTTTGGTAATGCACTGTTCTGTCATAACTTCTGCATGAAGATTTGCATAATGCAATCATGCATTGTCAGAATAATGCTCATGTATTATGCTTCCATTGTCAAAGATATCTCCTTTTTCTGCTTTTAGGCTAGACTAAATTGTATCCTGTCTTTTATAGGTAAATACTTTTGTCACTGGTTTCTGCAACTTTATCTTCTTTTTAGCTGAGTTACAAATGCATAGCTGGAGAGTGTGTCAGTCACTGTGCAAAGATGTTTTGGGAACTTGGCTTTAGCACTGCAGATACATTGTAGAATGACATTGGATTCTAATGTAGCTGTGGATTCTAATGTAGCTGTTAAACAGGAAAAATCATGTTCACTGGATTTGTACCTTACTATTGTGCCTAGAGTTGGAGGGGAAGAAACCCAGGAATTGCACAGAACAAAGACTTGATAGACGAGGGACAATCATAATTGATATTCAGTGTCATTGTAAATGGAACTACATAGTAGGAAATGTATTTTTGAATTCCTGTCATTCTTCTATTTTCTGTTGTAATTGCATATTGAGCAATAATCTTTCGGTATTTTAAGGCTCTTTTGTGTATTAATTATATGCAGTAGCATCTGGTAAAACTGAATTATTTTACACTTCTTGCAACACCTTAATTTTTAGGAGCATGACAAGAATAATGGTGGGTACTTTCATCTTCTCTTACTGCAGGGAAAATTTTGACTAAAAAAGGATGTATTTTTTTATTTGCTTCTAGATCTTTCAAAGAACAGATTTACTGAAATTCCTCCTGATGTGTGGCTGTTTGCACCACTGGAAACTTTAAATTTGTATCACAACTGCATCAAATCCATTCCAGAATCCATTAAAAACCTGCAAATGCTTACCTACCTTAACATTAGGTGAGTAATAGTGGTTGGTTTTGGTCTTTATATAACTTATCTAATTGGAGAGTTGGCATTTTGCTTCGTCAGGTCTTTGTGTTTGCAGAGTGTTCTTTGTTTCTGGTATTATGCAGACAGACAGTGTTCAGAAACTACAGGTGTAAAAGTTTGTTGCTTTCAGGAGGGTACTTTACTCTGGCCAGAAGGTCCTGCTCATTTTGCACATGATTTACACCCTCTGCTGTATTGCTCTTTTTAAACTTGGAAAACATATGGTTGGATCTTCTCACAAGAAGAGAAGATGGATATGAGCTCTGGAAGGAGAGAAAATCTGAAAAACTCTCCTGACCCCGTGTTCCACAATATTCCTTGTTTCTGATATTGGCTGCATCAAGTCCAAAACAGTTTTCTCAGTTAAGAGCTATTTAAATCCCCAAACCCTACTGTGTCTCAAAATCTGTAAATATCAGAGCGTATAGTGCCAATTCATGAGTATTGCTCTGTGGCAGTTTTAAAGAGGATTAATATGATATAACACTGCAGTATTTTCTGAAAGAAATTTGGCCTTTCTTCAGCAGCAGCCCATTTCTCTTCTGATGGTGTTTGAGGTGCTGAATACATTTGTCTACACAGAAATGCTGTGTAGTTTTAATTGTTCTTTCAAGAATCTCCTGATCATCCTTTGCCAAACTGTGCTTTGTCCTCATTTCTGTGCTCCTGTGCAAGGACTGTGCAGGCACATGTGGGCTGTAGTATTGAGAACAGCTAAAATCCTGCCTTCCTAGCTTAGATGCTTTGTTATAGAAGCAAACTGTGTGATCTCAAATTCTAATTTTGGATTCAGATGATGGAAGACATGTATTGTGCATTTCATAGTAAAGCAGGCAGCTCCTAAAAAAACCCAAAGCCTGAAAAACCAGAGGAAATCTATGTAAGTGACATGAATGACTGCTTCATTGCCATGTTTTTATAATCAATTCAAAATGTTTACTTGCACATTACCTTTTTGCTTCTCATGCTTTTCAACCAGAAAAGCCTGGCCTATCTACCTGAACTACAACATAAAAAGAGACTTAATGCTTACCTGTATCCAAAACTTACTTGTATTGTTCAGTTAGAATTTAACAGAATAAATACATTGCTTTTATAGAGATACTGTGAAAAGTTTCCTGTCATTTTATGCTGTAATGTTGCAAGGACATGTTTTTTGATTGATTTTGAAGCCCTATAAACTATAGTCATGGAGGAAATACTAAAAAACCTCAAGCTTTTTAAATTATGACAACAGTGCTCTGAATACATACCAATTAAGCACTAAAAATTGTAGTTTTTTCTTAATGTAGTGTGAACACAATTATCAGCACTTGGAAGTATTTTTTTTTTGGCAAAAATAGAGCTAGTTCTACTTCAATCAGCAGCATTTACTGATTTTTTTATTTTACTTTTGTATGTGAAAGGAATTGCTTTCATACCACATCTGAACAAGTTTGTTTTCCAATGGAATGTACCTTATTAGAAAAAAAAATTATGTATTTCTGGCAGTGGAAGTCCACGGATGTGGGTAGTTTTTTCTGTGGGGATTTAAATCAAATAGTGGTTTACAGTGTATTTTGTGTGTGCAAAGCAGATAAACATGCATGCAGATGGAAAATTTTATACACAGAAGAAATAAATTTTAATTAAGAGTTACCTTCTAGACTGTTACTCAGCAGAATAAATATTTAGGGCTTTTTGTGGTGGCTCAGGAGGGACATAACAAGATAACATGAGAAGCAATGGCCTTGTGTAAAGTTCTAGTTTGGCAGACTGTCAGATTAGGTAAAGGTATCAGCAGGATAAAAGCAAGTGTCAAACATTATTTCTTCTAACAGATTACCTGTAAATTTGAGTGGTAGATTCTGTCCTAGTACATCCTCTTTTCATCAAACGAAATGGGGATCTAAAATTCACATACCTGAGAGAGGCTGTGTCTGATAAGGAATTCCTGATGGAGATTGTAGCTGAAATGTAGATGAATTGTAACAGGTGGAGAAAGTCTTCTGGGATAGGAGAAAAGTTGTACACTGTTCATCTCAGACTTCCCAAGAGTTAAAAAAGAGATTATAATCCAGCCTTGCTTGTCCCTTTTTCTTTCTTTCAAGTCGAAATCTTTTGTCAACATTGCCAAAATACCTGTTTGATCTTCCACTGAAAGTGCTGGTTGTCAGTAATAACAAGCTGGTCTCCATTCCAGAAGAAATTGGGAAGTTGAGAGATCTGATGGAGTTGGTAAGTACATCTGGGAGCCTTTCTACTAAGTAAACTTATAAGCAGTGTATTTTCAGTATAGCAAAATTATAAATTAATATTTTTAAAAATACAGAACAACAAAACTTAAACTCAGTTACTATGTTTTATTGGTAGTTTTAGTTTTTTTTCAAAGTTGTCAAACCCAGAATGCATGCTTGATGATTCAGATTAGGGACATAGTAGAGAGAGTTTCATTCCAGTACCTGTGACATACATGTTTAGAACATAAGAATATATTTTATACATTTAAAAAAAAAATGTTGATAGCAAGGTCCTGTGCTCAAGAGATGGTTTTTCTGTAGTGTGTAGTGCAGGAGGCTGCATTCAAGCCAGGTTATGGCCTGGATTCTTGTTACTGGTTCAGTCTGCCTCTAAAATCAGCTTCCAGGTTTTCATCAGACAGATAAATCTCACTGTTATCTAGTCTAGGAAACTAATCTCAGAGTTTCATTTTACTGAATTAGGAAAAAAAAGGTTGCATTCTTTCTGTGTGATTGTTTAGTCACTCTGGTCTACACAAATTCATGTTAAATGAGTGTCAGAAATAGCTGTAGTCTGTGTTCACTTGATGCAGCTTTGTCACCCTCTAGTGCTTGTATCCAAGCCTTGTTGGTGAGCCTGTATTGCTCTCTGTACATTTTTTAGTTTTATGGGTTGATTCAAGGTTTATTAAGGATAAAGAATTTTTAGAAGAGCAGAATGCCAATCAATTGCCAGCCAGTAGCACGAGAAGTTTTTAACTGATATGGGAACTGCACCAGGAGCTCCTGATTCCTGGGCTGCAGTCTTCATCTCAAAAGCAGTAATTTAACTTCTTGAATTGAATTTCTGGAACATGAATCATTAAATAATGAAAAAATCAGCAAGATCTGTTATGATACATCTTCTCTGTGGAATATCCAAGATAGTAGGAATTTCTTTTCTTTTAGTAGTATTCTTTATAGTAGTTTGGTAGCAGTATTCCTTTGTGTAATTTCATTTAAGATGTTCAGTTGATTTATTAATTATATCTTTCTTAGGATATTAGCTGTAATGAACTTCAGGTTCTTCCCCAGCAAATAGGAAAATTGCAGTCACTTAGAGAATTGAACATAAGAAGAAATAATCTCCATATGTTGCCAGATGGTAAGCTACTCATCTTCTTTCCAGTGATGTAGGTAAATTAGGTAAAGTGTTAAGAAGATAACTGATTCTTTTTTTTGTTTGCTTTTTTCCCCGAATGCAGAATTAGGAGACCTTCCCTTGGTAAAGCTGGATTTTTCTTGTAATAAAATCACAGAAATTCCCATTTGTTACAGAAAGTTACGTCACTTACAAGTTATAGTTTTGGATAACAATCCAATGCAGATACCACCAGCACAGGTTAGTATTAAAGCATACAAGTACAGAAAATTGCATTAGGATCTTAGAGGAAGCTGTTCTAAGTTACCCCAATCAAGTTTTCATTCTTTTTGTCTGTATTTCTCCTAGTGGGGTGTTGTACTGCAAATGCAGTGCAGAAGGTATTTCTTGGGGTGTATTTTCAGAAGACATGCTGTGTAATTAAGATTTTTTTGTTGTTGTTCATTTGTTTCCCAACAGATATGTTTAAAGGGCAAAGTACATATATTTAAATTCCTCAGTATTCAGGCATGCCTCAGGATAGATAAAAAACCAGATTCTTTGGATCTTCCATCGTTAGGTAAACGAATCCCCTCCCAGCCACTCACTGACAGGTGAGTTGTGGGGTTTTTGAGTATAGAGAATGTATTTTGAAAAGGATATTTGTTTTCCTTTAGGAAAGTGAAGCTACTGTTTCTCTCATTCATGTGTGGGTTCTTTGTGTGTTGTTTTTCTTAATGTAGCATGGAGGACTTTTATCCCAATAAAAATCATGGACCAGATTCTGGCATTGGAAGCGATAATGGGGATAAAAGGTTGTCCACTACAGAAGTGAGTATTTTTCCACTGTTGAATTTGTAATTTCTGTTTTTTTAGAAGTTTTTCCTTTGTGTTTTCTATAATTTGAAAAATGCCTAAATAAATTACATTTAATATTCTCTCAGTATCTGTACAGTTAAACCATTAGACTGCAGTAACAGACACAAATTATTTATGGTTTTCTTTTCTGGTTAATCAGTATGATATGATTGGAATAATTGGCATTCCAATCAATATGATTTATTAGGAAATGATATAGTAATATAATTTACATGTTAGTCCTGTACTAAATGTGAGTGTCTTTGCAGCCATCTGATGATGATACAATCAGCCTTCACTCCCAAGTATCCGAATCAACAAGGGAACAGACATTAAGGAATGACAATCATGTGGTGGGAAGTAAACTCGATCCGCAGAAAGGTAATACCAGTTGTACATTTGTCATTTTAGGTAACAGAGATCCTTTGCTTAGGATCCTTTGCTTAATCTAATGTAAGAAAATGGCACAAAATTACATGATCATGTGTTGGTGTTGTATTTTCATCATTTCAGAAAGCAATGTAATAATCACAAACAGACATGGCTAGAGAGAAAGATAAAAAGATTATTTCTAGCGTAAGAAGGCACAATTTCTATGTTTATATTTAGTTGACTTTTTTCATAAGTACTTATTTCTCTCAGGAATAACATTTGGTTGAGAAAAATGTTTAATATCTTTCCTGTTCTTCATAAATCCTCACTAGACCAGGAGGCCTATGACTACATTGATCCCAGTGCAGAAGAGGGAACTCTTCCTGAGCAGGGAGATGCACAGATTGGCCCACTGCTGTCCTATGTCAAGGTACCAGAGACTGACAAAAGAAAAACTGTTCAGTAGGCTTGATTTTTTTTTCCCCCCTTAATTCAGTTCTAATATTTTCTTTTTTTTCTTCATTCCCTGTAAGGAACAGGGAAAACATCCTGAGAAATCCCAGAAAATAGAACAAAATGAGGACTGGGGAGATGAAAAAAGGTAAATATTCTTAATCTTTTTTGGGTAGGTTTTACAGCAGTGGTGGGGGTGAGAACAGTTTTCTTTTAAGCTCCTTGCTTATGGAGGACAGAATTCTCATATTGAACACCAAGTATCCTTTTGGACAGAAAATAAGCTCATAGGAAGCACTGCTGAGTTACTGCCATAATGAGCCATTTCTGTGTCTTGCTTCACTGAAGTCAGGCAGGTCACTAATGTTTAATTTTTCAGACTTCAGAAAGAGCAGTTGCTGGCTGAAGATGATGATGAACTCAAAGAAGTGACTGACTTGAGAAAAATAGCGGCTCAATTGTTGCAGCAAGAACAAAAACACAGGTATTGCAATATTAGTTAAGATAACTTGTGTTAGAATTCATTCATTTTTAACCTCTCTTATACCCAAAAACATTTAATGCCTTATTTTGAGAACAGTTTTGTCCAGCTGCTAAGGAGTAAAGTGACAGGCTCTGTCAAGATACGTGTCCTGTGTTTCTTGTATGAATTACACAACCTGCAGACAGTTTGTTTGTGAGTGGTTATTTTTATTCAAATACAAGCTAATTTAGGTGGCACTTCATTCAGTGTGATGGGAGTTACAAATACCCCGTGGACTGAAGGGGAGATCTGTTAAAACATGATTCTGTCATATTATATGTATGTGTAAAAATAAATAATTTCAACTGCCTGCCTTTCTCTGCTTCATGAGGGGCATCTCAACAGAACAATTCTTGAAAAGGAGCCATGGAACAAACAGCAGATTAAAGGAATTAAAGGAATGTAATAGAACAGGTTAACAACTGTAAAATGAAGAGCAGGAGGGAATATCTGGAGTCATGTAGGATGTGGCCAGGCCAGGGTAGCAGCAGTGTTCTGTACAGTTCCTTTACCAAGCAGGGAAATGCTGTAAGGTACTTGGAGAGCAAGCTCTTTTCTGAGAGGTGCAAGTTGTAGGTAATAGTAGTTCATTAACTAAAATAGTTCATAACAGCCATTCATTATCCCACAGCAATGGATGTAACTTCCTACCAGCTTAAATACTATTTTTATTTCTTTCAAGTTTCTGTGTAATTATGGGACTCTGCACTGCTGTTTTTCTTTAAAGATCCTTGAAATACGAGTGAAGTCCTCAGAGAAATTGAGATCCTGGTACTATGAATTGCAGGGTTTTAAAAATTCACCAGCATTTTATGCTAGATAAATATAGTAACAGTACTGTGCATGTGTGAAAGATAAAATAGGCTTTACTTAGAACTCCATGCCCTGCATTCAAGAATTGGTTGTTCACATAAGGAAGGGAAAAATAACCATTTTAATGCTGGTATATTCTTAGTACCAAAAGTATTGCAAATAAGACCAAGAATGCTAAATTTTCTCATATTAGTAGAGAAAATGTGTTTTTCTTATACTAGGTTTTTATATGATGGTTATTTGTGTTGCATATGGGTCTTGTGTGATTAAATATTTCCTGGTTATCTAATAATTTGAAATACCAAGCCACTCCTCTTCTGAAGTACTGCAACTACACTTATACTCATCATATGTTGTTGTGTCTTAATACAGTGATCTTGCTAATTGTTCTGCTTTGTTCTGCTTTGTCTTGAATTATGCAGACATGCAATCTTAATAGTTTGTAAGTTTTACTTCTTAATTCAGCATTTATATTTTAAAGTTTGCTTATGTATCTTCAAGTACATGAGCTCAAAATCTCCCTGATATAAAATGTAGCCCTGATTTTGAATCTGTGTTTTTTGAACCAGCAATAAGAGTAATATTTAGTGAAGATATTTCTGTTTTTTTGTGGAAAATGTGATAATCAGTAAACAGAATCCTCAGAGAAGTTAAGCATCCCAAAATAACTCCTTACTAATCACGTTTCTGTTTGTTCAGTGTATGTTTTTGCAATATTATGCAGTCTCCTTTCATTTTGCTTGCTATGCTAATGACTTCCCTGTCCTCTCCCATCAACCTGTCCTGCTTCCTTCTTCCGTCTTTGGCTTTGGTGTGCATGAAATGTGAATACAGACGAAGGCCACTAAGCTATAGAACTTCATTCAGTGAGAAACTCTTCCAGAGGACCAGGGCGGCAGGACGTGCATCAAGGTATAAAGTGTCTGTAGAGCCTCAGATTTCCATAGTTAAAATGTGGACAAAACAAACAGTCTTGGCCATTGCTTGAACAAAAACAGAGTTAAAGGGATTGGCTAAGTTAGTCTAAGATGTCTGGTTTTCAAAAATAGTTGCAATACATTCTTTTTTCTTTCGAATGAAATACTATTTGAGAAAAATACTTAATTAAGCAACTCTCCAAAGAACACTTTGAGTCCAAACCTGAAAGCTTTTATTCTTTTTTTTAATGTAGTACCTCAGGCAAAAGTGTTGCTTTCAGTTTTGTTTGTTTGGTGTTTTTGTGTTGTTTGTTTGATACTTTGGTTTAAAAGTGATCATTTTCAAGTTAAGATGACCAGTGATAATTTGTTTTGCATTTGACAGCAATACACAAACCTCACAAGTAACCTAAAATACCTAATGGGCTGTGTAGAACTATACTCAAACATATTGGTGTTGAATGAAGTGATTTCAGACTTTGTTACCTTATAAATTGACATTTGTAACTTGGTCTGGATATTCCTTGGTTTTTTCAAACCAAAGTGGGGTAGCTTAGATTAAATAATTTTCATTTATTCCAAATGACCCTTTTGGTTTGCATCAAAATTAAGTCTGAGTTCTTACCTGAGAGCAGTGACTTCCTCAAAAGATCCAGAAGATCACAGGTTACAATCACAAAGCAGAGCCAGATATTAAGTCAGTGGATTGCTGCAGAATGAGTTGAAAATAAATCATCTTTGTCTCATTGTCTCAATTTCTAGTGTCTTTGTACACTTTATAGACACAAGGTAGTACTTCTTGTTTAAACTTGAAGATAGCTAACCTTAAAATAACACTATCATTGTTCACTTCATTTGTGTCCCTTAATCATTATGTTTGCTCAAAATATAAAAGCATAAGTGGCTAAGAGGAAATTCCACTTTTTAAATCCTGAAACTTTTGAAAATATTTTCCAATATTATAGTTGGTCTTTCCATCACCTTTTTCTCTCATCTCATCAACACTTTGGAGTAGTTACACTTGCATGATATATAAGTAGAAAAACTAGTGTCAATGCTTATTTTGTGTTTAATATATATAAATATGTCAGCTATATATGAATGTGTCACTGTATGTGCTGTTGAGTAGTGTAGATTTTAAAGTTTGTGTGAGTTTGAGAACCCTTTCAGAGGATTATTAGCTTGTATGCTTGTTACCTTCTATAACAACAGAATTGATGTGATTTGTAGGAATCATAAGTAGGAAAGGAATTGCAGTACTAACACAGGTGTCCTATGCAAGTTCTTTTTTAACAAATCAGTAGGACCATCAGTATTTGGCCTTATAATTGATCTGTATAAATAAAAGGTTTGGATTTAATGAGTGGTAGTGTGAATGGCAGCAGCTGCCGAAATTGTTGTACCATCAGCACCACGCTTGAGTATAACTTCTGAACATGAGCTGCTTCTACTTTGATTTTACATACTCTGTTTTGCATTGTATTTCCTGGAAGACAGTAATTAATGCCTACACTGATTCCCCCCTCATCCCCTTCCTACTGAAAAAATTATTTTGCCAATTGTGTGCAAATTAATAAATTCAGATTAATTTCCTTCACTGTTTTCTTTAGCTTAAAGCTTTCAAGTCTACAGGAAATTGAGATTTCTCTGACTGGGCTAGCGACATGTCAGAAACTGAACTTGCTGTTACTTCCCCATCAATATTCTTCAGTTCTAAAACAGGAAGTTTCAAAAATTCCTGAGTTTATTTGAGAAAGTATAAAAATAAACGTTGTAATAAGCTTAGTTCATAATAAACTGAATCATTCACTATATCCATGTTCCACAGAAACAGTGTAGCTGTATGTATCTATATGTTTGAATTAGCTTGAATAGTTTTTCCTTGTATTTCATATAATGAGTTTAACAAAGGAATAGCCTGTATTATATGCAGTCATTGCATTTACACTACAGTGTCAGTTTTGGTGCAGGTGTTCCATAAAACTGAGTCAAATTTGGGGTTTTTTAAATTATAATTGTTGCTTGCTACAAAGTCTCTCTGAAGTTCTCCTTGCTTTCGGGTGAAGACAAAGCTAGTTTTTAGGAATTCTGTCTAAAAAGTAATGACTTTATAATAGCATATTTATATTCTGGTTTGATAACCCGTACTCTGAATATTTTTTTGGTTACACTTTTTTCAAGCTATAGTATAAGTTAGTTCTGAAATGCACCCTCAGAACTAAGTTTCTGAACACAAATTATAGGGAGCAGATGCTACAGACTGAATTCAGCAGACATTTACAGGCTTAACTTTTACAGGCTTTAACTTTTACAGCCCTGTACAGGTTTACAGGCTTAACTTCTCATAATCCCATTAAATGGAGGGTCACATAATGGGAGATTTATTCTGCAAATGAGATTAATGAGCTCAAAGTTATCACAATAATCAGAGAAGTTTGATTGGAAAATCATCAATCATTTAAAGTTAATGACTGTTCTGCCCTAAGTATGGTAATGAAATATGAAAAGGTGCCTACTGTTTTACTTTCTTGTACTGAATAGTTGGTTGTGTTCTGATTTTGATTCTTAATACATTCTATATAATCCCATGTAAATGCACTTCCATCACACTTCTGTACATAAAGTCAGTGTTGAAATCTAATATTACTATCTTCAAGAATTCAGAGTTTGTCATTTAAGTTACCATTCAACATGATGCTGACTGATGAACATTTAGTTTTAAGTGTTACTGATAGCTTTGTTATTTTTAACACTTAAAACTTTCATAATAGCTCATATCATCTTCTGTGCACACACACACGTGGTATGTGTTTGCACCAGATGAAAATACATTTCTTAACCTCTCTAAGTTTAGGCTTTTTTGGATGTTTATGATTTAGAAAGATGGAATTTCCATTGGCTCACTTCTGCATTAAATTTTTCATTTGGTTCTTAACTTGTGTTTCTCCATTTTCCACCTCTCCTTTTCCCCTACATTTCCTTTGCACTTGCAGTGTTTCTTACTCAGTCACCTTCTCATCTGCCCCTACTGACTGATTTTTTTGTGCTTAATCCACCTTTCCGTTCTGCTCAGCTTTAGGTTGACTATCTTTGGTCTTCTAATTGAAGTGAACAGTTGGGGCTTTTTGTGTTGAGAGCAGCATAATTTTGCACAGGTGTGAGATCAGTTGAAATAGAATGTATTTAGGGAAGAAAACTAAGAGGAGACTTCATTTTTGTTTGAATTATCACAAAGTTTTGCTTCCTTAAAATACAGAACTTGAAATACTTCAAGAGCTGGAAATCATATTGTTAATTCAAATGGAAGCAGGAATGGGCTTGGATTTCATATGTGTACACACATACATGTTTTAGTTTTATGGAGGATGTCACTTATTGTTCAAAACTTTTTTATTTGCAGGAAATGTTATGCAGTGAAAGTAACATACCCTAAGAAAAATGTTTTTAAGTATGTATTTTTTTTCTTTCTAGGCTTCTTAATCATTCAGTTTCAGTAAACACAAGGAACAGGCCAAAGCAGCCAATGGAATCTGAGAAATGGTATTGATATACTTAAGTGTTTATCACAGCTTTCAATATTGTAGTAATTTCATTTTTGTTTATTGTGTCACTACTGCCATCTTTTGTCATAATGTTTTTAGCTCATGATGAAATTGAAGCTACAAGAGTAGTCTATTCTTGAACTTCTTTCTTTCAAATTAAAAAAAAAATCTGTTCTTTTGTGCATTTAGGAAAGTTGATGTCATCCAGAAACTAATTTGTAGATCTGATTATGCTGCTGATTATGGCAGCAATTAATTGATGTTTTAGACTTCCAGTTCCAGTCTGGAAGGTTGTAGCTCCTCCCAAGGTGACAGTGGTGTGCAGACATTTCAGATGCTGTATTACACAGGATGGCACTGGAGCTATGGTTAGGCATCTACATTTTCCTCCTTGGCAGTCCTTTGTGCTCTTAAGAGCTGGTGGGAGAGTGTTGCTGGGAGTCCAGCCTACAAAACCATTATTGTTTGTGGAACATGTGTTAGAGAGGAACACGTTTTCTGCAGGAGCTGTACTTACACTTTTTCTTTGAATTAAAAAAAAGGCACCCCCTCCCACACACACACAAAACAAAGCAAAAAAAATCCCGCAAAACCCATCAGTAATCAAAAATACCCAAAGCTTTGTCTTTAGGGACTTGGGAAATGTGCAGTCCCTGGTTTGGCTGTGAAACTTGGAGAGAAAAGCTCGAACTGCAGCCGGTGTTGCTGAAGAGCACTGGGGTGGGAGCAGCTCTCTGCAGTTCAGCTGCACCTCAAGGCAGCATCTTGACACAGTGCAGCTCCTTCAGTGGGAGGATCCTCTCTTGGCTGGCTGCTCTCTCCCTGGTACCTGTGCTTTTGCAGAGCTGGCTGCACACACGTCCTGTGGTTGTGTGAACCATGCTGCAGCTCTTGCTTGGAACCTTCCAGGCCTTGCTTACTTAGCAAGTTTCTTCTCTTTGTGTTGCTGTCACCTATTCAAGTGTACAGCTCTGTTAGGTGTTTTTGTCAGAGGGTAATCCAGGAGAGGTTAAATTTATCTTTTCCTTTTTGTTAATGAAAGAGACAGTTCTGAGACTTAAAACCCACACAATCTAAAAACTTCAAAAGAAATTTTATTTGAATAAAGTACTGTAGTGTGGAAGACCTATTGTCAACTTATGGTAAAGGAGAGTGAAATATGATTTGAGATTTTAGTTAAGTGGTCATACTTTTAAGCCACATTGTGACATCCTTATACAGGTGGTCAAAAATATTTCAGTGCTGTGGAGAAGCCACTTTTTAAGTGTTCACTTCCTTTTATGTTTCCAAATAACTTGTTCTAAAGTACAGGGAAAAATAGTATGCTTCATAATGCCTTTCATCTTACTTTTTAGTGTCTCAACAAATGAAGTGAATTCCCCAGTGTCCCCATACAACTGGCAGGTAAATACTCAAATGTAAATGTGGTGGCTTTATATTTGAGTGATTTTGTTGTTGTTCTTGTTTCTTTGGTTTTGCCTTTATGGCAGAAAACTTTTCTGTGTTTATGTGGTTGCTCATACACAGTTATTGAAGGTGTTTTAGTTGTGGTGGAAAATAGAAGCCCTTTGAAGATCTTTGCCTCAAGATAATTTGACTTGTATGTAATGGAGGCCTTTTGTTTTAATAGCATATGGTACTAGCTTTAAGGTCTTGAAACTAATGAGGCATAAGTTTTACTTTCTTAGTTTTAGTGTATCTTTCCATATAAATGTATTGCCTCACCATGATGTTCAGTTTGGCTTTTGTATGTAACTTCTAAATGGATTGAATTATATAAGCCTTTCATTTTCCGTACCTTAATGAGAAGCTTTCATGATGTGATAAACTTTCAGTTAAATTGTAGAGATTTTTAAAAATTATTTTAGATTTTAATATATTAGTTATTTACAATTACTGTAAATGCATTCATATTCTAGTAAGAAGAAACAGTTAGAAATGTTTTACCCTTAGGAAACAGTGTGTTCATATTGTCTGCTTTCACTTTTCATAAAGTAGGCAGTCATATATATTTATTACAATTTCAAGAATCAATCTACTTTAGCTTTCTCCTCAGTATATATTGCATAATACAATACTTTGAAAGAGAGATTTCTCTTACAGCTTGTTGAGGTGTATAATCTTTCAGATAGGAACAGACAACAAATAGTCAAACTGTCTCGTAGCTGTCCTTTGTCCATGCAATGAGTATTCACATTGAGAAATCAGATGTGCTACTGGCTAGCCACACTTGAAACTGGTGTATTTTTGGCAGCCTTTGGTGGCTTCCTAACCTACCTACAAAACCAGTCTCAATGCAGAAATGTGTTATTTCTGAAGAATTATTTCATAGATTCTTTTTTCTTCTATGAAAGATGTTTTAGAATTTGAAACTGAATAAGTGATTTCTATCAGAATTACCATTAAGACTGGTAACACTTTCAGGTCATAAAGCTCGATTGAGAGAGGCAAAAAATTAACCATTGGAGTTCATAATAATTTGTGCTAATGCACAAGAGGTATATTTACCTTTTACATAAAAATATTTCTGACTATTATAGCCACTGGAAAACCAGAAGGATTCAGTAGATGAGCAGCATTGGCCAGAAACACAGCCAGTAATCTGGCAGAATGAAGAAAGAAGGAGAAGTAAACAAATTAGAAAAGAATATTTTAAGGTAATGGGGGAAGTGAGGGTGGGAAACACCTTTTTTTTTTAATAAGTGTAGAAGAAACTGTAAAACTACGTAAAGGTAAATCCTCAAAGATTTAATGCTTTTAAATTTGCATGTAATGTATAATTGTTTTATTTGACTCTTTTGATTTAATGGATTATATATTTAGGATAATTTGAGAGTGCAGGAAAATAAAGAGGAAAAATTGACCAAAGACTTTGTTTATCCTTTAAATAAAAGGAAGTAATTCATAGTGGTTTTCTGGTAAAACCAAAAACCAATTTTGTCATTGGTCTATTTGGAGGGATTTTTATTTATCTATTTATTTATGTATTTTTAGTGCAAGGAAAATATACATTACCTTTTTTTCAGCATGGTTATAAGAATGATTTATGCATTTTGGGTTTCATGGAATTAGTTTGCATTTCAGAAGAGATATTTTCTCTGTGTTCCCTTGCTGCTGCAGTGTGCACCCTCAGTCACCAGGTGCCAGTGTCTGCTTTCTGCAGAACAGGGGAAGTTCCAGCAGTGTTGGGTAACATTTATTTTGGGATATGTAGAGAAATAGAATAGTTCTGAACAGTGCTAGGTTGAGTTAAAATTAAATTTGTCACGTATGAAATTAGTTTCTTGGGTCTTTGCCATCAAACATCTTTGTAAAATGCAAGGGAACTTCAAAGAGATGAAATTCTTGGGAGAACACAGCATGCCGTACAGCTCAGATACATTGTTGTGATTATAGAAGCATTTTTTTTTCATGAAGAGTTTATGGAGTTGTAGTCTCTTTCCAGAGTTTTCATCCTGAAATTAGTTTTTTGCTGCAGCCTTTGAGGAGAGACAGAGAAACTTCTAAATAAAACAGAATTCAGTCATTTGACTTGTTAAAGAGCTGTGCTACCAATGCTGAAGTGAAACCTCATAACTTACAAGCAGGTCTTTAAATGCCAGTGAGTTTTTAGCTGTGTGATGGAAGCAGATGCCTGAAATCACATTACATAGATGTGTCTCCGAAGTGAATTAAACAGGAGTACCAGTAACAAAATACACTGTATCATTCATAGTTTCATTTGCAAAAGCCAGGCAATAAGGGACTGAAACAGAGTCTGTCTTCCATGGCAAACTGGGGAAAAAAATAGTTCAGCTGTTTTGAGAAACCAGTGACAGTCCAATCAGTCTCTTATTTAGCCTGCGTTGTGTGTTACATCATGAAGATGAGTAGGCTGGCCATGTACACTCAACAGACTTAGAGTTCTGTAGTCATGATCTTTTTAATTCTATCTGCATGGGGCTTTTTCTACTTTTTAGTACACTTGCTCTGTAGACAGTGAAATACATTTATATTTTTAAATATCCCTTTTGTAAATTTTTTCCTTCAATTGCTCCTTAGCTTCCTACACTTTTAGCATAATCAGGGACGTGGGACAGTGATGAAGGCAGCACACAACAAATCAGGCAGGCCTGTGGGAAAAGCATTGTTTTAAATAGACAAAAGGATATCATCAGGCTTTGAAGATTTAAAGTCAACCTTATTTTTTTTAAATTTTTTACTATGTCAGGCCAATCTCTTAAAGTGTAAGTAATCCTAGTCACATAAAAAAACATGAGTAGCTTTCACAGGTTGCATAACTTTTTCTAATAAATAATGCTTCATATTAGCAGTTTTTAACATCTTTTCACTTGGATCAACTGTCATAATGCAGAGTTCACATTTATAAAAGTATTTAGTTTTAAAATGCTCTTCTCTCTACACCATAATGAAGATCTGGACTGCCTTGTTCCTTTACTGGTTTGTTTCTTTTTTACTCCTTTGTTTCTGTAGCACGTCTTTTTTTCTCAGCAGCTTCATCAGTAATAAGTAACATTTGAGTGAAAGCAAGACATTTTGTTCAAATGAAAACCATGCTTTCATTTTAAGGTAATAATTGTGTGTGTTTTGCAGTATAAGTCTTCCAGAAAGAGTTCAAGTGGAAACGAAAATGATGAGGTGAGATGTAGTAAATGCATGAAATACTTAAGAAATAAATTTATTCATTTGTCTTTTTTGAACAAATTAACTTTGCATTCCAAAGC
The DNA here is from genome assembly GCA_013398175.1 of Climacteris rufus. Classification (NCBI taxonomy): domain Eukaryota; kingdom Metazoa; phylum Chordata; class Aves; order Passeriformes; family Climacteridae; genus Climacteris; species Climacteris rufus. The sequence goes on along the minus strand of VZRZ01003375.1, from coordinate 103,933 downwards.
CATAGCAGAAATAAGTGTTATACTCCTTTACTTGAAAAAAATTATCAAGATTGCCTACTGAGGAGCAGTAGGACTTTTGCTTGCTTTGGTAATAGCAAAGTTAGTTCATTTGTCAAGCAGAGGTGATGTAAAACTAATATTTGGTATAAAAAATGAACAGTGTTTCCTTGGCTTACATATTTTAAAATTTAGTTGCTGCCAGTTTGTAGCATACTTGAGAAATGTTACATGTCTTTTGTATTTCATAATTTCATGTTTCTTGTTAAATCATCATTTTCATTTTTATAATTTCATCTCTTTGATTTCTTTTTAGCAAGACAGTGATAATACTAATGTGTCCCCACAGTCTCCTGTGTCGTCTGAGGTACAAGTTTGTGGTTTTGTTTTTCATTCAACAAACATTTCTTTGTGTTCATTGCTATCACCAGGTTTTTCTTGCAGGTATAAGGCTGTTGGTTTCCTTTGCAATTACAATTTAATCATAATAAAAATTCAAAAATAAAACTAGAGGCAGATGTTACAACATATACAGCCTTTGCAACTCTGATCTCCCCTAGAGTTCTTCTTAACTGGTGTGAGGAAAGCTGCATTGCTTTGTCTCCATTATCTTTCCTGATGAAAATAGTCATGAACCAAGAATCAAATATGCCATATTTGGTAGGTCTTCCTAAGGAAGACTGTTCTTCAGGGCACATAGGGATTTAAAGTGAAACTCGTGTTTTAATACTTTATATATCATCCAAAGGTACCAGAGGAGCCCAAAGGTACTGACACTTCAGAAGGAATTTCATCCTGCCCATTTGTGGTGCAGCCTTACAGCACCATTCAGGGGTTGCTGTCCATGGAATCTCACTGTGGGAACACTGCACTGCTTACCTCAAAATAAAGAAATATTGACATTTCCACCTCGTGTCAATAAGGAGCCTGAGGGAGCGGAATTAGAACGTCTCCCAGAATAGAGGGAAATGAGTTCAAACAAGGATATCTCATGTACATACCAAAATATTGAGTGCATCTCCCTTTTTAGATGGTGAAATGAGAAAAGCCTGATCTTCATAGTTGGAAGCAGATATTTCTTAAGAAATATTTTGATGCTAAGCATTGGGAGAATATTTGCATCTGCTTACAGATGGCTTAAACTCTGCCACAGAATGGTTTGCAGTAGTTTGAAATAATTTGCCATAGATTTTAGATAATCTGGTGGTGCTTTTCTTCCTCTTTATGATAATTTTATCTGCATGTAGTAAGGTTACTTTCATTCAATTTATTTTATGTTGTCCTTTTCAAAAGACTGTTTTACAGTTGAGCAGAAGGACTCTCCTTAGGCAAGAATAATTTAAATAGTATCTTGATGGGAACAAAAGTTACTTGTTTTAATGACTGGAAGAAAATTGACTTTCTCTCTTTTAACAGGATTATGAAAGAACAGATAGTAACACTCATGGTCCATTTGGTCTCAAACCAAGGTCAGGTAAGCTGCTGTTCTCTAACATGGCATGGTTATTTCCCAGGCTGCAGTGGGCAGTAAGGATGGCAGATGTCACCTGGCAGTTCACTCAGTCTGCTTCTCACTGCATAGACTGGGAAAGGCATAGACAGCTGCTTTGGCAAATAAATAATTGGAAGCTCCTCAAGTTGCACAGTGGTTTTTGTTTTTTTAATTTCTTTTCTCCCACTGCTTTATTTTCTGCATAAGTCACTGACAAAGAACAGGGAAATGCAATTGTTCTTGAGGTCTGATGGCTTAGAGACTTAATACTTGATTAAAAGTAGAACACAATGAAAATACTTGCAAAGCTTGATTGACGGAGATGCCTGAGGAAGTGCAAGTGGAGCTGTATCCCAAACTGATACTTCAACACTGAAGTCAATTCTATCTCAAGAATTTCTAATTATCCATTTACACTTAAGTAAGATGATCTCTGCATTTTATTTGAAAGCTCTTTCATACACAGCATCTTTTTGTCAAGATGCTTTAATATATTTGTTCATAAAAGCTCTGCAATTTTTTTCTGGTTTTTAATCCTTGGTTTTATATCTTTAGTCCTTGATTTTTTTAAGTCTGAATTCTGATGACTGACTTCCCTAATGTTTCCTAGCTTTCAGCCGTGCCTCACGCCAGGACTATGGTGCAGTGGATCCTGGATTTACTATGAGGAGGAAAATGGAACATTTAAGGGAAGAAAGGGAACAAATCAGACAGCTTCGCAATGTAGGTACCATTATTTATTATATGTGTACAGTGCATTTAATTTGCTCTGTACCACAATTTAAACCTTTATTTTAAAGGCCTCCAGGTTGTTACAGTTGTACAAGGGCATCTCTGTGGTGGTATTTCTTCCTAAGGAATTTCGTGTAACAGGCTACACTGGTACTAAAATACCAACTGGGAACTAATTGGGGGCCAGACGTTGGCTAAAAAACGAAGTGAAATGATTTTTTTTTTTGAGTTTCTGAGGTTTTACTTAAGGAGACAGTAAGTCTGTTTGTGTTTGCTACTGTTTGGCCTGAGATTTGAAGAAAAATGATCATACTTCTCTGAACAGCCGAATGCTTTTTGAGTGTAGAAGGTTGCTACAAGTTACATAATACTGAGTGGGATCTACGTTTCAGATTTGCAGTAGATTGTTTCCTGTGTAGTTCTGTTTTTGAGGTATTTAACAGTTACAGTTAACTAAATCATAGCAGCTCTGTTTTCAGGGCAGTGCTAATTTGCAGTGTGACTTCTATGAAGGATTTGTTTGTCTGGTTCCTTTTCTGAGCAGTGAAATCTTATTGTTGGGGTGGAGAAAACCATTGTGAAATAGCCGTTCCCAAAGTTGTGTTCCCCTCTTGTTTTCTTCCTTCTCATAAAATTCTGAATGGTTTCAACCTCCAAATTCTGCACACTAAGCACTGATGACACATTCAGCATAACATTTCTGTCCTTAAATACTGTGCTTTCCTATTAGAAATACTGAGTTCGTTGTATGGGTTTGAGAGCTGTGTATTCTGGTCATTGTTGGCAGAATGTCTTTCTCAATGTATGTAGTTGTGTCATATAAAAAACCCCCAACAAAATAATACAAAACCCAAGAAAAAACCAACAATACAAACAAAGGGAACATAAGGCTAAAATAAGGAGAAAAGGATTAAAGTGATTAAAGTGTATGTTTACTCCGTTTATTTCACTTAAGTATTAAAATGTTCCTTTTAAACTTCTACATCCTTTAAAACACCCTGGATTTAAAATGAAAAATCAGCTAATGTTGAGAGTAACTTACGGTTTTTTCTACAGAATCTTGAATCAAGGTTGAAAGTAATTTTGCCAGATGACATTGGAGCAGCGTTGATGGATGGGGTGGTTCTTTGCCATTTAGCCAATCACATAAGGCCACGTTCTGTTGCCAGTATTCACGTCCCATCGCCAGCAGTGGTAAGTCACAAGTCATTTATCTCACTTATGGTACATCCTGCATGAAAACAAGCTTTTGGATTTCAATACTAAAACATTGTGAATCATGTTTACCATATTAATTTGCTACATTACTCACTTCAGTTTTTCTGGAAGAAGCATTAAACACGGCTCAGAAGTTTAGCTTAAGAGTTTTTTTCCTCATACTGAATCTTCATAGAATGGGTTTTGTGTTTTAGTAACTGTAAGTGAATTTACATCAGAAATATACAGACCTTCATGAATGTCTGATGAAGATCTAATGTCCTGTCTTTACAGCCTAAACTCAGTATGGCAAAGTGCCGAAGAAATGTTGAAAACTTTCTTGATGCTTGTAAAAAACTGGGCGTTCCACAGGTAAATTAATTGCTTTATTGATTTATTAATAACCACAGCAAATGTCAGCAAATACTGAAGTTGGGGTTTGGGGGAGGTTTTTTCAGGGAGAAATAGTGATTATAACACTGACCAGAGAACTTGAAGATAGGAAGAGAAATTCCATTTCTGGCCTACGGCATAAATCTTGAGGAAGCTACTTTGTGGGTTTGTCAGTTCCTTATAGTAAAAATAACACTGACCTCCTTGTGAAATAAATTGTCATCTAAACAAAGACGTGAGAGGGTGATGTTTTATTTTTTGAAAGTCTTGAGTTTAGCAACACACTTTGGCATGAATTTCAGAGTCTGCCTAGGAAATATCCTGCAATTACAGAAGTATGTCGCCCAAGTGTTTTGCTATCTTTTTTTAGCATGGCTGTAATTGTAGCTCATTACTTGTGCTTCTGTTGCCCCAGTTCATCCTCTTACCTTCTTGCATGAGGGGAAAAAACCTAAAGATTCAATCATTTCCTGCATATTATGAGACAAAAAAAATCCCTTGATATTTTTTATTGCAGCAAGAAAATTAGTTCATGGGTTTAGAAGCTTGGTTTACTGCTCTGCACAGCTTCTGTCTAGTGTGGAGCCACAGGCCATTCAGGAATTAGAGATACTGAGGTTTGCCTCCTGATTTACTTGTAGCATCAGCTGACAGTTGGCAAAATTGTCCAGCTTGTGCTGGTATTTGAGACTGAATGATGACTTTCTTGGGGGATGGCTCATTTTTGAGTCTATCAGCACTTCTGAGTTATGCCAAGGGAGAAATTGGTAACAAGTCTACAGAACAGGAGAAAGGGGAAGAAGGCCACTGAGCCAACAGCACCCATCATCTTGTTTTTTGACACTGCTTATGAGAAGAAAGTCTTTTACTTTACGAATTTTATGTATCTTCTGATGTTGTCAGAGTTGAACACTTTAAACAGATCTTAACTATAAGGAGTTTTTGCCCACTCTGTTACTGTAGAAGCATCACATGTGAAATTTAAGGCCAAAGGTGTTTTCTCTGCAAGTGTCTTAGTGACGTGTGTGTGACTTCAGAGACAATGTGTTTGTCACCTTGGGGACAGAGGCATGTACCTGGTTAAATGTACTGTGTTCATTTTGCAGGAGAGACTTTGCTTGCCTCATCACATTCTGGAGGAAAGGGGTCTGGTGAAGGTGGGCCTCACAGTTCAAGCTCTGCTTGAGTTGCCTGCGTTGAAATTATCTCAGCTTTCTTCCATGTGACCTGACTTCTTGGAAGCTGGACAACTTCCCATTTGCTCTGTTGGTATGGATTGCTCTGAGGCACTTCAGCCTCCTACATGGGAACACCCAAGCCATCAAAAACTAATATCTGTCCAGATGCTGTAGAGAGCCTTACTTTGGAGCTGTGTGTGAAAACCTTGGAGTCAGTTCACAGTTAAAAGAACATAATTATTCCGTTGTTTTCTTTTGTAATTGGATGTAACAAAAGATTGTGGTAGCATCAGGTTCTCTTTCTAGTTTCTAGTTAAGTTAAAAGCTGCCATTTAACATCTCCGAGTTAAATGCTGGATTTCTTTTTTTACATTGAAAATATTGTTTTAATTACTTTTGAAAGTACAAAGCACACCCCTGTCACTTTAATCTTTCAAGTCAATCATTTGATTTAAAGACAAGACAAAAATGTAGCGATGCTATGATGGTTAAATATGAGCAACTGATCCCTTATAATCCCCTTTCACTCTCTGAAAGCTGAATATTTGTGTTCTTTATTTTTTGCACTCCTGATTGTAACTTACGCACTTCTAACGTTGCCAGTATTGAGTCTGAGTGATGGTGATTACACAGAACTGTAAACAGTGGGAAAATGACACATTTTACTGAGTTTCTCCAGTCTTCTAGGTTGGTGCCAAATATTTTTTTTCAGTTGTACTGTAGATTGTTTACATGTGAAGTGCCTGTGTAATTGATAACTCTTAATAGTCTTAAACATTTTTGAAATTTCTTTGTTTAAAATAGATAAAAGGAAAATTTTTTAATATTTTAATAGTTTTTTTGTAAAATCAGTATGTGAAGATATAAGTAATACTTCACTTTTTTGATGTTGGGTGTTCTAAGTTTGTTGCACAATTTAATTGGTTATTTGTTGTCTAATAATTAGAAAATACTGTAAATACTTTTTATTTATGATATTTAATTTGATAATACCTAATTACTTTTGGTTTAATGTATTGTTGAACAAAAAAAGTTGTCTCCTTTTCTTTGTTTGGGACAAACAAATACACACAATGAAAAAGACATGAGGACTAGTGATTCATACAGAGTAATTTAGGACATTTTGATAAAACTGCCAAAATCTCAGGTTTACGCTGTGATGTTCAGGATTTTGTGTAATATTGCTCCTGATCTCACGTTACATTTTTACAACAGATACATCCATAATTGAGTTGGGAAATATCAGTGTTTATCTTTTCCGTGTTTGCAGGATTTATTGTGTAGTTTACATGAGCGGGGCATTAGCACACAGGTCAGTTTGTACAAATGTCACTGTGCTGAGACATTAGATTGATTGATAAATGTTAAAATGAAAGATTTCCACTGTGGTGGTTTTTTGAAACTTCTGAGTTTATGTGTTTGTTTGCTTCTGCACAAACTCTTGGTGTTTTGAGAACATTTTGAAACCATACACAGTCGAGTTCTTCTCCAAACAAATTGAAAATAATTTAATAATTTCAGTAGTAGACCTGTTTGTATTAGTTTGTTCTTCATGAATAGGTAGCTGAATTAAAAAAATGTTTTGACTGTCATAGATTTTCTATTTCAGGCTAAGTTATTTTCAATTGAGGGATATGTTTGCCAAGCATGTAACAAGATTTGATTCTGTTCTTTCCAATTGATCAAGACCCCGTGTAATGTAATTCATAAAAGAATGAGGGAGGAGTATTGTGTATTGCTTCTACTGTAGTCCTTAAAGTCAATAGCTGACAGGAAAAATAACCTTTTTCTTATGATAGGTTTAAAAGAAACCCCCAAACTTATTTTTAAATCAATTGCAACATGCTGGTGCACGTGTAATAGTTAGAAACCCCTATTGTTTATATAGTGTTTTCTTAAAATACAGCTTTTGGAGAGGCTGGTGTATAACTTAATTTGCAAAGTCCTAGATAATAAATCTTAGCTTAGATAAATATGTGTTGAAAGAAACTGGATTGCTTTGACCTTTGAAATATGGTATTTCAAATCTATCTCTAGTTGGTTTTTAAATAGCTTCCTAATGGCTATTTTAACAGCTTCAATCTCTCTTTTCATTAAAAGCACTATCTGAAAAGTCATGCAAAAGTTAATGAAAAAGTAATATAATTCACTAAGCAAAATGCTCACCTGCTACATTTGAAGAATGCAGCCATTCAAAAAGAGCAAGTCCTTGTCTTTCATTTCACTGCTGTTGCTAATACCAGAGCAAAGCTCCAGCTCAGTGTTAGCTAATGATAAATTGTCACTTTCAGTTATTTGTCTTAAGCTGATGTCCATTGCTATTTCATTGTCATATTTCAGAATGTTTTCTGACCTTAAAGTAACTTTTTTCTTTCTTGAACTAATTTTACAAAGTTATGTCACAGTATAAACATTAAGAATTTCCTTCATGTAGCTTGCCAGCTGCTTACCAGGTGGGGTTTTTTTAAGCTCTCCTTAGTAAGTTGAAAAGTGCATATGAAACTTATGTACTCATTTTAAACTGTATCTCTGAAAACTGCTAAAATAATTTTTTCTTTTTTTTTCTTTTTAGTAGTCTGAAGTTCTTCCCACAGATTTCCTAGAAAGTCTTGCTTTGCCATTCGTTGGAAATTATTGTGGCTGCCTTCTTGCTTATGGGGAAGGATAATCATGATTCTTGCAAGGCTTCCTTTTAGCATTGCAAAGATTAAAGCCTTTAAGTACCCTTTGGAGCAGTGTGAGAAAAGATCCACTTTGCTTGGATGAATCTTTTTCTCATCTCTAACTGCTTTTACTAATAATAATAATAATAATCTGAAGCCTTAGTAACGTTGGCTTGTTCCCATTTTGAATTCTTCTAGGAGCAATTTGAATTTTAAGTTTTCATTTCCATGCAGCCTGTGAAAATAGTTGCTGTCTTGTCTGTACAAGAATTTGCTTACTCTACTCCTTTCTTCCTTTCCATTTGATTCCCTGAATAATACTTATTCTTGTTCATTCTCAGATCTATTGCATTCATGTTGTTTTTTTGCTGTGCCACTTCCTCTTTATCTTTTTAAAGAAATTTCCCCAGTGGCATTGGTGAACTGTTGTGATTCCAGAATCTTTGCTCCAAACATTTGCAATGTCTGAGATACCCTTTTCCTGTTTTGTTTAGGTTGTGATGCCATAACTTAATTCTTGGAACAGCTGATAGGATAGTTAAAAACAGGCCTGCTCAGTTCCTGTGGCAGTTGTTTTTATTTATAATATGAAGAAAAGTCAACATTAAAAGCTTTAGGAAGCTTCATTAAATTTTCCTAATAAATGTAAGAATTAACTGCAATAACATGGCATGAACTGTAAATTACAGAGTGAATCAGCATAGTGGCAGGGCTTCTGGCCTAGTGGGTTTTCTTCTGTGTTTTATGTCAGTGGATACAGTATGTTACACATGAATGATCTTTCATTTGAGCAATAACGTCCCAGATATGGTGAGGTCTTAAAGCAGTGACAGTGAAATAATTGTTGTGAAGTATGGTGTCTTCCCACAGCATCTCAGAAATGCTTCACCTCTGTTCTCCAACACTGCTAATCCAGTGTGCTCACTGGGGCCTGCTGGGGGTGCAGGGAGCCATCTCCCCCTCTATCTGGAGGCCTTCCAAATTCCAACCAAAATCTCTGATCATAAAATAGGGAGGAATTGATTTGAAACAATAAATAACTATGGCATGAATCATAAGAATATATATTTTTTTAAAAATCCTAACCTTACTGAAGTCAAAGTGACTTTTAGCCTTGACTTCAGTAGATTTTCACCTTTTTGATTTGTGCAACACCCAAGCTGGAGACCATAGCAAACAGGGCTTAAGTTTGTTTTGACACTTGAAAACTTCAGTGTCAAATTCTTGACTAAAAATAGTGATCCCTGGTAAGTCAAATGAAGTTGTAACATGTTATATGGATTCCTTTAATAAAAGTTTTCTGATATGCCAAATACAGTATTTATATGGTAGGAAAAGTTACACTGAAGCACAGCTCTCATGAAGTGGGAAGGTATGTTACCTCAATAAAATTGTAGGTGAGGACAACCATTAGGTTTTTACTGCACTGTAAACCTTATTTCAAATGTATCATTTAGTGGCAGTTTCCTCGGATTTTGACATAAATCTGTAGCCAAATCCAAACAAATGAAGACATCTGTCTTCACTAAAATGGAACTTCCGTGTGTCATTTTGGTATTGACAAGAAGGATGAAGGTCTGGCGCTTCTTCCTTCTGCTGATTGTTTAAATGCTTGTTTGAAAGGCTGATTCAACCGATTTCAAATGAAAGCAACCTGTGTGGGAGTTTTGAGCACTTCTGCAGACAGGAGATGTGGTTTGGTACTGGCAAATCAAATTTCACTTTTTCCTCACTAAGTCAGGCTAATGTCTGTGTTTCTTCAAGAGCATCTCTACTTGCTAAGCAAAAGCAAATAAAACACCACCCAAACAAACACAAACTTGGAATTTAAAAAAGGCCATTAACACCAGGAATGGGAAGGCAAAATATAGTTATCCAAAGAAGAGAGTGCTCTGAGTTGATTTCATGTTGAATCACTTCACCATGCAAAGCTTTTAGTCTTAGTAGAAAAAGAACAAGGTGTGTTGTAGCCTGTTGAGGGACGTGGATCCTTTAGTATGTGGAGCTTTCAGTAGAGCTTAGAATAACAAGGAATTTGTCACCTTTGTGTTCCCAGAGACTGTTTGGTTTGGACAGCTGTGTCCCAGTGCTGCACAGAGCGTGGCTGATGGTGCAGAGAGCCTGGGCAGGGACCTGGTGTGTGCTGCTCGTGCTCCCCTCTGGCCCTGTGCCCTGAGCCCAGCCCGTGCAGGGCAGCTGCTGCCAGAAACACTCCCTGCTCCTTCAAAGGGAGGCTGCAACCTGAATAAAAACACCAGGGGATCACTTTGAGAGTAGTCAATAATAGATGTTTACCAATATTGAACTTATACCAGCAAAGAATGATGCAGTGGGGCAGAAGGAGCTTTTGCTCTAGAACTTTTCTAATTGAAAATTGCAGCTCTGAACAGGTTAATGTGGCCCTCGTACTCTTCTGTGAGGGAATGAAAACAGCTTTACTGGGTCTGTTATGTGTAATTCATGCAAACAGAGGGAAAGGTGAACTGTGTATTTTTAATGAGGAATTTCTTGGTACGGATTGGTTTTGTAAAATAAATAGGAAGGTAAATTACTCTCTTCCTGTGAAGAAAATTTCTGCTGATACTCACTATTTAAATAGAGAATATATGTGATTAATTGAATTTTAGTTTAAACTTGCCACTGCACAGGCACAGTTCTGGTTCCTGTGTTTCTTACATAATAAAATACAATTTGCTTTATTTGCCTTTAAGCGTTTCACATAGTACAGCTTTGACAACATATCTTAAAATTCTGATTATATGAAGTCTTTGTTCCCTCATTAGGTTTTGTTTTGTTTTGTTTTTTTGGTTTTTTTTAACATGAGAGGCACAGGGAGGCAAAACTGCTGTAAGCTACCTGATCAGTTTCTAGAGCAGGAATACCAGTTATCATAAAATAAGATAAATCATTTTTAGTTCAAATGCTTTATAGCCAACTACATTTTCAAAGAAGAATTTTCAGTGTGTTTTTTATGTACATGTTTTAGAATCCTAATCTTAAACCAGGCAAAAACCAAAAAGTTTTTCTGTGATTACTCCGGTATCTTAGCAAACTCTAAAGGAGAAGGATAGCTCAGACTGACAGCAAATTTAATTGTTTTGGGAAACTTTTCATTTTGGCAATGTTAAATTTGCAGTTGAACTTGATCTGTTGAAAGTCGTTTCCAACCTAAATGAGTCTATAATTGTAAGACTTCAGTGAGACCAGAATTTCCCTCCAGAGTCTTGTACCTCAGCTACAACATGAAGTCAGTCATTCAAAGTGAATTCTGGCACTAATGAGGATTTCCTCGCTTCATTCAAAATTGTGTGAAATTAAGCAAACATAACTTTTTCAATAATAGTTTTAAGAAGACAGATTGTAAAATAGAGAATATTTGGAAATGCCACAAGGATACTTTTTTGCTTTGTTTCATTTTGAAATAAATGAACCAGTGAAATATTTCCAAAATTATTACATTTGTTTAGGGTTTGGTCGTGCCATAGCTGGTATGGGAACTTGCAGTAACTGTTCAGTATTAATATGCATTCTGAAGCATGTGCAGGACTGTTCTCTTCACATGCAGCTGTTGATCCAGTTGTGTTTGCTGAATGTTCCATGAAGTGTTGCTGCAGCCGTGGCAATTCCTGGCTGTGGCACCAGCAGCAAGGCAAGGCTGGGATTCCCAGGAGGGGCACACACAGGTCTATTGCAAGAGGATGGGTTTGGTGGAATACTTTGGGAATAATGTGAATACTTTTTACTGTTATGTGATGTCTAGAACAATGAAATTGTGCTTTTTTTTACCATTATAATTCAGTTGGTATTCAGTTATTTTATTTTGTAACTTGTGTTTATAAAACTCAGAAGATGCAACGTAACCAAATGGTCAATATGTAAATGTGTGCAGGATGTGGCAAAACTAGTTCTGAGGCACAGCTGGGGAGTGATCATTTAAAAATAGATGCTGAAATTGTGTATATAGTTGCAAAACTTTTGATAGTGCATTTCAATTGAGTTTGCATTTCATGTTCTTGTAAAGTGCATCTTTCACACTTTTGAAGATTGTCTACTTGTACTATACTGTATTAAGCCTTTTTCAGGATTTCCATTATTGCTGGAGCTTCCAACATACATATTTCTTTTGAAAAATGTTCTTGATGTTATTATTTTTTTTTTTGTAAATAGTGTTTTGTATTAAATTTGCATGGATAAAACCTGCATTTCCAAAACCAGTGTACATATACTCTGTATAAAATACAAACTCTTTCATAATTTTCATGTAGTCAAGTTATTCAATTTGATTTCATTTCAGTTTATATATTTGTAGTAAATAATGAGAATTTGTTGTATGTTCTCTTGAATGTCTGTGTTGTCATTTTGATAGATAAGTGACCTGCCTCGTTACATCAGAAAATAGGTTTTTTCACATAAAAAAGAAATGCTAGCTCCTGTTTCAGAGTAGTAGAACACATCCACATTGGAAGTATGTTGGGACTTCATTTTTGACCAACAGGGAAAACAGTGGTGAGGATATGTGAAGATCAAGATGCCTTCACTTGTTGCAATGTCTTTATACATTTCCACACTTTCCTGTTTTACTTGTGAAAAACACCCAATGTCTTCTAGCATATCTCTTTGGAACACAGTTTTGGGAATCTTGCTAATGGTGAGCTTAAACCAGCACAGAAGTTCCTCCCTCCAGAGCTGATCTGCTTCCCTTCTGTTCCCTGGGCTGCACCTGGCAATAGCACAGATGTGGTTTGCAGTCATTTATTGCTGGAACCAGCATTGGGGAAACAGAACTGCCAGGTTTAGGAGTTGTAGTTCAGTTGGGTTGTACCAGTGTACGTTAAAAGAGAATTTTATGTGACTAAATTTATTTTATCTTAATTTCTTCTTGATTATTTAAAAATGTAGACAATTTTATTTTTAGACCTGAATATTGAAAATAAATACTCTCTTTTGAGAGATGTTTTTCTCTGTGAGAGCTCATTCTGCACCTGCACACACCCAGCTGCTCTTTGTTTTCTGAGGAGGCACAGTTGGGAACTGTAAACCAGAAATTGAGGAACAGCATCGCAAAGGAAGTGAACACCATTCCTTGACAAAGGCTTCTCAACAGCTGGAACTTTTTTTGCCATTACCAATGAGGGGTTTGTAGTTGAAATATTCTGTGAGTCTGGTGTTCTGTTTTCAGCTCTAAAGAAAACTTTCCTCTTATGAAAATGCTTTTTGGATGTTCAAGGGGAATGATACCATGTTCAGAAGGCTCTGTCCAAGCTGAACTCGAACAATGAGATTCCTGTTTGTCCTTGGCAATCTTAATGGGGAAGGTCACTGTTGAATAAGGAAGGTGCTATAAACAAAAACCCTCTCTGTGATTCCCATGTGAGATGTCATGAGAAATGTAAAAGTCAGGAAGCTTTGCAATGTAATTATTTTTTTATTTGAGTTTGGTACATTTGATCAGGGTTGACACAAACTAATATGTTCTTTTATATTTTGATTATCAGCTCTGGATAATATGATTCAGACATGGACTTTTTTCACTGAGTCATGAGGTGTTAAAAGTTTTGTAAATGGCAGTCTCCAGCTATAAACCAAAAGCAGACAGTTTACAACACCTGCTTTGGTGCAGGTACTTGTGGCTGGCAGGCTGCCTTGGGTCCAGCAGCATTTGAGAACTAAAGACACCCAAAGCATTTAATGATCTTTATTTCAGTTCTTCCACCCAGTGATCCTCCAGGAGTACTTCTTAGGTTTGTATAGGTCTTGCTGGCTGCAGCAGCTTTTGCACAGTCACTGAGCTTATTCTGCTGCTGTTTCCCGTGTGAAAGATGGTAAACTACTGCTAAATAGAACTTCATTGTTTTCTGTTCAAACCTGAAATCTGCCTCACCAGCCATAGTCTGTCAGGTACCTGCACTGTCTGTTCTCACGCTGTGTCTGCTTTTGTAGTCTCTCTTCAGGTCCTGATTCCATCTTGCTCTCTGCTGCTGCTGGATTGCATTGGCTCAGATCCATTGAAGCCTTTTAACTTTCCTCTCTGATTAAAATATGTCCACACTGGTGGTGGATGTAACCACAGTGCCCCAGGCTGGTGTTGCTGTTCTGATACTCTTGGTTTGTGGAAACTCTGTGAGAGCTGGGAAAAATAAAATCAACTACTCATCTATGGGTTCACAGACTTGTACTGTTTCTGATTCTGTGTTCAAACACCTCAGCCAGTTACTCTGGGTGGCTACAGATATCATTCAAAGGGCTGTTAGAACCCTTCCAAGAATACTTTTTAATAATTTTGACATTTAATGTGGCAATGACTTTAGCAGATTAAATCTGTTTGAAAAATGTATATGGAGTTATTTGAGGTTTTAATTAGTTAGGCCTCATTAATAATGGAAATCTCATACTAATAATATTCTGATTATATAGCCAAAGAGTAAATACCAAAGCCAGAAATACCTAGTTTCCACAGCTATAACACATTGCCTTCAGAGCTGACCAGTGCATAACTTCAGCACAACAGCTCATAGTTACCAGCAAGGGCAATATGAGAAGAACACATTAAATTTTCTGAAATTCACAGGTGATTGTTAAAGATTTGATTTTGTATCATCTTAGCATAATTTTCATCATAGTGGGGAAGTGGAGCAACTAGACTGTGTCTGGAACTTCTGTGGGTTTTTTTAGCTAACATTTAGATGTGACACTTACTGGAATACTTCTGTTCAGCAACTCAATAAACATCTGTCTTTGGAGTATTATAATTGTGGCTTTACTATAATTATTTGATTACCAGAATTTTGACAGCTTTTCATATATATGTACAGATAGATAACAGTGTGTGTGTGATCTCTAGATCAATAATCACAGGCTGGAGAAATGGAATTTTATGACCTCTGGAAGAAGGAGCAGGCAGCTCAGGGGGACTGCAAGGCTGTCATGAGGTTATATGGGTAGAAAATTACAAGGGCCAAATCCCAGCCAGAACTCCATCTGTCCACTGCTGCAAAATATAAAAAAAATCCCAGATGAGCAACAAAAGGAAGGCTAAGGAGAATCTCCATTCTTTGCTGGATGCAGGGGGAAACACAATGATAAAGGATGAGGAACAGGCTGAGGTACTTAATGCCTTCTTTGCTTTGGTCTCTAACAGTGAGACAAGTTGTCCCAAAAGCACCAGCCCACTGAGCTGGCAGCCAGGGAGCAGGAGCAGAAGGGAACCCCCACCAGGGGGTTCCAGCAGGGGATGCTCGGTGAGCTGCTGCTCCACTCAGGCACACCCAGGTCTCTGTGGCTGGGTGGGACCCACCCGAGGCTCCTGAGGGAGCTCACCAACCCCAGCTCTGAAGGAAGAGCTCCCTGAGCCACTTTCCATCCCACACCAGCAGTGCTGGCTCACTGGGGAGGTCCCAAGTGGCTGGAGGTCAGCAAATGTGACACCCAGCTTCAAGCAGGGTCAGAAAGAGGACCAGGGCAATGACAGGTCTGTCAGGCTGACCTTGGTGCAGGGAAGCTCATGGAGCAGAGCGGGACAACAAGGGGACCAGGCTCAGCCTGCACGGGTTTGTGAATCACCGTGCCTGGAAGTGCTCAAACGCTGGCATGTGGCACCTGGGAATGTGGTTTAATGGTGACCACAGTGGTGCTGGGCCAATGGTCTCTGGAGCCTTTCCAGCCTTAATGATTATATGATTCTAAGATGAACATTAACTCTGTCCCAGCTGAAACCAAGACAATGACATACTACCATTTATTCCTTCAATAAACTGTTAGAGCTACATTTCCTGCTGTTCAGCAGTCCAAAGATGTTTGCTGCTTTTTCTCCTAATGCATTTCCAGATATTTTTTTTCTCCATGGTTAGCAGTTTTTAAAATCCTTTTGCAGCTTGAGTGAGAGATACTGATATCTTAACACTAAATCTTAGTGTTAAGAAGAACATGACATTCCAGATAGACAGGTATAAATTAATGAGCTGATGCCACATTGTTCATTTAATCCACTTGCTTTTGATCTCCAGAATCTCCAGTTCTCCCATCAGAAGAAGAAAAAAGCAAAGCAACAGCCAACAATGTATGTCCTAGCAGAAGCTTCCAAGTGCAAGAACTTCTGGAGAATACTTAATAAGACAAACCATCCCACACTCCATGTATTCTCTAGCCCCAAAGAAACAGAAGCAAAAGAAAGCAGGATTATCTCTGAAAACTTTCAGTGGTATAATTTAGAAATGGATAAATAGGATTGAATTCAGTTCCAAATGTTTATGTGAAAGCTATTCTCCCCCACTAATCATTAGGAGATGTGTCTAGCTTGCACTTTCCACTGTGTACTGAAATAGTGTGTTCTGTGCTTTCTCCAGTAAAGACATTTATACAGTGATGAAACTGAGATGCTTCTGCCAACAGTGATAATTTTGTAACTTTTGGCTCAAGCAACATAAACTTCTATTTCCCAGGAATATCAGTTTAAGTGATGGTCATATTTTTTTCTGCTGAAATGATAGGGGAATTCCCAATGTTCCCTTCCTCTTGTATATGCAAACTAAGGATTACAAAAGAAGAGAGGTAGCACATAGACCACCCCAGTGAGTGAACCATAATTTGCTATTCAGTGTTGTTGCCCTTCTTTGAGCAGTGCCACGTTGGCCTGTTCATCTGTTTTTGTAGTATTGTCTCTATATGGCATCATTGAGCCTTATTCATATATTTGGGAATTTCAGAACTCCCTGTCCCAAATTTTTTCTTTTGCTTGTGGCTTAGGAGCAGCCTTATCAATTCATACATTGAAATGATGAAACTTTTATTTAGGAAAAATACTTGATACTTTCAGGATTTATGTGCCACCAAACTGGGGTTCATGGGGTTCATTCCTTTTTTTTTTTTTTTTTTTTTAGATTATTTGGCCTTTCAGCTATCAACAAACTGCAAGGACTAAAAGAAAACTCAGGGTTGCCAAAACATGCTTAGAAGACATCTATAAAACAGAAAAGATCTTATCACTTCTGTTCCCACAGATACAGATGGGGAAAGAAACCTCACTACCATCTGTTTTTTCCCACTTGGACTTTTAAATAAACCAAGAAAGCCTTATGCACAGGAGGGTAACTTTAGTGACTCTAAATACAAATTGTTTAAAACCAAATTTATTGTTGTCTTTTTAAAAGCTGCAAGAAATTAATGTCTAAACTGACAGTTTGCTCAACAGTGGTAAAAACATGTAGGTCTTTTTCACTTTCTGACGGACTGGATCTGCTTGACAATATGGCAACTTGAATTATCCTGTGCTCCCTTCTGAGTGCAGGTTGTGCCTGCAGACATTGAACCCCCTTTGTTTTGTTCAGAGAACTTCTCCTGCACTCTGATCTCCAGAAGTAGAGAGCATTCTGCTGTTTGTCACTTTTGAGCTTGTTTGTATAAAACTCTTCTCCTTGATGCCACTGAAGATCTTCCAAGCTCATAAACATGAAAAAGCCAAGCAAAGCTGTGGCAGTGACATACAGGTAAAAACACACATCTGGGTAGTGTTCCGAGCTGCCTAAAGGAGTTTCAGTTCTCCACCAGCTTCCAGCAGTGTCACCGAGTGTGGTCACAGCCTTGGCATCCCTCCAGCCCCTCAGCAAACCAGGTGAGCTCCACACCTGCCTCCCCTACAGCCCTGGCCTCAACAGGATCTGAAACAGCCTAGGGCAACACGTTTGGCTTAGATTTTAAACCAGCTGCCCAACTCTTGGTGTGTTTGACCCATCTCTGCCAGGATGGGGGACAAGACAACCTCCTGCATTCCCTTCCAGCCTTGGCTCTGATCTGCAGTGTCCTGCCCTGTTTGCTGGCTCTGGGCTCCCCAGGATGGTGTCTCAGGAAGAGCTTGTTGGCCAGCAGGCTTTAGACAGCTGTGGATGCTGGTTTATTCCAAATCCCATTATTTCTTTTAGGAAAATGCTGGGGAGCACACAGGTACTCCTGTCAGCCAGCAGAATAGAGAGTGGGATGCTTCTTCACGAGCGAGTAGGCTCTGATATTTTAAAAATTAACAGTTGGATTGATATGAAAATGTATCTCTCTATTGCTGGTTAACTTGTCAGGCATGCTGTGGTTTTGATGGACCAGGGGAATCCAAAGGCATTTTCACCCTGCCCCACACCACACTGTTTAGTTGGGCTCAGTTTGGAGTGGACAGTTCACGCACAGTGGTGCCATGAAAAGCACCCCAAAAAAAGTGCTGCTGCAGGCCAGAAATCCTTTCAACAGTGTGGGAGACAAATTGCAAATTAAAATAAGGCATTTGAAATTGAGCTGTCAAAAGTGATTAAGGCTGGGGAGTTTATTTACTTGCCTCTCACCCAGCAGGAAGAAGACAGTGGTTAACTTGTATTCTGTTGACTAGTCCGTCTCACTGGGGAGGAATTTCTGACCTCTGATGAGTGCTTTCTGTGCCAGACATTCACAGACATAAAACCTAAGAGTATGGGAAAATTTGTTTTATGCTTGATACTGTCAGACTGAAGGACAGATGCTGTGGACTGGAAGACAAGCCAAGGCTGTTGTTATTTGCTTCAGCTGGAGCACTGTCCCTTTTGTCCTCTCTCCTCT
>VZRZ01003375.1:55395-81905 GCA_013398175.1 Climacteris rufus | reverse complement strand
TTTTTTTTTTTTTTTTATGAATTTCTCAGCTTGTTCACTGTCAGGCCAAATTCTGTCCTTTTAATAAACCATTTAACAAAGCAGCTTTCAGCAGCAGTTCCTGTGAGCCACAGGGGCTCGGGCTGCTGTTGGCGTTGGTGATTCCAGGTCACCACCCGGGGCTGGGAAGGCACGGGGAGCAGCCAGCCCTGCTGCCCCCTCGGGCTCCAGGGAAACCGCCTGCCCCCAGGGAAATGCTGTTTTATAGCTCGGGGTTGCAGCTCAGGGATCAAAGACCAGTGTGTGATGATGACCCGGACCCTGCCCTTTCTCCTGTATGTGCCAGCTGCCCTGCTCATGCACTGACCCCGTGCTGGTCCCTCTGGAGCTGGCAGCCAGGTCCTGCTCACTGCAGCACGGCAGGGCTGCATTCTGCCTGCAGGGCACCTCCAGCACTCACTGGCTGAATGGTTGTGCGGAAGGACCACATTCCCCAGCCGGCCTTCCGGGGTGCTTGGCTGTCCCGGTGTCCCTGTGGGATGCACTTGCCCTGGGTGTGCTGTGCCCCAGCAGTGACTGTGGGGCGATGGCCCCTGGCAGATCCTGCCCTGCCCATGGCACCAGCAGAGCTCCATCCCCACCGGAGAGGAAGGCAGGAAGCAAAAAATGAAGAGACTGGGAATTGCCAGATCCCCTGGCACACCAGGTCAGGGCATTCAGCTGTACAGAATATCTGTCTTTTCACTTGTAAGTCCCAGTGCACAGTGATTGCACCAGAACAGCTCTGCCAACACCTCTGTAAACTCTGTGGTGAAAGACACTGGCTGGAGTTTAAAGGAGAAGGAAAAGGAAATTTATTTTGCTTATCCCAAGGGCTTGGAGGCTTTCAGAGGAAAAATTGGTTTTAAAAGACAAAGCAGAGAAGCACAAGCCAGGAGGATATTCTGACTTTAGTATGGCCTGAATGGTGATACAGAGCACTGCGTCCCTTTGCTGTCTGTGCTGGAGCCACCTGAGGCAGCTGAGCGCTGCACACTGCTGTGCCCATCACATTGCCCTCCCCATCCACACTCTCAGGGCCAGCCTGCAGAGTGCTGCCCTGCTGCCAGGCTCGTGTTCATAGTTACGGTGGCAGCACTACATGTGAAATGTTTCTGTTTTAAGAACAACGCACAACTTCTTCTTTATATGTCTATCTAATTCTGGAGCAACCTGAAAAGAAGACTGGAAGCAATTACCACTGGGGTAATTACTTGTACCATGTAAGTAATTGCTTTTGGGGGCAAATGCTGCTGGGATAAAGCTGGTACAAGGCAGGGCAGGGGGCCGGTGGAGATGGTGCAATGCCTGCCAGCAGGATGTGCTGGAAGGAGGCTGGGCTGAGACCTGAGCATTCATCACAGGCGAAAGGCTGAGCCTGGCGCTGGCAGGAGAGTCCCAGTGATGTGTCAGCCCCTCCCAGGATTCAGCACCGAAGGAGCTGTCGAATGCCTGGCTGCCATCGGTCACATTGCCCTGGTGACAACACTGCTCTTGTGGTAAGGCACCAGGCTCTTGGCACGGGGTTGCACTCAGGTTTTCAGCAGCAAGAAGGCAGCCAGCCAGACTGGGAGCTTGCTCTGCTTGCTCCAGTAACTGCAGCTCCAATTTGGTTCAGGATTGCATGAAGATTTAGGAGTTTTGCCTTTCCAGGTGAACTCATTTTTGAAGCCAGGCTCAAAGCCATGTGGTGGGAAGTCTTGAGTCTTTCCTAAGGCAGACTCCGGCCCCGGTGGGTGACCAGTGGTATCCAGCTGCCCCTTCAGCAGGCTGGTGGATTTGGTGGGAAGAAGCAAATGGAAGTTGTTTTCTGACTCTTAACGGACACCTACATGGCCAGAGCCCGGTGGCCAGGAGGCTGTGGTTGGCTCCTGCCCAACCTGAGGACAGGCAGGGGGAGATGGTGTGGGTGAGAAAAAATTAGCTTTGGAGGTTTTCATGTTCTCTGCTCCAGTCAGGCTCACAGCTCAGTCTATTTGGTATGAGGTGTTATTTCTGCTCTTGCCTGAAGAGCAGAATGTGGTCCTGGACCAGCCCTGGGCTGGACAGGGTCAGCAGCTCCCACTGACTCTGGGCAGCACAGATCCAACTCTGCAGACAAGGAGGAACAGGAGCAACAGGGGAAATGTCACCTCCTGGGGAACAGGGATACACAGATCTTCCCTGTAAACCCTGTATCCCCTGGCAGACCCCGCCATAGCCACAGAACCCAGCTGCACCCAGTGCTCGTGGTGCTGGGACCAGCTGGGCCTGCCAAGAGCAGCCATGTGGCAGAGCCCTGTCTGCACACAAACGTGGTGGCTCTTTGTCCCCAGCTCCTTCTGGGAACTGTGGCAGAGCCTTTCTGTTCTGGAAACAATTTTTATCTTCTTTTACATCTCTCTCTGGGTGTATTCACAGCCCATTGTTGCTCTGCCAGGTTTGTGTCTTTATTGCAGTTCTTTCTGTAATACCCTGGTGCACTTAGTAGCAGAATTTGGGCTCTGGCATTCCAGGCTGTACTCCTGATCCTCTTCCAGCTTGCTGGTCCCCTGCATCTCCCCAACCTGCCCTGCACGCCCCCAGCCCCCAGAGCCCTTTTTTTTCCACAGGCTGATTCCTTACACATGTTGGTCAATGCTGTCTAATTCCTCAGCCTGCTTTGTAATTATTTTCTACAGAAGTTTTACATGCACAGGTGTGCCAGGGTACCGTCACTGACTTCTTTATTAAACCTGACACTGTGCCATGACAAGAACTAAATCATTCTCACGGTCTCTGCTAAAACCCCAGCCTAAGCCCAGCTGCATCAGAGGGAGAGTCAGGGCAAGTCCTTGTGTGGGCAAAGGGTACGTGCAGGTTGTGGAATTGCTCCAGGAGCACAAGATGACTCAGTGTGAAGACAGGAACCAGCAGGCTGTGGATAGTTTGGTCACGGTGTGCTGTCAAGGTAGTAGGTACTCCCCACACAGAAAGCATTTCATCAGGAATTGCAGGAAGCTGATGATGGGCATGTGTAAGGGGTGCCTGCCATCTGAAAGGCAGAGGGTGTGTGTGACATTTGGCTTCCGGCTGGGTGGGTCTTTCGGGGAACAACACTGATTACAGAAAACACAGATTTCAGTGGAGCCAGCTCCGTGGCAGCTGCCGTGTTGGCTTGCATGATGCAGACACTTTCAAACAGCTGCTGTCCCTTTTAAGATGCCATCTAAGCCAGGATAGTAGCCCTCAGCAAAGAAATACAGAAAACTGAGGTCTCCATTCACCACAAAAATAAATATTGACACTGGACATTGCTAGAGAGTCTGGATTCTTTCCATCATTTCCTGAAATCCCATAACAGCCATAAGTGTCTAATTTATTAATGCAAAGAAGGGATTTTTTTTTCTTGCAACATTCAGTCTCTCACCACTGCCCTGTGCTCCTCTTCCTAGCACTTCTCCTCATGGTGACATCCCCTTTTCAGTGCAATCCATAACACTGTGCTGGAGGCCACAGGTCTGCTTGGAATTACTGAGTCCTTTATTCCGGTGCCTTGGAAAGCGCTTGTTTAATGCAAGCTCTGCAGAAGAGACTGACTTCCTTGAAACATGAGGCAGTTAAGAGGCTTTTACAAATCATCAATTTTTCATGCCACTGGCAATTTCAAAGCTATCCTTTTGGATGAAATGAAACATGCTATTTCATAGCAAATGGTCTGTGCATAGCTGGAGCCTTTTGGTTTTTATTTTGGTGATTAGGAAGCTGCTTCTAAACATGGAGGTTGCAAAGTTGAAAGCTTTTATTTTGAACTATCACATCCCAATATTTTAATCTATGTCGACAGTGGATTGCTTGACAGAACCAATTTAGCAAAAACGGGATGAATATATGAAATATATTTTGACCAAAAAGGATTTGGCCCATTTTTTATATTTAGCTCCATTAATGATCTTTGCCAGATGCTTTGCCATTTGCAATGAAATGTTTCAGCAGTGATGCTGCTGTTCCTTTATTTCCTCAAACAGAAACAGATTTTTACAGAAAGACTTTTTAATTTCTGCATGCAGTGTCATATCTGTCATAGTTCAAGAACCCATCTCAGGGGATTCTCTGCTCTTTGACGTTTCTTATCCAGCCTGGTGGCACCTTTACAAGTTTGCATTCCCTCGACTGTAGTGCTTTTATTAATCTTGGCCCTGCAGAGCAGCTGTGAGGCTCTGGGAGCTGACCAGGCTCCTGGAGAAGGAGGAAGTTCCTGTGAGATGTTACTGAGCACGTCGTGACTCCAGGAATCAGTCACCCAGCTGACAAATCCTAAAAAATCTCATTCATGAGCAAAACAGACAAGTCAACTTCCAAATACAGTCACAACAAGGAAGGCAGACAATCAAACAGGAAGCAATCCCTGTGGCTTTGCCCTTTGCTGGGCTCAGGAGAGTTTTGCTGCTGCTACCAGGGAGCTGTGAGGAAAGGTGGGCACAGGGCACAGCAGTGAGGGGCTGAGCCCAGCCAGCAGTGATGGCACCAGCCACCGTGCCTGGGTCAGCTCAGTGCACAGAGCTTTGGCAGGGCACCCTCCCCACTGGGTGCAGGGCTTGCTGGTGAGCCAGAGTTGGTCTGGTTTTGTCTACATCTCCTTCCATGAGCTTGTCGTCACCTTATGAAGGATTTGTTTTTGTAACTTAATCCCCTTTACAGAACAGTTAATAAGATGCAAATCACCTGCCTGTCCCTGCCCTGACCTCGAGGCCCTGAGGCTCTGGTCCAGCAGGTGCAGGGATGGTCCCTGTGTGTCCCACAGCTTGCTGGGACCCTGCTCACAGCTACAGTCGGTGCCAGCCACGGCCTGAGCACCTGGCCTTGGCAGAGGTGAGCCCTGGGCCACTGGTGTCTCTCCTGCCCACGGGCAGTGCCTCCACTCAGCTCTGCTGGGACAGGCACGGCTCCTCTGCAGTGCGCCCCGCTGAGCTCCTCCAGCACCAGCCTGGGGGCTGCACCGGCACTGCCAGGGGAGGAACACGGTGTGAGCACCAGGTATCAGCACAGTGGTGCAAGGAGAGGAAGAGAAAAGCACCTGGAGTTTGCAAAGGGAGCTGCTTTGGGCAGGATGGTGCCCAGAGGGGGCTGGACCAGCAGGGAGAGTTCAGCACAAACCTGCACTCCCTGCTCCTCGCCGGGCGCACCAGTGCTGCTGGCTGTGCTGTGCAGCCCCATTGTTGCAAATCCCAACTACGCATTTTTTCCAACCCAGTTTTCTCAGGAATTGACCCAGTTCTAGCATTCGGGAACTGGCATTCACTCTACCGGCAAATGTTTCTTGTTTGTTTCAAACAATGTGTCCACTGTGACCTTTTCTGCTTAAAAAGCTTACAGAATGAGGATAGAATGAGGATACATGAATGTTCAATTCTAATCTTGCATAACTCTGAAAGCAGGGCCATACTTTTACCAGCAGCAAGGGACTTTTTTCCCCATCCTTTGCAGGAAGTAAGAAGGAAACAGCCAGCACTGTGCAATTTCAGTGAAGGGAGAGATCACCCATAACCCCCTTATGCCCAAAATTCACAGGGCTCTCAAGGCAACAGTGTTAGCTCTACACAATGCACACAGAGAAATGGCGAGGACACCTGGCAGCTGGAAAGGGGTCTGGTCCTGCCTTTGCTGCTCCAGAACATTCCCACTGACTACATCTCGGAAGTGATAACACTTTCATTCAGGCCTCAAATCAAACAGCAACACCCTAAGTCTTGTAGGGGTGCTTTGAGGGCAATTTTCTTCCTAACAAGAAGCACTCCTTCAGTTCCTGATGCCATTTCTCATGTTCTCTGTATGCCCAAACTGTTTCTCAGTATGCCTAAATTTGGCCATGGGAAGATTCAGCCTCAAGCCCGTTGCTTGTCAGGGCATGGGCACCACTGCTCTGTCTTTTTGAAACATCCTTGCTTTTCCCTCCTGGAGGGGAGCTGCTGCAGTCAAATTCCTTCAGCTCACACGAGGCAATATGGCCAGGACTGACCCGTGTATTACTGGCCATGACCTGGATGATCCTTAGTACAGCAGCAGGAACCATCAGATCCTTTTTCAGCAAGATGTACTCAGTGACAGATTTCTCATCCAGGGCAAATCAGGTGTGGTCGAAGCACCTGCTTCTTGCAAAGGGATCTCCGGGCTGGGGCAAGGGAGTGATTGCAGGAAAGGAGGGATAAAGGGAGCAGGAAGAGCCCCAAGAGCCAGGAGAGGCTGGATTTGCTCTAGAGCCAATAAGCTTATGGGAAGGCACCATGGTGGGTCACAGTGGGGACAGCCCTGGGGACCCCCAGGTGGAGCCCTGTGGGCTGAGACCATGCGTGGGGCCGCACTGAGCCGTGGGGCTGTGGCTCCCAGCTGTGTGTCACCGCCTCGGCAGCTCTGGCAGACAGCCTGCACTGATTGTGCCATTTGGTTTTCATTTTAATGAATCACTTAAATATTTCAAACATACCTTTGACCCACTTGAGCACGTAACAGCAACAATTAGCACCAGCACCTCACAAATCCCAGCAGTGTTCCCTCTGGTGCTAGCTTAGCAAAGCCTCTGACAGCCTCTTTAAAAACCACAAGATTTCTGTGAAACACAGAGTTTTGAGCAGAGCAGCCACAAAGCTGCTGAAGAGCCCCACACTCCGGAGGCAGACAGGTTCCCATGCATGTGGAGGTCCAGGTAAGAGCACTTTGGTGGTTTTAAATATTTCTGGGAAAGCCTTTTTTTTTATTTTTACTTGCCTTGTGAAATCATATGAATATGTTCAAAGTGACTGTACTGGAAATAAAAAAAAGCTTCCTGCACTAACATCCACACATAGCCCTTGGATGCTGCTGCTCACCAGTTCTGAGTTACAGCTGCTGCTTTTCCCAGCTCTGTAAGCTGGCTCTCCTTCCCATTGCATCCTCGGATCTTTCTGAAACAGACACTCATTGCCTACAGCCAGGGTTGTACTGACACAAGTTTTATGCTGTGTTTGATATCTTAAGAAGTAATTCTGGTCATTTCTTCTGACTGGAACATGTCTGCACATTTCCATTCCACAGTGAAACGGGAAAATTACTGGTATTGCTGTAATAATAATACTTCTGTAATAATTATACTCATGTGATTGATTTATGTGATGTAATTATTATAATTATGTGATGGGCTTGGGGGGTTGATATTAATTTAAATTGAAAATTAGATGTTAAAATTGCTGTGTATTTTTAGTTGCTGCTATATGTTGCAAGCTAGAATTTCTTGTTAATTTTAATATCATACAGGTACCCTGGACAGCACAGCGTGTCTCCTCTGGCTCCTCGAGCCACATTTTCCAGTAATGGGGGGGTTTTGTTAGCCCCAACCCTCAGATTTCCAAAGGTCTCTCTGACTCAAAGTTCTCCATTCAGCAGAGCCCCAATTTCATGTTGTCACGCTGTAGCTGTGTGTGCTGAGGAAGAAGCAGCTGTGCCAGAGTACGACCTGGGAGTTCACCTGCTTTAGCCAAGGTTGTGTGGGCAATATAAAGTGAGTTTGTTTGCTGCATAGATCTCAGTGATGTATTGCTCACATAGATGTTGCCAAGTTATTACTCAAGCGGAGCTCAAACAGTGGCTTCAAGATTAATATCTATATCTATACCTAGTTATATACCTAGATCTGTATCTGTATCTAATCTATATATCTCTCCCATCCTCCATCTCAATCTAATCTATATCTACACCTGTATCTATATGAAAAAGATTAAAACCCTGTAATCCATGTGCTTTCTGGCATAGGAAGAATGCTGAGCTGGGGTGCCCATAGGCAGTAATTCCTCCCCACCTTCAGCATCTGAAATCTGAAGGAAGGAGTAGCTCCCTCCCTGGAAACTGCTCCTCTCCCTCTCAGTCCCCATCTTTCCTCCAGCAGACCTGCTCAGGAAGAGAAATTTGTCCTCTTCAAAAATTACCATGACAACTAAGAATTCTCACAAGCATTCCTATCATTCCTAGCAAGTCCTGAAACAGGAAAACCAAAAGCTGGTGATACTTGCATAAAACGTGTCTGTTTATTGCATAAGGCAAGGCTCAGGCATGCTGTTTTCATTTTTTAAAAATGAAAATATCATCAGTCCTAGGCCCTTGCTGTGGCAGGGGTCTGTCACTCAGCTGAATCTCTTTCCACAGAAGACATGAGACAGAGGGTTGGTGATTGAAGTGCAGGCTCACACGCTTCTGGAGAGTGTCCTTAGCTGGCCAGAAGCTATTTCAAATGAAGCCATGTGTGGCCATCACCAAATGTTCTGAATAAAAGTCCTCTGGGAAATGATTAATCCGACTTGGTAAATGAGTAAGAACATGCTACTTGCCAGTGCTGAGCCTGCAGGGGGAATATCAGGGCCCCACGGATGTGCTGAAGCTTTGAACTCTGCTTTGTCTCTGCAGCCCCCTGGCACCCGCGCTGCAGGACCACTCCTGTGACCCACAGCCCGGCCAGAGGGACCCCTGACCCCTGCATGGCTCCCTGGAGGCTCTGTGTGCTCGCCCTGGCTCTGCTGTGGGGCTGTGTCCTGGCCTCCTCCTCCTCCCACGCCACAGGTAAAACCCAGCGTGCTGTTGGTGACACTGATGCCTGCTGCATCTTAGCCTGGGCCCTTTGTGAAGTTTGCCTTTCAACCACAGCTTTGCTTTTGTGTGTGTGTGTGTTTGTTATTGTGTGAGTGGCTGATTTATAAACCTGTAATCCATTGTCTAAATATATTATGTGTTTGGTGGACATTTTTCTGAGTGAACTTGAAAGGAGAAGAGACTGCCTTTGGTGCACAGCAAATGTATTGTGTGATAGAGAGTTATCAAGTATAAATACTTCTTGGACACATGAATGCTCCTGAGCATGGTCCCAGACAGAAAGACCATGCTAGGTGTAAGGAATCAAAGGTTTATTCATACTGGGAGAATAATACTTCTAAAAACATATTGCCCTGCAAGGCATCACTCATGGCAAGGGCACTTCAAGCACCCTCTGCTTCAAGCCCTTGAGCACCCCTGCTGCACTGCACCTGCCAGCAATTTTGGCCCCTGGTAGCTGGGACTTTGCACCCAGAGAGATGGGGAGCAAGTCTGGCTCTCCGTGCCCTAGGCAGTGCACGGTGCAGAGGTGAAAACTTGCCCAGGAGGCCCCTGAGAGACTCCCTGTCCTGCCAGCCAGCAGGCACAGCAAGCTGCCAGCAAGCCCCCTGCTGCCACAGCAAGCGGAGCTGCCTTTAAATGGGGTTCAGAGAACAGAAGTGTCACCTCCACCTCTCTGAGCGGCACAGAGAAGTGCAGATACAGAGGGGGGACCTATGGGGGGACATGGCAGGCTGTCTGTTTTCCACTGGCAAAACAGGTGGGAAATTGCAATCCCCACTGCTGCTTGCACCCCCTCAGACACGAGATTGTGTGGAGCAAGGTGCAGGGGGCAGCTGGGGATAAGCAGGGCTTTGTCACCACAGCAGCAGTGTTGGTGGGAGCACATCCAGCAGCCGGGAGGGGTGACCATGAGGGCTGTGGCTGTCTCAGCCAGCTCATCATTACCTGACTCACCACCACAAACATCAGGGAGAGAAGCTGTTAGTTTGTTTTTTTCCAAGAAACACCCAGAAGCAGCTTTCCTTCAAAACTGGATAATGAAATAGAGCGTTTCTAGTCCTGTGTTCTGTATGAGTGATGTGAGTGAGGCTGCTATTGTAATGCATTATTGTGAGAATGAGAAACTGCAAGAGGCAGTGCTGACATTTAAAAAACAATCAAATCCCAGAATGCAAGCAACATCCCAAAAAGAAGCTTTTCTGTTCCCTCTGAAATCCAGTCAAAATTTATTTTGCAAGAATTGCTGTTTACAATTACAATTGTTTCGAAAAAATATTGCTGTTTTGCTCAAGCTCAGGATGTAAACAAATTTCAGAGCATCATCATATCCAGTCAGAAATTCCAGTTTTGACCAATCTAATCCTCTCTTGACAGCGTATTGCCAGGCTCATGACAAAGGCTAGCAGCTTTTTCTTCCTTGTTTGCACTGCTGTGAGGCTCAGCATTTGTGCACTCAGGAGCTTCCCCAGCCCAGCTCACAGCCCTGCTGCAGGTGTGGGAGCCCTCCCTCATGTTGCCCCCATGGCTCAGCCTGGGCTGGCTGCTGGGAGGAACATCCCTCTGCCTTTGTCCCCCTTCCTCCTCAGTGTGGCTATAAATTGCCACTCTGGATGAGCCACTCATTCATTTTTAGCAGCTGCAGTTCTTGGAGCGCTGTCCCTATAGATTTACTGTCCCCAGTGCTGCTTCTCTCATGCCTGGTGCCTTTGGATGTGTCCAAAGCCCCAGGAGGTCGTTGGGGTGACCTCACCTTGCCCCCACTCCCATCTCTGGTGCTCACCAGGAGCCCAGTTTGAGCACCCTTTGCACAGACAGAGCTGCCTGTACCCCTATTTCCCCTGCTCTGCCCATGCTGGGAAACCTGTGCCTGTCTCAGTGCAGCAATATCAGCTCCTGTCCTCTGCAGGAACATGAATACAAGATATTACATGTGCAGAGCCATGCCCCATTGCCCCTGGAGCTGGAGCAAGCCCACCACTATGCAGGGAGTCCAGGCTTCATTCACAGGACTCACAGATGGTGGGAGGGGGAGTGTTCTACTTGATACACAGAAAAACACATAAAATCTGGTTTTTCTCTGAATCATAGTAGTTTATTGTTCCTTGCTCCAGTATCATCCTAAATACATCTCCTACTTTGCCATCTAATGTAGTAACAAATCTCCCATGGAGCTTTACATACTGGGAAAAGTGGGATCTTAAAACTGCTGTCTGGACTGTGTTTCACTTGGGAAAATTCCTGTAAAAGGTAAAATCCTCCAGCAATGCACCCTGCAAACTTTCCAGGGATCACATTAAAGCTGGATTTATGTCATCACCTTACAGTGAAAAATACTCTTATGGTCTGCCTTCACAATGGCTATATTAAAAAAAAAAACAAAAGGAAAAAATTGTGTAAATCCTGATGAAGACATGACAAAGGTGTCAGAGAAGGCAGTGACCTGGAAGTCAGGTTCAAACTGAGCTGGACTCACACTGCCAGGAGATGGGCTCCAAATCCTTGTGAAGTAAAGTGTATCATGCAATGAATATGTAGAAACCAAATGGATAATCTTACCTCCTGACAGTGGAGAAAAATGACTTTAGATGTTAAAAAAAGCTGACTTTGTTTCAGCTAATAAAACTGAGCAGCCAAACAGCTTTTGTCATGTGAATGACAACTCCATACAGAGCTGGACCTTTTAGGAGACTTTCCTTAGAATGGAATTCATCCATAATACTTGTTTGTTTATTAACATACATCAGCATCTTACAATACCTTATTAAAAGCCAGATCCACTGTAAAGGCACATTTTTGTATAGCTGATAGATGTCCAAAATAAGAATGATTGTAACTCTCTGCTTTTTTTTTGCCTTTTTTTTCCCTGTTTTTTTCCCCCATTAATCTTTAATATACTTGAAAGGAATATTTAAAGCGATATGGGTGATTTGTGTCTGTTACAGTAAAGGAATATAAATGTCCCTGAAAACACATGCTTTGATCTGTCATCCTGTGTTGGTGCATGTGCTGAACACAAAGTTTGCAGGGATAATTGTCCTGAAGGTTGGTAAACATCATGAGTTAAAGGTAAGCAAACATAGGACAAAAATAGGACAGCAGTTTGTCTTAAAACATCTTGAAAAAGAGTGTCAAAGAAGTGGCATTTTGTGTACCTTTTCAATGGCCCTTGAGTGTCAGCAAAAACTGGTTTTTGGGGGGTGGGCAAGAGCAGAGCTTGTGTGTGTTTGTTGAGAACAGGCTATTAAACAGCCAGGGCTGCAGCCAGCACCACTTGCCTCCATATCCAGCAGCTGCCTTTTTCATATCAACCAATTTCATGACTGTTTTGTGTTTGTTTTCTTTCCTTTGACATTCTGTTTTACCCTCTGCTTTGTTTTTAATGCAGTTGCTCCCCCACAAGACCTTCAGATCACTGACCCTGGACTCTTGGGTTCTCTTGATATAGAGTGGAAACCTCCTCCCCACGTACAAACCTTCAATGACTGCACAGTAAAATACAAACTTGAATATCATAACACTGGTGATAGAGACTGGAAGGTGAGGCAAAGCATGAGTTAATCCTCCCAAATCGGGGCTGTTGTTCTGCCTTTAGTTCCTGTACAGGTTTATGTTTGCATTTCAAGGAGGAGTGGAACCAAAGATGTTCCAGTTTTCCATGAAAGAGCCAGACTGTTTCAGTGGTGTGAATCTTTTGCCAAATAGAAATGTGTTTTGAAATGTAACAGCAGCAGCCAGGGAAGAGGCTATTTCTCTCAAAGGGCTGGGTGTTTGCTGTCCAAAATAATCCAATAACATCTAGTATAATCTCTCATTGTCAAAGGTATTACACTTTCCTAAAGCATTTTTACAGGGCTTGAACTGAAACTCAGTGTCAACAGATCCTTAGGGATGCAGAGTGGTGAATAAATAAAAGCTAAATTTCATTAATTATCCTAATGCTCTAAAATTCCCTTTACCCAGAAGTGTGTTTCTAATTACCATTTATTTCCCTCTAGATATGGTTGACTCTAGCTCATCTCTATGATAAAAATGTCAGTCTTCTCTCACTGATGTGTAGCAGGGCAATAGCAGACAGGCACGGCACAGGAAGGGTTGTAAGAATATATTTTGTGAGTGTTTAGAAGATGAAAATTGCTGCAGGGTTAGGAAGGTAAATGGAATGGAGAGAGGAGAAACCCAGCAGTGAGGTGTGTGGTTGGCACAAGGCAGTGAGGAACATGAAAAATATGCTGAGGATCTCCCCCAACAACCAAAAATACAGATTGGTATATCCTGAAAGAAAGAAGAGGTTTTTTGCACTATCCTAAAGCAGGAGTACTGGAGGGCTTGCAGCCCAAGAGAGCAGGGAGAGAGGAAGGAGCAGCAGTGCTCAGCTCCTTGCTGGAACAGCTCATCTGCTGCACCACCCGAGGCAGCAAAGCCAAGGCTGCCAGGCTGTGCTCAGCCACCACAGAAATGGGTTTTGGCCCAGCCATCCCATGGGAGCCTGCAGAGGTGGAAAATCCACTTGCACTTATGGATTGCAATTGCAAGGGCATGGAAAGGGGCTCTTTGACCTGATGGCTGTCCTGATGCCCCTCACACTCCCAGCTGTGCAGCAATGTGTGTCTGTGCAGATTTCTCTAGGATGATTTGAACTGGAATGTAAAAGAAAAACAAATGCAGTTTCAAAACAACCATGAGAATTCCTGAAATCACAAGTAATAAAAGTTTCCTATAGGAGGCAGATCTACAGACTAGAACAAAATCACCTCTGATACCTTGTCAAAATCTTGACCCCAGATAAGGTCATGAAGAGCAGTCAGTCTGAAAAAAAATCCTTTGGACATCAGCAGAAGCAAATGTCATTGATACCTGTTAGAAATGCCTGGCTTCACATGGCTCTCACACTTGGGGACTGCTGGTGGCAGCCTGGCTGTGGGCTGTGCCTTTCTGTTCCCACTGCAGCACCCGGGTGCAGTTTATGGCATGTTCCTTCTGTCCTCCCTGGGTTAACATGACACTCCTTCTCACCATTTGTTGCAAACCTTGTCAAATTAGCTTTCCTTGCATAAAGTGAAGGGGAGTAAGACTCAGGGGAAGAAAAAGAAAATAGAAAAACCTTCAAAGGGGATGCTCAAAAAGTCCCAGAAAAGGCGAAGCCCGGTGGTACACAGTGGTGAGTGAGCCCGTGCAGCACTGCCTGGCTGCTGGGCCAGCCTTGCAGGGTGTGGTTGTGCTTCCCACGGGAACCAGCATTACAAGACTCATTGTTCCTTCTGATTATCTCACATCATAAACAAATGCCTTTTATCTGGATTTGTGGTGGTATCCTCATCAGGTTGTCCGCTGTGCTCCCTGCTCCTGGGGGTCCCATTAATCAGCCTGCTCTGTCTTGTCATTGCCTGTGTTCTGTGGGGTGAAGGGGCTCAAAGCCAGCAAGGCTGGGCACAGCAGCTGCTATAATGGTGCTGGAGTAGCACTGGGCAAGTGAAGCAGGACAGAAATGGAAAGAGACAGTAAAACACAAAATCGAGCCTATTTGCAGCTAGAGGGAGAGCAAGGGTACCTAACTCTGTATTAGTGACAGAAGAGGTGCTTAAAAAGTCTGTCTTTCAACCAGGTTGTTTTTACTAGGAAGCTAAAATTCAGAGTTGGATTTGACCTCAGCAGGACTGCTGAAGTGAAGGTGCAGACACTGCTGGAAGGACGGTGTACAGGTGACGTGGAGGTGCACAGTGACTTCATTTATGCTACCTTCCCAGTCCCACTGCAAGGTTAGGAGCAGCCTGTGGTACCTGGTGCAGTTTTGTACTTTGCATGAGCCTGTTGCATGAACCAGTGCTGGCCTGAGGGTTCCTGGGTGGATAAGTCATTGCAGGGCTTGTTGAGATATGAGACACCAGAGCATCTCTGCTGCCACTGGCTGTGGTTGTGGTTACTGGAAACTTGGGGCTTGTTTCCCTCTGCCTGTGCCCAAGCTCTGCTCAGTTGCCCTGCAAAAGCTCTACTGCTGAATGAAAAGGTCAGTTAAACAGCTTTCTGCTTTGAGATGGATTGCCTTTTATAAGAAACAGAGCTCTTGGCAGTAAAACTAATAATACTGACTGGCTTTCTTTTACTTTCTTTTAATTTTCTGTCTTTCAACTGCAGCACACAGATGTTCAAAGGCATGAAATGATATTTCTGCTGTGTCTGACTGTTAAATTGTGGTTATTGTTAAATAGTGGTTATTTCCTTCTCATTTGACAGGAAAACTGGAATCAGAGGTCCAGAATTTCCACTGCGTTTATCATGACTGGGAATACCTGAAGTGCACTTGGCAGCCAGGTCTCCTTGCACCTCGTGGTGTGCATTATGGGCTGTACTATTGGTATGTATCAGCAAAACAGAAAAACATCCAGGCAGCAATCAAGTGAACCTCTCAGAGTACAAGAATGCCACAACAGATATGCTTTTATGGCTGACAGTGCTATTGCCCAATTCACCCAGAATGAACCAAAATAATGTCCCAAGTAACACATGCCTTCTGGCAAGAAAATACCAAATCCCTGCTTACTGTCTTAAAATCAGGCTCATGCTGACCTTTGCCAGGAAATGCCTTCTCATTCCTCCTTTCCTTTTACTCATCCCCATGAGGTGTTTTCTGCATGTTTCGCACCACAAAGACTTGTGCTTTCTCTTGCTGAACACACCTGGACCATGCTGGCTGCACACTTCCCATAAGCACAGTGCATACATCCCAATAGGACAGGATTTAGCACAAGGCTACCAAGCTCAGTGAACCCTAGACAAAGAGTGGAGCTGCTCAGCAACTTGGAGTTTTAGTGTTCAAATATATTTTCATAGCCTCAGCACATCTCATACAAGCAAACATTCTGCCACAAGGTAATAATAATAGGTATTTCTCAGCTATTTCTTTTAAACTGGTGCCTAAATTCTGTTTTGCAGGAAAAACATAGCTAGAATTTGTGGTTTGGGACAAAGTAAATACCGTATTTGTGATCCAATTCCTATTATACTATTGAAAGGATGACTAGTTAGGCTGGGTTTCATGCCATTGGGCTATGTGTAGAAAAGCATAGCTGTATTTCAAAGAGTATCCTTGTAGTTCTTGGAAATAGTCTTCAAAGCAGAAGCACTGATTTAAAACCATTTTGCTAACTGCAAAGGTCTGCTTGAGGGAAACCATGGAAATTCATGATTCATGCCTAAAAGAAAAACAACAACACCCCCCCTAACCTTTATTTAATTGCCTGCAATAAAACCAAGCATTTGGATCTGGGTCCCATTTTATAACAATATGGGGTGGACACCATGGCATCCTTTGATCCCTGTGAGCTAATATTTATAGTTCTAGAACATGAAGTTTCCCCTTCCAAACATGATGTGCTGTTCAAGGAGACTTTCATTAGAGGTACAGAGGCCAGATCTGCCTCGAGAGCACTAAACCAGCAGGAGGTTTAAAAGCTAATATGAAACACCAGTTAGTATTTCCAGGATGCAGCCAGCAGCTCAGCTTTGGGGAGTGGCCCCCAAAGGCAGAAGGGACAGGGTTGTAGCTTCACATCAGTTAATAACCAGCAAGCCCCTTCCCACCTCCCACACTGGGATTCCACGATGTGCCCAGGTAGAGCCATGGGGCCGACCTGCAATCCTCAGTACGTTCATGGCACATGTCATCTGCCTAAACCCACTTAATTTCGGCTTGGGAGGAGACCTTTCTGCAGCTCCAGAGTCAGTGGCTGGGTGTGCAGGAAAGGCCCTACAGAAAGATGACTACATCCATGAGCAGAAGCCAGACCCTTTCCTGACTCAGTCACACCGTGGCACCCCATAAGTCATCTTGTGCTCCAGGAATGGCCTTGGGGAGAGCCTGACACAGCCTACAGTGGGGAAGCTGTCTGTGCATGTTAATGTGTTTTTTCTCCTCTCCACACTTTTCCCAAAGCAGGAGTCCAGGTGACTGATACATGACACTGTGCTTTGGATCCTTCCGAAAGGCAAAGGGTGGGATACAGGCAATACTCGAGGCTTAGGTCCAATCTCAAAAAAAGGTCCTACCCAAGTAGTAACTTGCTTTGATTACTTTTTTCTTTCTGCTTTCCTGTTCACTGCTAGGTACAAGGGGCTGGACCACGCAGTGCAGTGTGATCACTACATCCAGGATCACGGGATAAACGTCGGCTGCGTGCTGCACAACCTGAGCCAGGCAGAGTACCAGGATCTGAACATTTGTGTCAATGGTTCAGCAGCAGCCACTCTGCTGCGGCCTCTGTACAGCACCCTGCACCTTCACACCCTCGGTAATGATGGCAGGGAAGCAACAGGGCCCTGGGGAACGACGGGGCCACCACCCACCCCAGCCTCACTTCTTGCATTAGGGGTCTCAAGTAAATGTGTCCTCCTGTAGGTGGGTGGTTGTGACATGTGCAGGGGCTGTGGTATGTGCCAAGCAGAACTGTAGTTTCCAGGAGTGTTTGGAGGCAAGCAACACCACCCAGCACACACCCTGGAGGGTCAGTGGATGCCTCCAACTGCTGCATTTGGCAGCTGGACATCTTGGGACATAAATGGCCTGCTGGGCATATGGCAGAGCAGCTATGGGGTTTGCAGCTCTAGCACTGTGGTCACAGTGATATCTTCATTTACTCCTGATGGAATTGAAACCACTGCTCCACTTCTTGCAAGCAAAGGAGAGATCTTTAGGCTTTGTTGTTCAAACCAAGCTAAGGTTTGGGGTGAATTGAGTGCAAGGTGTGTTGGGGACTGTCAGAGCAAAGGTGGATTTCAAGTCCATGAGAGACAGGGAAAGGAAGAAAAGCACAGCATGATGTGCAAACATTACACATAGTTAGTCTTTATTATGGGCACTTTCCATTCTGATGCATTTGCCTACATGCCAGAAGGATAAATAGCTAGTCCTGCAGCTAAGCCACCGGGCTAATGAGCAGGATTCCTGAACACAATTAGTGCTGCCACATGCTTTGGGCATTTGACACAAACCAGAGTATTTTCTGGGATGCAGGGAGTGTCAGGCCAACAGTGCTGTGGTGTCTCACTGCAGGGGCCAAGCTGCCCTGGCAGCACAGGGAGGGCTGGCGGCTGCACTGCGAGGGGAACGTGCAGAGCACGGTGCTCACACCGCTGTGTCTCGAAACCCCTGCACTGCAGCCCAGAGCAAAGACCCAGTCCAGACTGTGTGCCAAGTTAAAATAAATAACCCACCCTCCAGACTCTGGGGCATCTAGCTCCTCCAGCATCGTGGCTGAGAGCCAAGAGAGCTCAGAAATCACATCAGCAGGGAAAAGGGACAGAGGGTGGCGGTGGCTAACTGAAGCCTTTCCATCAGGAACTGTCTGAGCACGCCTCTTGACCTTCTCTCTTTTCTTTCCCCTCCTAGCAAAGCCCTCACCCCCGCAGAAGCTGGTGCTTTCCATGTCTGCAGCTGAGGAGTTCCTGGTGGCATGGAGCCCCCCGGGCGGGCAAACGCCACCCCAGTGCCTGGAGTATGAGGTCCAGGTGGCAGAAGACTTGGGGGAAGCTGCCTGGGCGGTAGGGACAGCACCCACGGTGCCACAGGGACGGGAAGGGGTGGGGAGCCCTGCCTGAGGCGGCAGTGGGGAGGCACAGGCTGTAGGCAGCGTGAGTGACCCTGAGCACAGACTGTGCACAGATCCCGCTGGTGGGAATCACTGTCCGGCTGCTCCACGTGTTCCTACTTAACCCCCTGACCTCCAGCTGCAGCATTTGCTGCAGTGGTAACACATCCCAGCAGGAGTCTCCAAGTGAGCACTTCCAAGTGACCTCCTGCCTGTTATCTCAGAAAACTGTCATCAAGGAAATTTAAAGGTTGATGTGGTTTGTTTCCCTGAATACGGTGGCATAACTTGGACCAATGAAATTTTAAATCCAGTCTCTCAAAAGGAAGGGCCTGGGAGAGAACACATGTTTTATGCATGGTGCTTTTTCCTTGTGCATTACCCAGGTGCAGTTTGGGCAGCAAAAATGAAAAGGACTAATTAATCTTAGGGGACATCTGAAGGACTTTTTAAAAATTGCTGTATTCCATATATGAATCTTCTTAGGTATAGATGGCAACATACATCCGAAACTATTTTCAGTAGATTTGTCTTCATAATCATGTTATTTGCATTAGCTTGTCTAAAACTATTATGAAATCATTTAAAACTGTCAAAAGATAATCTGAGGGCTTACAGAGCCTGGACAGTATGTTCAGGAACATCAGGCCACACCAGAAATCTCGGGTGGTGGCACATAATTCCTTGATATTTCTTCTTTCTGGCTTTTTTTCCCAGTCTGTGTCGACTCAAATGGAAACTGCTTTAACAATTTCCAGAGCAAATCAAAGCCACATTTCATGTGTTCGTGTCAGGGGGAGAACAAATATTTTTTGTGCTGACCAAGGCTTTTGGAGTGACTGGACGCAGGATTGTTTCTCTGGTATGGAACTCAAAGCAAATTTTGTGTGTTTTATAAAGCTTATTTGGGTCCACGTGCTGGTGGCTGTCATGGGTATCTGCTGGTGTCCAGCACTGGAGGTGGGATGGGTCTTAGTTACACCCTCAGCCTACTCCAACACAGCCACTCCTACAGCTTTGCATCCCCAGTGCACTTAGCAGACAAGCCCCAAAATATTAATGTTTCTGCACCGGGAGATTTTCTTGCTAGGCTGGAGCAGTGACTGCTGTTTAAGAGAGGGCATGGGGTACTTGCAATCTCCCCTGGCTGTTCTGCACCACAGACCAGCTCCTTTAAACCCTGTAGGCTTTCTTGGGCTGTCCTCCTGTGTGTTGGTTCTCCTGCAAGAAGGCAGGGGAGAGGCACATAGCAGTGACTACCTCTATGTGCAGCAGATATATTACCCTGAAGGAGTATGTTACCCCATCCAGTAACATACCTGGCATATATCTGTAATAAATATAAAAATAAATTAAAGCATGTAGGGTAACATGGGCACAACAAGCATCGGAGCCCAAGGAAGGGGTAGGAGGTAATATAATCCATTCTGGCATCTTCTTATTTCCTGTCATTTCTCTTTGCAGTGTCCAGAAAAGAGGACAAACAGCTATTTATCCTCATTCCAGTCATTTTGAGTTTGTCAATTAGCCTCATGATATTTATGTTGATTGGCCAGTGCAAGAAAAGGTAAGCAGCAAGGCAGCTTGTCCAAGCAACACTGGTGTCTATAACTATTTATAACTACAGTTATAAATGAAGCATCACATTAAATGTCTAAGGGCCATTAATAGATGCTCTAAGATTGAACACCAAACAATAGTTTATTTTCAGTAAACAGCCTTCCTAAGTGTGTCTGTTTCTGATATGAAATGCCCCTACAGCAACCCATAAACTTACTGCAGAGACTCAAATACTGCTCACAGGAGCTCAGACTGCTTCTGTTTAATGCAGCAGTTACTTGTATGCACAGCAGCATAAATAAAGCTATTATCATGCCCCAAACCACTCAAGAGCAGAGATTTGTACTAGCTGTGTTAAAGTAGTGCCATTTTAATGGGCTAAATCCTCATGCTCTTTGTGTTCCCATCCCAGTTGTTTACACTTGTGTCAGTGATGGCATGTGGGGAAAGCAGATGCAGTGGATGAATTTGTCTGTTTGGTACTGATGATTATTTCTTCATGACTGAAGGGTCACTTAGAGAGGACTGATCCCCCAGTACTGATAGCTGTTATCTTTTCCTTATGGCCAGTAGCATATGCAAGTGGGAAGCTTTTCTAATATGCCTATTTTCTAATATGCAGTTCAAGGCATCACTCATGAGGTAGAACTGGCTCTAGAAATACCTCTGTGTGGTCCTCAGAGATGAACTAACACCTCTTTGGTAGTCAAATACATGGAGTCTGAGTCACACACTTCACATCTTTGGTTTGCATCCAAAATATTTTGGTTTGTGAGATTAGAACAAAGTGTAGATGCTGATAAGAAATGTGTGGAAAGCAAATGCTTCCTGCATTGCCACTGAGATGTGGCAATGTCTGTCAGGGATGCTGTGCCCACTCTCAGTGTTGGGAATAACAGTCTGTGTGCATTTCAGACCCCCAGCAGGAAAGCCATTGCAAGCATCTGTGGGATGCTAACTGTTCTTGGGACCGCTGTGCCACTTGATGGATTGCTCATGGAACACCATCCCAAGGACAGCTGAGGAGCCCTGAGCTTTCTACAGCCCTGCTGCCATTTGTGAGGCTGGTTGTTGCTATTCCAGTCCTTAACGGGCCCAGGAAAACTGGAGGAGTTTAAACTGACTGCAGGAAAACTGGGAGATTTAAACTGACTGAAGCAAGCTGTTTCTGATAACAGGATAAGGGAGAAAAAAGAGGCAGTGGAAACTGCCATGAATAAAGATAACACGTTGTTCTGTGGGTTTGTTTGGGTTTTTTCTTTTAGAAGGACTGTAGAAATCTGTCAGCAGGACACACACTGAAGGGCACCACCTCTCCCACAATGCCAGATGCATGCAAACACCTCCATCCAGCCACTCCACCCCACCTTGCTCTCACCATGTCTTCCCAGTCCCCAAATACTCAGCCTGCTGAGAGCATCTAAATGCTGAACATGAGCTACTTGAGCTATTTATTTCATTAGCTGATACACCCTATCTGTTGAGAAGCTGAAGTGGGGAGGCCTTGTAAGAAACTTTTGCTATAAAAAGACATAATCATAGCTACAGCAAAGGACAGATGCTTCAGAGGAGAAGTGAGGGTTTCTCCAGCAAATGTAACATGGGAACTTCTCTAGGAAGTGGACATTGGCACCAGAATTCAATGAAGCACACAAGGTGTTTCTCATCACCATGTATTCAGCTGATGGAATTGCTGACTGATTTTTAAGGAAACATTGCCTATGATTGTGATAGAAAAAAAAAATAAATTAATCACTGGATGAGATACTCTTTGCCAAGCCCATTCTGGGTTTTTTTGGTCAAAGAACTAGCCAAGGCAAACACAGAGGTTTAGTGTGGTTTCATTTCATCTGAACAACCCTGAAAATGCATTTTCTTACAGGAGCATCTATTCAAAGTGGGAATTTCTAATGAAGAGTGGAAGCTCAGAGAGAAAATAAAGTTTGTGTCAATCAGCTATGTAAAGAGCCATACTAATCCAATCAGGAACAAAACAACACAGCAAGTGCTGTCTTACAGATCCAACTGCAAAATTTTTCAATCACTATCAGCTGCCTCCACTGCTAAATGGGCAACAGCCCAATGTAATTTGGGGAGCAACCAAAGGAGGAAAGACTCAGAAAAAGAATGGACTATGCACAGACTGAAGCAGAAATGAAGTTTCGTCACTGTTGTAATTCTGCTGAGACATGACCTCTGCCTCTGCTGTGTCCTGGGGCTCCTGGGCAGCCACCATGGGATTGCTTTACTTTTAAATATACCCATGAGCATGCACTGGGCATGGATTTTCAGGCCTCTGATGTTCTGCCAGCCTCTTAAACAGTTAAAATCTACTAAAAAACATATTTTTTTTTTTGTCTACTAAAAACACATGAGTGCATTGTGAATGTCCCCAAGAGGAAAAGTGGGGCAGGCAGCCAGAGCCCACCCTGTTGTCCTGAGTACATCTGGTGTGATCTCACCTCCTTCACCAGGTGGGAATGCTGGGCACAGGCATTTGGATTGGGATAAAAGCTGCAGCAGCTCCAACCTGCTGGATGGGTTTAATCTGGGCTAAAGCCTCTAGTCTAATTTTACCCAAAAAAGAGCCAAGAAGGGAAGAGGAATTAAAGTGCATGGGTGCAAGTAAGAGATAGCAAAGGACAGGATGTTGTACCTCCACAGCTAGAACTCACCCTAAAAAAGATCAGAGCTATTTCAGTAACCACAAAATATAAAAGTTAGGCTGAAGCCTGCCTAGAAACCTGCCTAGTAACAGAGTGATAAATTAAGTACATCTACTTATGGTATCTGTACACTGCAGCTTTGCAGGAGCATTTAGGTAAGGAAAGCTGGGCTGGGCCCCACTGCAGGGCTCTCTGCTCCCCAAACTCATCCCTGCAGAGGGTCCTCACTGCAGCAGCTGCAAAACCACTCCCACCCACTTTCTCACAGCATCACATCCACAGTATTTGCAAAATTTAGTCCTTATGGATGGCCAGCCTCCTTCCTAACATCTAGAACCCTGCTAGAATTTAAGTAGTTTGGAGTTTTTTTTCCTGTGTTTAGAGAATTACACTAATGTATTTTTTTCCACACAGTAGTCTCATTACAGTGTTTTAATTAATTTGTTGTAGTCCATAATTAATATTTTTAGTAAAACACTTTTAAAATCTCTCATTTGGTATGCTCTGCTCTTATTGTTCCCAGCTCATGTCTGGGCTCCACGTATTTTTACCATCTAAGCTCCACATGTCTGGTGAGACATGTCTTTGTCTTTGCATACCCATGAGTTGAGAGTCTTCTTTCAGTCTTTGACTGATAAAGCCTTAGAGCCATTTGTTGAAGAATAAAACCAACTTTTCCTACAGATCCTTTTTGTCCCTAGAGAATGTCAATACCTATCACACATATGAAAGCATGATCCTGTGCATGCTGCAGGGAAATGCAAAATCAATTTAGTCTGTCATATTCTAACTGCTTTTGGGAAGTAGCAAAACAGGAAAGATGAATGCCAAGGTCTCTGAACTCAAAAAGCAACCTCCTTTTCTCACTGAGGTATATTTTCAATCTGCCAGCAGGAGAATAATTTGAAAATCAGTTTACCTTCTGTTTCCTCATATCCATCCTCATATTTTTCTAATTTTTCTGACTGGCCTCTGAATAAAAGTGCTTCAACCACTGTAACTTGCCAATGGCTGCAAGACATAAAGCAAGGCTGGCATCTTCAGGAACATGGGAATTTCCATTTGAGCATGAGGAGGAACTTCTTTACTTTGAGGGAGACTGTGGAGTCTCCTCTGGAGATATTCAAAAGCTGTCTGGACTCAATCCTGAGTAATGTGTCCTTGGGGACCCTGCTTGAGCAGGGAGGTTAAACAAGATGAGCTCTGGCGTTCCCTTCCAGGCTTGCACATTCTGTGATCTCCCAGGAACTCTTTACTCCTCTTGCACTGGAGGAAATGAAAAGGTGGATGTTGCATCTCACTGGCTGAAACATCTCTGCTGAAATTTTGCATCTTGTACAGGCGCTAGAACTTCCATGGCCACTGGGTGTCAGCATCTGTGCTTGGATGCAGAGGAGGAGTAAAGCAGGTGCAGCATCGGTGCTGCTAGAATTCAGTATTTAGTGCCCGAAAATTAAATAGAGGGTATAATGGCTCTGTCACTATAACAAAGAGAAGTTTTGTTCTTTTTGTACTACTGCTAAACAGAGAAGTGTCACACCTTAGCTCCATCACTGGGCTCTGGTCTGACCAAGGGGTAACATCACCTTGTGCCTTGTGGCATCGTGACCATGGCCCAGTGCAGCTACACTTGACCAGAGCTGCATCTCCCAGGGCATGTGCCAGCCAAAACCAGCCCCTGCCACTGCCCTCCCCTCACACTCGTGCCACTGAGCATCCACAGAAATGGAGGATGTGTCCCAGCTGGAGGTTTGGCCGAGCAGGGACTGTGCCCTGCTGCGTGTCCCTGCCTCGCTCTGGCACCAGCTCCTGCACCCCTGAGCCCCCATGGATCTCAGCACCCATCCCCAAGCCCTGCCGTTCTAGGGAGTACCTAGATCTTGGAAGGATGACACAGTCCTTCTGGCTTCAGCTTTCAGATGTCAAGGCTTTGGGAGTGCAGTAGCTAATGAAATAATCTAAAATCTAAAGAGCTTTGTGGGCCGTGGCAGGTTTGCAGCTCACTGCCTCATGTGGAACTGTACATTTGAGAGCATTGTCAAGCTCTTTATTTCTATGTAGAAGCTAAATTTTCTCAGTAGGGTCTCTGGTTTTCGTAGCTTCAAGGCAAACAAATACAGCTGATGCATGTGCTTAACAGAATAATTTGAGGCAACATATTGTGGCTGAGCTGTCTGAACAGCTGAAATGGCTCTACAAACCGTCTGTGTCAAGATACCCTTCCCAGAGTACAGAGAGATAAAACAACCAGCTGAAAAATGACAGACACTACTAGGCTTAGCCCAAAATTGAGGATTCATGTCCCTGCCATCCTGGGCTGCTTGCCTCCTGTGTCAGATCTGCATTCAGGCACAACATGGGATTGCTATATTCAGGAAATAAAATGCCATTTCAGCAACTCTTACACCATCAAAAAAAAAAAAAAAAAAAGGAAAACTAATTTTAAAATCTTAAACATGGCCTTAATATTTCCTTTCTTGATGGTTCTGCCTTCTGCCCAGGAAACAACCTCAGTGTTTAAGTGGATCTCACT
The DNA here is from genome assembly GCA_013398175.1 of Climacteris rufus. Taxonomy (NCBI): domain Eukaryota; kingdom Metazoa; phylum Chordata; class Aves; order Passeriformes; family Climacteridae; genus Climacteris; species Climacteris rufus. The sequence goes on along the minus strand of VZRZ01003375.1, from coordinate 56,970 downwards.
CCAGGGAGAGCTGAGTACAGGCACTTCCTTAAGCCAGGGGCTGGGTGTGCATGGTGGCAGCCCTGCTGTGGTCCCTGGTGTGCACTCATCTCTGACAGCAAGGGGAGCCTGCACAGCACCTCTGACTTCTCTGAGATGCTGAATGAGACTGCCTTGCCTTGCCTTTGATGGAAGGTGTAAGAGGCTCCTGAAGTTGCAGTGAGGGGATTTGAGCTGTGGCCATCAGTGATCATCCACAAACGATGGGTTTTCTTTCCTTATCTGGGAAGCTGTGAAGGAGGTGGCAAAGGCATGTCACACTTTTGGTGTGCTTGGGTGTCCCACCTGGCCAAAGCACCAACTTGGAGCAGTTATTTTCATTTGGGGGAAAAAAGGTACTAAATAGAAGGGGATTTGTTATAAACCAGGGAACATCTTTCTCTGATATAGTCCATTTATCTAGATATCTTTACGATTTAAAAACAAAGATGGCAGAATATTCTTCACTGGAATTCATGCAGTATTGGAGAAAACATGCATAGCAAACATGCAGAGCCTGATCTTCACATGGATTACAGCCTCTCTCTAAGGCTACCCTTGGCCATGTCACCCTCCCCTCCCCAAGCACCCTCCCTGCATGGCCATGGAACACAAGTGCAACTTCAGTAACAGCAAACAGATGCTAACAGTGTGTTAAACCACACAGAGCCACAGGTGTCCTGCAGGAGACACAAACATCAGCAGCACACACAGATGTAAAGCTGCTCTAAGTTTTAACAAGTGCAGCCAGGCAGTGGTCTAACATGTAGGCGAGTGTAACACGTAGGTGAGTGGAATGGCTACAGAAAATTTACACAGGAGAAGGACACAGACATAGGATCCCATCCTGTCTCTAGGTACCCAAACATCCCTACAGAGCCAGGGCTGCCCAGGGAGCCTGGAGAGTCATTGTGCCACCAAGAGGTCCCCACCTGATGCATGAATCACAGAGGAGAATAGTCCTTGCTTTTTATCTGATGATGGTTCAGCTCTTAACTGTTGAAATGGAAATATGTCCCAACCTTTGGGACTTTCAAATTGATCTTGGCTGGTAGCTGCCCAGAAGTTTGTGCCTGTGATGCCAATTTATTTAGAAACACTCACTTTGAGAAAACAATAACCTTGTTGCCTGCCAGGTTCAGCAAAGTTCACTTTTAACAACAGAGAGCTTAAAAGGCCAACAGCACAATTTACTTCACTGAAGCAAAAGCATGAAGTCCCTGGCTGCAGCAACAAAGAAAGGGGTTTAAAAAGTCAGACAGTGCAAGCTCAAAGCAGCCTCTGCCCTGAAAGCTGCTTGCCAGTGTCTTCTCAACTACACCAACTAAAGACAGCCCAACAGGACATTACCTCAGCGCTGTGGCTCTCCTGGACAGATTGAGATGGTCTCCAGTAACACCGAATGTCCATGAAAATGCTGTTGTGAATAAACAACACATACTTACGTGACTGCATGCAATCAGGCTTGGGCCAGCCAGGCTGGTTGAGTCTGGATGCTCCTGAGAATGCAAGTGCAATGTTGCTTCACACAGTTTGGGGCTGTTTCAGGGACAGGAA